>WHYT01016856.1:169661-280715 GCA_009806455.1 Tetrax tetrax | reverse complement strand
GAGTACAATCTGACTAATCAGTCATTCCCGATTTAGCAGTGTCATTTTGCCAAGATAGTATGTTCTGGTGTTACTGATTTTGTGTGCCATTTTCACAGTTGAAGTACAGCTGAGCATCTGATGACTTATGTCCACACTGCAACCTCCTGCAGCAGCTAGTAACGAACGTCGTAGCCTGGGGTAGACTCACGTTTCTGCCCAGCTCTGTAACCTTGTAGTACTGATGCACTCCAGGAAACTGTTTGCCCTATTACAGGTGTCTACTGCAGAAAGCCTAGCAAAGAGAGATTTAGATAGTTCTTCCATAGGGCTGGGCGTCCTTTATAAACTGAAACCTGAAATGTCTTTAACCTAATGCTCACTTGGGGCACGGGGGCGAGAACTGACAGAGAAAAGACTAAAACTTCATTGAACTTTCGCGTGGCTATCTTAGCTACGTTTTGAGGCTTTCCACAATTTGTGTATTCGTATGTGCTTCTTTCAAGTGTATATGAAGATAAATAAAGAGAAATAAATGAAGCAGGTTTTGATACAATTAAATAAAATCCTAGTGCAGTAGTTAGAGCCTACTTTTGGATTCAGTGCTTCATCACTCTTAGGTATGTAATATGCAAATGCGATGAAAATGTGTCTGAATACATCTGGTATACAGACTTCAAAAAAACTGGTATTTTGGGTAGTCCGTGTTAAAATGGACTCAAGCTTACTGCACATCCTAAATCTCTAAAGTACCTTAATAGAGAAAAATGTTTATAGCAAGGCTTACATTAAACTTAGACTGAGGACCAAATCTCCAGTCTCCACTGTAGGCTTGTTGTGTATCGCAGCTTTCTGTTTGTGAAAGGCGAGGAATAGAATACACTGTGAGAGTAAATAAGTTAAAGGTTATGCCGTGTTCAGTGGCTTTTAATAGGTGCATTAATCTTTACTCGCTGGAACAGTAGAAGCTCCTTAGACTGTTACACACAATCCTTGGCAAACCTTTAAAAGTATAGCCCAAATTCAGGGTGTGTGTCCTCATATGATCTATGTGTGTGCATATGTGTACCAAGTGCTCCTTGACTTCTCCGCTGTGTGAGACAGAATTGTCTGTCTTGTTTCTCAGAAATAGAGGCACTCTCTGCACCTAATGAGCTTAATGTGCTCATTTGCATGTTGTTTTCCCTAAGGAAGGAGAGGTTAACTTGTAGAACAAGCACAATTCAAAATAGAGAACTCTACTGACCAAGACGCATTTTGCTTACCTCTGACATGAAATTGCATATCCCTGCTGTAAGGAATTGACAGAGGAAAATCCCATAGAACCTAGGTGAGACATCTCAGTTCAGGGGCTGCTGAGCAGCATCAGCCCATCCTGTTGTTTGGGATTATGTTATTCCACATCCTTTTCATTATTCAATTCTGATGCCGCTTGCCATGTTACCTATCAATAAAGTTGCATCTTCTGATTTTAATCTCAAGATGTCAACTCACCTTTGCAAACCTGTAGTAACAATATTTAGAATCATATTTGTCAGCTTGAGAAACCTCTAATGATAGCTGAAGAATGTGGAGTTACTGGTCTGGGTTGGGTAGTCCTCAAGTAATCTAACTGAACAGAATTTCTGCTGGTTGAATTCATCTCTTTTGCAGCCTGAATAGTAAGTAGAATAAAATCGTAATGATGATGCACCTAAACAGACATTCTTGAGGATTTAAGACATATCAGTTCTCATTGTTTGAAATAAATTTATGTCATGGAGTACTGAGGCCTGACACGTTTGTTTTTCTGATGTGCACTAGTGTTCCTGCCTACATACACCCAAATAATGAACCTTCTACTTACTCATCGGAGGCTGTTCCTTTTGGTCTGTTCTTTCCCAGTGCCGTCCCTTCCTGCTCTCATGGGAATCTTCATTTCATTGCTGAGTGAACAGAAGAAATATTCAAAGCCAGAAATGCATCACTAGATGGATCCGTAGCACTCAATATGCAGTCCAGAACCGATTATCACAGTAGTATTTACTGCAGCTTGAAACAAGCAAAGAAAAGAAGCTTCTCTTATTCAGTGTTTTAGGTAAAAAATAATGCACCTCTCCATGGGAAACTAGTTTAGCTGTGTTCCCATCACTAGGTGAAAATTTCCTGCCTGAAGGATCAGAGTAAGGTAGGGAGAGGAGAAGGAAGGGGAAGAAATTTGTGGACAGCAAGTCTGTTACATAGTGATGCCTTTTATGGTGTGACTTTCTTTTTGTTGCAATGTTGTTTTCAAACTAAATCCTCTGCAGAAGAAATAGGCTGTTGTCCCTACAGCAAGTACACCACAATTCCGTAACTGCCGTGATGTATGGTGTGAATTAAACACCGTACCAATCTAAGTGCAGTCGTTATTTCTGCATTCTCTTATTAACCCAGTAGCGATGATTTTCATGGCAGGGGCCGTGTGGATTATTCAAATCAAAACAATTACCTGCAAATTTGAGCTAGGTATTTCATAAGTCAACGCTTCTGCAGTTAGTATTCCTGTTTCCCTTGAATCCTTTTGAGTGAAACAATGGTTGCAATCATAACTGCGTGCTACAAGTGTGGTATCAGTTCTCTTCTTTATGAAATGACCTTGCGCTGTAGACAAGTCGGTTCAAAATGTTATCGTGTTTCCTTTTGATATGCAGGCAAATACCTTTTTGTAAGCTGTTAATACTGCTTTAAAATTATTTTCTAGTATACCTTTTGGAGACATGTTGAAATCAGTGATGATTACTTTTTTAGATAGGTGATTTTTCTTGAAAATTAAGATTGCCTGAAACTATGAATTTATAGAAGTACACTTCCCTTGCACTAAATAAGCTGTATTCCCCAGTGTATTCTGTTTCTGAATCTTTAGCCTACGTGACTTTTTTACTGTTAAGGAGATAATAAATTAATATGTTAATGAGTAAAATATAGGTTATTGTGTTATAGTGTGGCAGCAGTGGGGGAAAGCGTCATTTTTCTGAAAAATCACTGTTGACTAGCACTGATGAACAGTAAGAGGAAGTATGTCAAATTAAGTGGGTTTGAAGTATTATTTAATTTAAATCATTTTATCCCAGTAGGTAGGTAGGTGTCTTTTTCTGACAAGAACAGCTGGTCTGTACAGTCACTCTTTCATAGATTTTGTAAAATATAGGTTATTGTGTTATAGTGTGGCAGCAGTGGGGGAAAGCGTCATTTTTCTGAAAAATCACTGTTGACTAGCACTGATGAACAGTAAGAGGAAGTATGTCAAATTAAGTGGGTTTGAAGTATTATTTAATTTAAATCATTTTATCCCAGTAGGTAGGTAGGTGTCTTTTTCTGACAAGAACAGCTGGTCTGTACAGTCACTCTTTCATAGATTTTTACTTGGACACAGCAATACGGCTTTGCTGAAACAAGCAAAACCTGCTCATTACCTGCTCTTGTTCATCACCTAGGGGCAGCCTTGTCCTTTTATCATTTAATAAATCTTACCACATTTTCCTTAAGGCTCGGAGCACTCTAGGCTGCACTGTTTCTACTACCCTTGGATCTGTTTATTGGCACAAGCATAAGCACACTGTACTCAAGGACTGCAAACTGTCTCTTAGATGCAGCTCCTCATCTGTCTGCAAAATACAGAACTACTACTCTAATTTTGAAACCCATATTTTCTCTTGTATACCTTATTGGGGCTTTAAATTGTAATTTTCCAGTGATTTCCTGTACCTGAAAATGCAAAGACTTTAACATGCCATGTAAGATTATTCTATCTGCTGTATTTTGAATTCAGGGAGCAAAAGGATGAATCTTGCTACAACTGCACTCGGTAGAAGTTTCTCTGTTGAACATCTGAACACAGACCGCTCTGAGGGTGGAATGTTCATTAGTATGCTGATAGAAGCTGCTGGGAAGAAGATATATTTCCAGATATTCTTGGTGGGTTTGGGGCCCTGAAAAGCTCGGAGCTGTTCAAATTATGTTGTTTGAACTGCTTCATTAGTTTTGTATACAAGTTTGTATAGGTCTTTTACAGAGTAGACCATTCGAATTCCAGTGTTAAAAGCCATTTCAGCAGGTACTGCAGTGGCATGCAAGTGCACTTTCATTAAAATTATCGGGTATTTTATCAGGTTCTGGGTTCTCTTACCTTAGGCATCAAATTATTTGTTTTTATCACAACATAGTGGTGTGGTTGTTCAGAAGTGTATTTCAAAATATTCACCACCTACCTTAGTATATTTTAGTATTTTTTGACACATAAATATTTAAGCTATTGAATCTGAATTACAAATATGCATAGTAGGCATAATTGAGTAAGGCTGTGCTTGTTCTTGTTCCTTGATCTCCTTCCTCCTTAGAACCCTTCAGTGGTTAACTGTCAAGTTTAGAGCTTCAAGCAGCAATACAGTGTTGAGATTGTTTCATGGAGGTGACGAGTGTGTTCCCCTTTGTAATAGTAATTCACTGCTGAACTGCTGACACTACGGGTTCAATCTGTGATGCTCAAGGTGAGAGTAAATGTTGAGTATTCTTGCCTCCTCAGTTCTTTGTCTGAAAGTTGATTTGGTAGTAGGAAGGTATAGAAAACAATAGCAACAAGCAAACAACCCTGTAAGTCAGCGGAGAGCAAAACCCAGAATGAGTTAATACGGTAAATTTCAAGTATTTTAATAAATGATAAATATATTGAAAAGAAATAAATAATGACTGATGGATATGAAGGACTAAATGTAATTTTAAAGCTCTTTCCAAATATAGAGAAAAAGAATGTTTTCACTAAATGAAGAGACTGCAATTATTATCTCAAAATAGGTTTAAAAATAGAGTCCATTCTCACAGGGGCATATACATAGATACTTGATATTAACGTTAGAATTGTTCAACTACGACAGAACTTACACAAATGTTACATTTGATGTATTGACTAAGGACAATCACAGGAAGCATAAACAATCTTTTGCATACTAGAGCTGCAGTTTGAGTTTACATTATTTGGAATCTATAGATAATATCCATAATAAGCTTAACTATCTCAGCCTCATTTTACAACTTGGGAAGTGGAATATCCCAGTAGACTGGGAGAAAGATAACTAAGGTCCCAGTTCAGTAGCACAAATAAGCAATTACCTCCACATTTGTTTTAAACTACATGGATTCACTGTCATTCTTATATCTAGCAAAATAATGAACTAAATATTAAAATGAGAAACACTAACCTTTTTAGATTGTAAGGTTAAGAAAAGTGAGGCTTCTTATGGACATAGAAAGAATTAGTTATTTTAATAAATGCGGTCATCCTTTTTTACTTTCAAATAAAACCCCTTAGGTATAGATCACTACTCATTTTTAAATTTGTATATTGGAATTTGCACAAGCACAAAGGAGCTTATATTAAATTGTGATAAGGCATGGAACAATATCCAGATTTTTCTTGAAAGTTTGTGCTGAGGTTAGAGTGCTTATTAGGCAGCATGAGATGTTCCCTTCTGATGCTCTGCAATGTGAAAGGAATCGGTTCTGTGCTGATTTACAAGGTTATCTCACTCCAGATACACAGTTCTTCTTAATTTCTTTTCCTGTGTCTTTGACTCAACTGGAATTTTAGGTTTCAGTTATTGTTGTCCAGAAGCTTTTTACTGAACCAGACAGCTTTTTTTTTTTTTTTTTTCAGGATGTAGCAATTATTGAAGCAGTACCATAAAATAGCCAGTAAAATCTTTCTTATGTACCAGTTCATTATGAAGCAGGCATGAGCTGGATTCACTGAGTAAACAACGTGAGTCTGGGCAACAAGAAGAGCTATGGGAAAGTGAAGAAAGTATAAACTGCAAACTAATTAATATACCCTTTCAAAACATTCAGAACTCTCTTTATAAATCGCCACAAGCTCTGTTCACATGAATCAGTGTGCTATGTGGTTGTACTAGGAGACCGAATAAATACAATAGTTCAGCATATACTTGCATGGCTAGCGCAAGAAATGAGTTATATTTTCTATTAGCCTTTTACTCTTCTAAGTCTTGTAACCAGCTTACACTTCATGTACGATTTATGTTGCAGTTCACAGATTGTTCTCAGAAGTGATACAAACTTATATCTGCACAGGAAAATGGCAGAATCTTTTGCATTTTTTCAGATAAATGCTTGAGATTACAAGATGTTTTTTCATCTCTATGTCACATTAAGCCACTGTTTCACCATTATTTCTTCATTACTGTACAAATTTGTTGGTTTCCTATTCAGATCCTTTCATGTTCTCTGCCTTCCGCTCTCTATCAGGATGTTGTTTGGGTAATACATTCCTTTAAATAATTTTATAAAGTAAATAATACTTATTACCGCACTTGGTGATAGCACATGGCCTTGTAAGTCTTATTGTAGCAAAATTCCTGTTGGATATTAGTTTCTGATAAAATTTCTAAAATTGAAATCAGATTAATTTGACATAACAGGAGAACTCCCAATTTCAGCTCCATGATTCATGACATAGTACTTATCAGTTTAAACTGCGCCTTTTCAATGTCGTAACAGCTCTCACTTAAGTTACGTTGTCTTTCCTGTAGAAAAATCTTTACTACAGTTCAGAGTTCCTAATAATAAGAGTAGCAATACATGGACTTGTGGTGCTACTGAAGGAGGGTTGACGTAATGCTGTGGTTTAACCCTGGTCACCAAGCAAGTACCACACAGCTGCTTGCTCACCTCTCCCAGGAGAAGATGAGGGAGAGAATTGGGAAGAAAGGAAAACTTGTGGGTTGAGATCAAAACAGTTTACCAGGACAGCAAAATAAGAGATAATAATACTCTCTTTCTATAATAATAATAAATTATAGACATAATAAAAAAATACAAAACAAATGCACAATTTCTCACCACTTGATGACCTGCTGACCAATACAGCCTGTCCCAAGCAGCGATCATGAAATGGAACCCAGAGCAATCTTGGAATGATCCTGAGAGCGCTGCCCCCCGGCCAGCCCCCACTTACACCCAGAGCGTGATGCCTGCGGCGTGCAGTGCTCTCTTTGGCCAGTTTGGGCAGCTGTGCTGCTGCACCCCTCCCAGCTTCCTGCACCTGCACATCGGCGAAACCTGGGAAGCTGAAAAAGTCCTTGGTCTCTTTAGCAACAACTGATAACATCAGTGTGTTATCAGCGTTCTTGACATACCAAATCCCATACAAAATCCAAAACAGCAGCTACTGGGAAGAAAATCAGCTCCATCCCAGCTAAAAGCAGGACATGTAACCTTCAAATTACTCTTCGAAAAGGAAAAGACACCTCAGTGGGAATTGACTCTGTATGTCTCAGCTTCAGGGTCAAGTATAAGCTCCTAATGGAAAACAAACCTCAAGCTATTCCTGATTTGGTATGACTTTATGACTATATTGTTTCTAACATTTTTTTACCTTCACTTCTTTCTCATATTTATTGAACTGTATTCTGTGCAGTCAATCTGTCTTTCAGGGTGAATCACGTCAGTCATCTGTTCTTGTAGCATTATCGTGATACCACTTATCCGTTCCCGCAGGGCTCCCCAGGCGCCTGCTGCAGTGTTACATAAGCTGTTTATATGATCAGGATCAGCTGCTGACAGCAGCTCACCTATCTTCCGCGTCTGCTTTTCCCCTTAAGAACAGATGCAAATTACAAAGTAGTAGTTGTAGGAGGAACCAGCTGAGTAAGCTACTTGTTTCTATGCAGCACATCTCTACTAATGTCAGAGTGGTTTCATTGCAGAGGTAGCCCAGAGTTTCAACCCCCGGATTCCTTTCCTTCCACCCTCATACAATCTTTCATACTGATTTCTTTATACTTGCAACAGAGGCTGGCTCAGTGCTGCTCTGATCAGTGTTAACAGTCTTCATGGTTACTCACACTGTTAGCTCCCCAGTGCAGTAGCAACACGCCGTGCGGGTGCGCTCTCCTTTGGAGTCTCACCAACACGGATACGGCGCTTCCTTAGAACTACCTGACATTTGCACCAAGTCTGTCTAAGTGCCATTCCCCTTGGAATACAGGTGTAAACTTGAAGTTATTTTTTTGATTGGTGACATTGTTAGTATTGCTGAGAGGGTGAAGTAGAGTAGATCAATCTGTTGTTGGAATCAATCAAAGATCTTTCTTTTGTCATTTATGCTGATGCTTTCATTAATTTTTCAGTATAAAGCAACTTCTTTGTGTCTTAGTTGTAGTGGAAAAAAATTAATTGGATTTCAATAACAGTGGCTTTCTAGTTCGTGCGAGTTGGACAGTCTGTCCAAGCTATGCGAAGAGGGTCTGCTTGCTTGTTTACAGATTGGTTTGTGGTAAATGTTCAGTGATTTGCACTATTCAGCCTGTGGTTACGGCCTCAGCACTTCCCTCTGTTACATTTATTTATTTAAAAAAGAAAATAGAGTTCTGAGGACTTGGGGTATCCTTTCTGTTGCAAAATATGCAGAGCTGTGTTCCTAAAATGTGTGATTATAGGTTTCGTTGGGTTTGGGGGAAAGTTTAGTCTTTTGCTTCTTAATATATATTAGCCCAATTAATTGTAATATTTTTTTTTCATTTAAAACTTCACTTCAACACTTAATAAAAGAAAAAATAGAAAATTAAGGAGAAGCTAAGTTTCTGAATTACTACTGAATGTAAAAAGAGAGTGTAAGTGATGATTAAATATCTTTAAAACTACAGTCTGCACAGTCAATATGTGTCATTTGTAGAGATAACCCATTGCGTCTCCAGTGTCATAAATTTCATTATTGGTGTAATAATACTTGCACGTGAACGCCCCCTTTCTCATTTCAGTTGTGTGATTTAAAATCCATCTGCTCCGTTGTGTGCTGTTCTCCAATTGAACCCTGTAATGTGATACAAAAGTCAGCATTTAAAATTGGTCATCGGCCTTGAGCATGTAAAGCAAATACACTTGAAGCCCTGGTGTAAAATACCATCAGTGCTGTCAGGGATTCTTTCAATAAGTCAAACTCACAAGGAGAAGCCTTGAAATGCATTCCTGGATCATCTGTTGTAATTTTCTTGACTTAGAATGAGCTCTACAAACCCCCTGATCTTTGTACTATATTTATGTTCTCAATACTAAGGTCTTTCAGAGCGTGTATTTATTATATGTAGCACGATAATTTTCATAGTCTGTTATTACCAACTTGTTTTAAAATTCGTAACATCAGTGCTTAAATTATATTTCATAGCTGAAAGAAAGTGAAGGGTTTTGAGATGTGGTACACTGACTGCTTCAATAAAATAAAAATTTAAAAATTAAGATGCAAATTCAAATGCCCATATTCTTCTAATTATGACAGTCAAGAACCAGCTCATTCCATTGTGTCAAATACATCTGTCTAAAATTCATTATTCATTCTGGTGGTGCTTAAGTGCATCCCTGATCTTGAAATATCTTTTCTGAGAACACTCACTGTCCATAAATAACCAAAGTTACATTGTAAATATAATATTTTGTGGCCTATGGCTGAGTAAACTATGGATGAATATACTAGTCATTTCTATTCAAATAGACAATTGATTACTTTCAATACTGGAAACCATCCAGCCTCTACTATTAAAGTTTTCTTTGAAAATATGAATGTAACAAAACTGTGGGAAAAGCCATTTGGATACTCCAGAAATCCACAGTTATTTCAAAAGAATACGGTTATTCTAACCTTATGCAGATTTAAAAAACAGCAGCAAACATTTTTGATGTAGGTCTTGTGTGGGATTATTGACAAAGCCAATTGGTTTTACGTTTAAAATATGCAAATGTAAAGAGCCTCTGACCAAAATACCTTTATCACCAAAGCTGTATGCTACCTGCAGAGAATACTTCAGCAGTTTGAAATTCAGCACACACAAATCTAACCTTGAACTGCTTTATTAATGTTGTTCCAGGTCACCTAAGCTCATGAGAACACCATCATTGCATAGTAACGTGGACCAAATTCTTAGGGAACGTAAGATCCTATGTCCCCGCAAAGATAAAGGTAGGTGTAAGGTTTTTCCTTTTCTTTTTTTAATATTTTTTTTTATTGTCCTCCCAACCCCCCAGTAATTTGGGAACGTATATTTAATATCTTGTTGCTACAGGTGTATGACTGTCCTTTGCATGTTCTCCTGCTGTCTAACTATTGTTTTCATTTGCTGCCACAAAAGTCTTGTCAGTTCAACTTCTTAATCAAGTTGAAATGAGTATGACCAATTTATTCTCACTGATATTCTGATACTAGATTGCCAAGTTGTGAGCTGGGTATTGTATGGACTGGGTGCTAGGCAGTATGATCAAGAGCATCAGTATTTACCCACTACTGGTAGAGGATTACCAATTATGGATTGGTATGAAGAGGATTTATGAAAAAGGAATATTTACTTGCACTTTAGTTTGTGTGGTTTTAGTTTTCCAAACAAGGATCTGAACTTTCAGTAGATGAACATAGCACAGAATATGTGTTATGAAGACTTAGAAGCGCAAGTACAAGGGCAAGCGTTGTTTCTGGATAAATCAATAAGTGCCCGATTAACATGAGTAGTAGGAATGTGACAGTATTCACTCTGTCTAAGAAAAATTTGGCCCTTGCATCTTTTCCGTAACTGGTACTGTGTTGCTCACAATGCTGTGAGATGGGCAGTATTTCAGAAATAGCTTTGTTTGCACTGCTGGGCAGACCGAGTACCCTGAGCATTATTTTGAGTTAGTGAATACTGTGTGTTAATGTCCAGTATCTCCAGGGAGGCTTTCTGTACATCTTCATGCTATTTCTGTTTCAAATAACGAGCACACACAAAACCTTTAACCATTTGCTCTCTCAGGTACAATTTAATTAAGATTAGGTGTTATGATTTAACTTTCTAAAAATCTGTTAATCAAGCTTTGTTTTAAAGTAAAACTTTGTATTTCTTTTTGAAATCCTCAAATGCTTTACAACTTTAGTAAAAACAGTAGCAGCAGAGACAAGCAGCATTGACTAGGGTAGGGCCTCGCCTACGAGTTACAGCCATTGAATCTGAGTTTCCCTTCCCACCCTTTCATGCACAAGTTTCCAGTGGCTGTCCAGCCACTCCCCTGCTGAATAATAATGCACTTTTTGTGTAAACCATGGCCATAATATTGAATGGATTATTAGGAAAAATGTGTTATGTCTAAGTACTAGCTTTCTCTTGTGACGTATCTGTTTGTTGGGGATTGTGGCTGGGGAAGGCTTGTCAGCTTTCAGGAGAGTATTTGGAAGATTGAGAAGAGGGCTGTCTTTGGTGTTCTTCCTCATACTGTGTTCTCTCTCTGTGACCTTCATCAGGAGACGAAGGCAACAAAACACGTACTATAGACCTTTCCAGTCTTCTCTTTTTTTTTTTTTCTGAACCTAGTAGTTCCTATGTTGAGAACTGCCTGATGCAGTTCTGACAGTTCTAATCATGTGTGTGCTGAGGAGGTATAGCTATGGAAGCCTACACAACTGTATGGGCTGTGCAAAGCCCATGTAAAAGCCTTGAAAATATTCCATCTACCAATTTCCGGAATTTTCCCATATCTCTTCCAAACCAAACTGCAGGATGTGTTGCCTACAAGGCTAGATCTATACAGCTTCCTCTCTCTTCTTTTTTTTTTCTCTCTCTCTCTTTTTTTTTTCTCTCTCTTAATGTATTCTGTTAACTGTCAGGCTAGATTCTGATGTAACTGCTGCTGATACAGATCTGGGTTAATTCAGTTTAGGTGTCTTTAGGGATTCAGTGGTGATTCCAGTCTGAATCTGCCCCATATTTAATGTCTCCATTGTAGCTTATGAAAAGGGATTCCTTTGTCTTTAGTTAAAATAAATATACAATTGTTTACAACTTTTAAAAGCCCAAACAATACTGATCTCAGTATTTTTTTTCTGTTCCTCCCTTGTATAGGTTGTTTGGAGTTAGGGGGGGAAATAAAAAAAAAGAGAGTGGATCTTTTAAGGGAGAGAAGTAGTAGTTGCCCATTCCACTCTTTCATCCCATAGGAGAAAAAGCTCTTTTATTGCTGAACTTTTACCCTGTTAGTGACTTACAGACTGCTCAGTAGTGCTTTGTCCAAGGTGTCCCAGGTGTCCTTTTTGTTGAAAGCTGCAGAGAACTGAACACATTGGTGTTTGACATGTGGCCTCTGCACACTGACAACTGCCGTCTGTCCCTGATGCCATGGAAATGCTTCCATGGTGATCCTGCAGTCTGTGGAGAGCCTTCATTAGGAGGAATGTGTTGCAAGGGAACCTGGGATCTGAATAATAAATTGGTAGTAAAACCTTTTAATTAGAAAAATACATTGCTTATTAAGTTATAAAAACTGTGTTTGGATTTCTTTGAGAGAGTTAAGGAATGAGAACTCTGAATTGGTTAAAAATGCGGTAGTGGTAGTTCTGCCCTGCAAGGCTCTGTAGCTTTTCATTTTTAATACTTCTCTGATAAGTGAAATAGAATAGTAAGTGTTCATGATGAATAGTAATTATTCTATAATTATTCATTTCATTTATAATTTGCATTTGTATATCTTTAATTAAAATACAGTATACTGCAATTAGGCTATATTCAGCTGGTAATATAATCTAATACATACAAGGGGATGCAAATGTAAGGCTTAGTCTGTGTCTAAATGTTAGCAGGACTCCTTGAGGGTAATGTCCTTTGCATCCGGCGACCCTGGATGTACTTTGCACTTTGTATAAGCTCAGTAACTTGTAGGGACTGGGTTTTTTTCTTCTATATATTAAATCATCCTAATTCTGTTCAGGCCAAGAGTTTATAATTCTCATAGGTAGCGGAGATCAATATCAAGCCCTTCATGTGCAGTCAGCAGCAGTTTCCCTTCTAGCCATGCCTGAGAGCCTGAAGAAAGTGCACTTGTATTTTCAGTGGTTGGAAGTGATCTATTTGAGTACGGTTGTGAACATTTCTATTAAATGTCCGGTGTTAGTCTGCAAGCCTTGAGGGAAAGCGAGTGGGTGGGTAAATAGCTTATGTTTTGCTGGTCAGGAATTGGAACATATCCAGGCTATATGTCTGTTTTGTTAGAGAGCAAAAAAAAGCAGTTTTGTGGCATGGTTTTGTCATCAGTAGTCCAGTGAGTTTGAAAAGTATTGAAAAGAACAGAATTGTGCTCTCTGGGTATAATGTATGGACTCTTCATCTGAGAACTTATAACTTGTCTTCTTGAGAGTGTTGCTTTGGGAGAGAGACTTTCTTTTGTGGAAGATCACCCTCATTCATCACAACTGAGGTTAACCTCTCTCTGTTAAGCTTCAGGATTAATATGCAGACTTGATCTGAGCAGAAGCAAAACAATCTCCTTTGCATTAGTCACATAGTTATTCAGTGGCTGCTGGAACACTGATTATTTCTCTAAAGCTGTTTATTTTGCTATCTAGTGAAGAATCAAGGTAATTCCCAACATAGCAAGCCTTAAAGGAAGCATATGCATCTTCTCATGTTATCATGTAGCTTAAAAGGTTGGATACTTCTCATAGTAGTTGTTTTTTGAGTGAGAATGTACTGATTGGTCTCTCTGTAAGGCTTTCAGGCAATTAGAGATCACTAGAGCTCTGACTGAAATCAGTAGGAACTGGAGAGAGTCAGTGTGGCAAGAGCTGTGGGATTTGAGTTGTACGAAAGAAAATTAAGTTTGTTCTCTAGTTATAATAGTGCTGTAGCGGGGTATCAGGGCTGTGCCTGTGTGCCTTCTCAGTACATGTATGTCATTCATTGGTTATCCAGGGGATGCGGGAGCTCCCTGGCACATCGTCTGCGTAGGGGAGATAGTGGAGCACTTTGCAGCTGGGTGATTGACAGCACTCCCAGCCACCTTCGCAGTGAGGTAATTGACTGACAGCTTCAGGATCTTTCCAGGTGGGAATTTTGATCAGTTCTCAAGATTCCCCCTGCCAGCTCCTGCTGTGTCTAGTCCAATTTGTATGCTTAAATTATTACCCTGGGCGGAGTGTCCCAGAATTTCTGACGCAGAAGAGGTCAAATTGAGTACAGGTAAGCCATTTGTATATAGTCTATGGAAACTGTTCTGTGGGTGTGAAAATGGCCACGTGTAGTTAAGGTAAAAGCAATGGATTATGCATCGGCTGGAGTGCTTACACAGGACCATGGGCCAACTGGATTGTGAGATCTGAGCAGAAGAATGTTTAGCCTCTCACAATCCAGATGAAGATGACACTACAAGGATCCTGGCGACAGACACTCGCGTTGCCTTCCAGACAGAAATTGGCCATCCTGGTAGAGAGAGATTTGATTCTTCATACGAGTGTTACCTGATACCTAGGTCCTGAAGAATTAAGTTTGTCTCTTTAAGGAACACGTTTTCCATGGGTGTCAATGCAACAGTGAGCACCATTAAAAATCAATGTCCCGTTTTGTCATGGCTAAATAAAATGATAAGAATGTTCTGTTTTCTCTGTTTCATTTCATTCACAACTTGTTCATAAATTCACTTCTGACTGCAGTGTTTGTCCCTGCACCCCCAGGTGCTTGCCACCCATCAGATCACAGAATCATAAAATTGTAGAATAATTTGGGTTTGCAGGGACCTTCAAAGCCCACCCAATCCAACCCCCCTGCAAGGAGCAGGGACAGATCAGGTTGCTCAGAGCCCCGTCCAATCCGGCCTGGAATGTTTCCAGGGATGGGGCTTCCACCACCTCTCTGGGCAACCTGGGCCACTGCTCCACCACCCTCCGTGTAAAAAATTTTTCCTAGTATCCAATCTGAATCTACCTCCCTCTATTTTAAAACCGTTACCTCTTGTCCTGTCACAACAGGCCCTGCTGAAGAGTTTCTCCCCAAATGCAATCTTAAATATCTCATCACACATTGCTTTCTTTGACTTACTTTGTTCCAAGCTCCCAATAAATGAAGCTTTGAGTGATGATGATGATGGATCATCACTACTTTTGCAATAAAAGACTTCTGCTAGCTGCTTTTTTTTTTTTTAAACCAACTTGCACATGATGGCACATGATGGCACATGATGCACTTTTAGATGCATCAGAATGTGGCAATTACTTAAATGTTATTACCAGTGTAGTGTGTTTTCAACTTTTTTCCTTGCGCTACAAGACCTTGTACAAGACAGATGACCCTCTTTGTTTGCCCAAAATGTTGTTCTGTTTCCCACTGAGCTGTAAAATCTGTTTCCAGCTTTCACTTAACAACTTTGGCTTGTGTTATTCATGGCTTAAATGGTAGTAATTATTCAAGTGGAAAACAAGTATGCATCCCCTGTGATAGTTTAATATATTTTTCCACTGTGCAATACTGTGTTGATTTATAATGGATAATTTTAACCTATTTATATAACCACATTTAACCACATCTAACCGTGTTTGTATAACCCTTACAAGTGTGTTCTGCAGAGAATGAAACGGAACATACATTGCAGGTATGTGCTTTATGATTATGCATCCAGAGTAATAGCAGAGAATAAGAATAAATTTGGCTGATTGGGAGCGTTTTACAACAAATATCCATAGAGTGCTTGGAAGCTTATTTTATTCAGTGAAAATCCCTAGAAAAAGTGAATGATACTATAACTGAAAGTGCTAAATCATCTAGGGTGCTGATGTCTTACCAAGTGAAGGGAATTGTCTCTGGAGTTTTCTTCATGCTTCTGCTCAGGCTGAGAAGGAAATAAAACAGTGACACCTCTTCTGCGAGGATCAAGATGGGAGTAGACACAGGTGACGTGAGTAGGGTGACTAGATATCCCAGTTTAATGAGGGTAGTTCTGGAGTGAAAGCCCCTATTTTATCCCAGGCTTTACTTGTGATGTAGCAATTTCATTTTTTTTCCCCCCTGTTCAAACCTGGGTGCTCTGTAGCCACACCCTCCAAATGTCACTTCTGGGATCTGTTCCTGCTCAGTAATCCTGAGCCATCAGCACAACATCAGCCTAACATTGCACCAAGGCAGATTAAGATCCCATGGCATAGCTGATGTAGTCTGCTGATGGTGAGACTGTTGGTGCTAAAAATCCTTGTTTCTGTAAGTTTCATACTCAAAAACTGAGTAATTTTAAACCACAGTGTAATTCCTGCGACTGAACTCGTGCAGTGGAACAAAGTTATACCACCTGCAGGTTTGTTTCTAGATAGTGGCTGTTGTGCCAACAAAAATACGTGGAGATGCGGATCGTGTCCTATGCTTCAGCAGCAACAGGCATTTTTCAGAGCCACTAAATGCTGTCTTTTGTTGTTGTGAATCTTGTCTCTGTGGTAACCGTACAGAGCAAAACCTAGCCTATGCCTCTAGCTGGCGTTGGTTTCCAGGCCACGTAGGCTTGAGTTGGGTTTGATTCCACACCAAATATGAGAGATGCGCAGAGCAACACTGAGCAGCTATAACTCCAAAAGTGAAATTTGCCTGATTTTGTATGCAATATGGCTGTTAGAAAGAATAGGGAAAAAATATGTGACCTTTTGCCTCTGTGTCAATTAGGAGAGAATCAGCTGTAGGACCACTGTAACATGAACACGAAAAATGCTGGTTTTCACCCAGGCGCTTTGTCTGGTCAGTTGTATGACATGCCTTACCTAGGCACAGAGTTTAGAAAGTGGTTGTCGTGTGTTCTAGTGGACAGATTTTAATATAAACAAAAGGACTATATTAGAGTAAATACATTGTAATTATTTTTTTCTCTAGACATAATTAATATTAATGCTGCTAATAATGTTGCTGATGTTTTCAGAGTAGCAAATGATTCACTACAGCAGATGAAGACTATTTCGTGCATCCTGGTTTTAGTATAAGCTTACAAGATATTAGAAGACGCTGATAATTTGTGTAAGAGGAAAAGAAAATATTGCTTTTTGCTTTTCCTGTGTTCCCCTAATGCACCTCTGTAGCATGATGACATGTTCTGTGTGCCTGTTTGCTTACAAGGAACAGCAGCTTTGAGGAGCTTCTCAATATGAATTTACCTCTGCAAGTCTGCAGTTTCTTTTGTGAAAGGAATGCTTACCATAAGAGGCTTGGATACAAGCTTCAAAAGAAATGTGTTTAACTGCAGACAGACAAAAATGGACAGCTAAAGGTAATGTCCAGTGCGTGTATGTGGATATATTATTTTATACATGCATAGAGAGAATATAGATACATACATGCATGCATAAATATATACTCACATATACACGTGAGCAAATTTGTTCTTTGCTCTCAAAGTGGAACGTTTAAAGCTCCAGAGTATGTTTCTTAAAGAGCTGATGGAATTCTCCTAGGTTTTCAGGGGAAACTTACAAATGATGTTCATGTATGCATCAGTATCAGCCAAAGGTTTACCTTGTAGTCTTCAACAGGTACACTTCAGTGATATTGTAAAACTGCCATTCAGCAATTGCTGACCACGTTGTGGGGCTTCTTTGTGCTTAATTGCTTAGAAGGAATTAACTTTGGTTTAATCATCATCACTGTCTTCACAGCTAAATGCTCTCTGAAAAAAGTAGTGTGAGGTTTTCTGTTTGTTTCAACTCTATTGTGTGCTGTACTTTGGGAAAAGGCATCATTAACTTTGGTTTGAGGTATGAGATAGCCCATTGTAGCCAGTAAGTTTCTTGAAAACGTTAGCCAAGAATTCTTTCTGCCATCTGCTTGGAGGTGGTGCAGAGGCAAGATACTCACTTGTGGAACTAATCATCTTTGTGCTATGTATGGTTACTGCACGCAAACATTGTACTTCAGTATCCAAGCGCATTATTTTGACAGGTCTCTCCCAACTATTTGCAAGTAGTGTAACATAAAGAAGCTACAGTACTGTTCAAAGTTATAGCAATGATCATTTTAACTTGGCCAAGGGGAAAAAAAATAAACCTTTGTTCCTTATTTGCCTTTTCAGATAACTCCATCCTGGCTGGGATGGAGTTAATTTTCACCTGAGCTGGAGGGGAACTGGACTGGTGGAGCCTGTGGCTGGGGACACAGCTGGGATAGGTTACTGATCACCCAACAGCTGGGACAGGTTACCCAAATTGGCCCCAGGGCTGTTCCACCCCAGAGGACACCGAGCTCAGTGTGTCAGTGAGGAGGGTGCTGAGGGAGCCTCCTGCTGTGTGGGAGGGAGCTGGATGTCAGGATCCCCTGTAAGTTATGTGCTTCAGTATTTTCTGCTACTGGGTTTTGCTTGTTTGTTTTCCATCTTTGTTTTATCTTCTTCTGTTGTTCTCTTAATTTTTTTTTTAGTCTCAACACATTAATTTTGCCTCCTTTTCTTTCCCAATTCTCCTGCCTGTCCCACTGGAGGGTGAGGGGAGTGAGTGAGAGACTGTGTAGCTTGGTCCTGAGCAGGGCTGAACTGCGACACTGTGAATGAAGCAGACATTTTTAATTAAATATCCCTGCAAAGGTATCATTAGATCAATTGTTTGACTCACAAAGTAGAGGGAATATTTGTAAGAGGGAAGAAAAGAAACAAAGTCATTTTTATTACATTTTACAGCAGTGGGGAACAAAAACATTAATGTTTCACCTGTGAATTAATGACCAATTAAGAGGAATGGGAGTTGTGTTAAAATCATGTGATGCTGCTCATGTTTCTGGCATATTGTTGGTTCATTGGTTTTGATGCTTTCTTGTTCCCTTTGTCATTTATCTCTAAAATTGTGGCCTGCTACCTTGGCTCTCAAAAACAGGGCAGAAATTTGGTATAACTAGCTTGAAGGTAATTGCTAGGAAAAGGACTACATCCAGGTCATTGGTGTCTATATGAATATTTGTATCCGTTTCGAGTCAGATTTAATATCCTTGTGGTCTAAATCAATAGCTATATTCACTCGATCGATCGTTCCATCCGTGCATAGAGTCCGTTTCCCCAGGTGTAAGCAGCCTATGGATTGAGGAATGCGTAGAAGTGATAATAGATTGAGGATGTTTTCCTGGCCAGCGTTGTGAAGCTGATCTCCACAGCATCCTGTAGAAACAGTAGAGAAGGGACGTTTCCAAGTAGCTTGATGAGTCAGTGCCCTGTACTGAGCTTCACCGAGGAAAGCTCAGCCTTCCATTGCAACTTCCAAGCGACTGCAGTAGCTGGTGAACAGTATGCACCTCCCTGAACACGTCTCTATGGACTCCTCCATTCCATACAAAACAAGATACCCTGGCTAGATACTTCCCCAGCGAAGGATGTTAGAAAGATTTCTCCATCGAGAGGAGGTGTAATGCAGTTAAATCCAGACAAGAGGAAGATTGTCAATGAAATGAAAAATAATAAAATATTTCCATGTTAGGAGTGTGAGTTTATGCAAATTTGACCTTCATACCTGCTCTAAGTACAGCTTGCAAGCAGAACTCATGCCTGAGAGGCTGCAAACAGTAGGAGTCAACTGATCGGGTTTAAATGTGCGTCCCTCCTGCTGTGATAATTAGCAAAAAGATGACAGAGAATTAAGCATGAGGGGTTTGTTTCTTAAACATTACCTTTCTGGATTAAGCATAAATAATGAAGCAAAATATGTCCGTAATTAATATTTAGTCATTCCTACAGTTCATTGAGGATTAGATCAAACTGCAGGAGCACCAGAATATTAAGCAGCTTGTTCTGCTCTTTAAGCAACCGATATCAGATTTCTGATCACACTTCTCATTTTTTGAGGCTGTAATGCAGACCTCTTTAGAAATGCGTAAGTAGTGAAGAATTCAGCTTCGTGTAGTATTGGGAGTTAATTAAAAATTATCTGCTGTTCACAAACAGCCAATTTCAGAATTATCAGGCAGAAATTCAGATTAGATACTTGCTTTTCAGAGTGATAGTGAGCAGTACGTCTTTTTTGGCATTTTGAAATGTCATTATGGGAGTCGGATATTAAATGGTAGATGGGTGGACTCGTTCAGTGATGGTGAAAATTGATCTGAACTGTATTTTTTTTTTTTTTTCAGAAAAAAAGAATCTGAACTACCTTTATGAATTTGGAGAACAAATGTTCTTTGAAGTACTATCACTCGAATGCTGTAGATACAGACTAAAAATATATAACTTCAATATATAAAGACGTAAAAGACTTTAGTAGCTAAATTTTAGCTCGTTTAAGAGCAAATTTTGGAAATTGCCAAGTATTTGTGAACTTACTAACATTCTAGTGTATACAATTTTTAGTAAATCATTAAAAAACTGTGAACACACCCACATATTTTCATGGATATCTTTTCAGTTTATGAGTGGGTCCTTTTGCATGAATTCTGTCACTGAACTCCAGAGGTCCAGGCAGCTTTGGCCACTCTCATTTCTTGGTGAAACCTGCCTGTTGCCTCCAGTTTCATATTAACATTCTTCTCTGCATTTGAAGACCCATTGACTTGATTCTCCAAAGCCATATCTGTCCAGTTAAAAACTGTGTAGAACATGGAAACAAGCCTGTTCCAAATCTGTACAATTTGTAAACAAACTCAGTGACAGCTTTTGAAATTAGTACATGTCAGGACTGTGCTTGAACTTTGGATAGACAGAATAACAAAATCATGGCCTACTTGTCATAATTGGACAGGGGATTTAGATAAAATGAGTGTTCATTTGTGAATGGCAGCCCTCAAAAAAGAGGGCTGTGAGAGTTTTGTGCCTGCGTTTAAACATCAGGTGAAGGGAAGGGTGTGAGGAGACCTGACAGTGTTCTGGAAGGCCAAGGGGATTGGTTGGTTGCTTTTTTTCTAATCTCAAACTAGAATTCTTCCATTAGTGTTTAGTTCCTGTATCTGGGATCAAGCAAAGAGCCTCGCCAGAACAGGAAATCCGCGTGGTGTTGTACTAGGGCTGCTGCTGCCGCGGCAGCCTCTGTAGTATGCAACGGCCATTTGCAGGCAAAAGTTAGCAAACGTGTGTTTCATAACACAACGTTAACACAAGTTTGAACTATTTTTCTGGATTTAGTAGTGCACAAATTAGACAAAATGCTGATTAGGACAAATGATAACCTTCCACTTTGTTCAAGGCCACAGAATAATTTATCTGTAATTAATGAGGTCCAAATTCCATTGCATCTCATTAAACACCAGAACAAATTTCCGGTGTTTGAAGTAAAATTATTGAGAGTAAGAGAAGCTATTAGAGCCAAACACAGAGTCCTCTCTGCCTTCCACGCCCTCACAGGCAGCGGTGACCAACAGTCAGCCAACAGTGCTGTTGCCAATACCTTCCTTCTGTCCTTGTGACCCTGTGGTATGCGAGTCAAGAAAGCATCAGTCCTTTCTGCAGCCTGGTTACACGGGGGAGAGGATCCCGCTTGGTTTCCAGCACAGAGAAAAGATGATTCAGAGACTCGAGAGGCTATATAAGCAGTAGCTTTAATTATCCTTTCTAACTTCAAAATACAGCATTTGGGAATTGATAAATTAATTCTGGAAATAAAAAAAAAAAAGTGACACTACAGTATTTCAGGGACAGCATAGCTGAGAAGTTGTTTTATATTAATGTAATCTAGTAAACAAGTTTAAGCTCCTTGATAATTATATGAGACTCCATGCTGATCAAAGTGGAACAGTCTGATCATCTATTACAGCAGCATCCTGCATTGCTTTGTGCACCATTTAATATTTGGTGAGTTCACATCATTAAAAGAACATGATGACCTTGGATCCATATCTCCAGATTAATTTGTAGCAAGCAGGATGCTGTCTTGGAGAGCTTAGCTGCTTGAAATCTGTTGTAAGTGAAGAACCTTTAAAGTTAATTTCTCTTTATTTGCAGCTGTGCAGATCGTGGTTTGGAGTTCTGATATCACAATGTATTGAACTGAATTGAATCCTGTCTAACATGATGTCAAATTTCTTCCATTTTTATCTTGTGTAGAGTGAGGTCATTGCTTTTTCAATAGCAAACCAAATGAAAGATCAAAGAGAGCTGTGACTCAAATGTTCCAAGTATTGATATTGTGCATTAACCCATCAATTTCTGGACACTTGGCCTAGGTAAAGGCAAGTAGTGTACGTTCTAGAGAGGAAACAAAGATTTTAAATGTCCTGATATTCCTTAAAATAATCCTTGAATCTGTTAGAGTCGCTGAACCAGAGGCGGAATGGATTAAATGTCAGCTCACTCAGCTGGCTTAATGGGCATATTAGAAAGAAACATGTCTTCAAAGTGCTGTTAAAGGCATGGACTCTTAGTGTTCTGTTCTGACTGATTTTAGTTACTTGCATGATGGTGGCACCTCGTGACGATGGCTGGGACTGTTTCCCTTTAAACGTGGTGGCTAGGTAAGCTGATACTGGAACGCACCACTTCTACTGCAGTATGTATGGTATAATCAGGGAGAATTCCTAGGTGGAAACACCTAGGAGTTGCAGTGATGCATCTGGAACTGCTTAGCAGCACTGGAGAATGAGTTCAAGAGGTCTATTTCTTGCTTGAGTGCCTGCTTGTATTTATTTTTTATCATGGCTAGTGCTTATTTCAAGCTTCTGTTGGGATGAGGAGGGGTGAGACTTTACAAACATGCTACAGCCTTTTATTGAAGGTGGAAAGCTTGCACTGGTTCAGCGCTACGAACTGCTATACACCCCGCAGCGAGTCCGTCGTACTCTTCGGGTAGTGTGGGCTGCATCTGCTGTGTTATAAATATAGAATGGCATTAATGGTCATCCTGCTCTTCCGTTCGGCTAAAGATAAGACAGTCAAATACGAAAATTGTGGAGAGCTAAATCTTCAGCTAGGTGTGAGGAGCAGGGCCTTTGAGTGAAAGGACTGGTGTTACAGTTACGTGATAGTTACAAGACTTACATTATAATTCAGAATGATTTGGAGGCCTCCATAACACCACTGGCTTCTGGTATGCTTGAAGTTTGTACCCTTCACTGTCATTTGAAAATGCAGCATATATTTTCTGGGGCTTTGTGTTATTTATTCTTTACAGCTTTTTAAATTTAGTAGGGTAAGTGGGAGGCCACCCCACATACAGGAGGAATGCCAGAGAGTTGGGGATTTTTGGAGGAGACTGAAAATAGAACTGCTGGGTAGAACTGCTGAATAGCTCACTGTGACAAAGGTCATTTTTCTCCTCATGTGAATAATAACTTTGGCTGTCCCCTTGGCCTTCTAGTTTTCTCTAGTTGTCTGTAAACTTCCTTCCAGCTGCAACGGAATTTTATTTTCTCTCTGAAGTTCTTTGACACTCTATTTACAGTTGCCATCTGGCTCATCAGCCCTGTTCGACTGGGATGAAGAGCTGCTGCCTGCACCCTGCTGTTTCCTGCCTTCTTCACTGGATCCTGAATATCCTGGGGCTTTTCTTTCCCCACTTACTGCAAAGCTGTTCCTTGGGTTCTTGGGTCCTAACCACATTCTTTCTAGCCAAAAGAGTGAAGACAACCTGGTGGAATGTTTGCGGCCTTTTCCCACCATTTCAAAGAGAGTTGTTAATCATTTTAATTAAGGCCAGCTTCATCTTCATGAACACTGGCAAAAAGAGAGATCATCTACCTTGCTTCTGACCCCTTAGTGGGAATGGCTGGTGACAGGCATTCTGAGTGAGGGATAATTCACAGGTTGGCTGCCTTTGATCGTGTTTTGATGGTACAGTGAAATCCCAAGCAGTGTAGTGATGAGATTATGAGGTATCAGAACATTTTAGGGATGTTGTGAGTAAGAATGCATTCGCGTTTGTGAGGTGTGGAAACCATACTGAGTCAAATGGAACGCTAGTATTTATAGTTTCATTATTTAGTCTTTTTATTCTGACATATTTACAGAGTTGGGCATATATTGGAATACCTATGGTCACAAATGATCAAGGAAATGGTGGGATTCTGTTGTGTTTAAGTTATTCTTGAACTTCTGCATTTGCTGAGCCTCTTGCATTTGAATTTTGTGGTTTTTAAAGGCACCAAATCAATCTGAAGCTGAAGTGTACTGCATTTTATTTTTCCTATTTCTTTCTATATTGTTTTTAAAGAGATTTTCTTTCTTCCATCGATTCGTGTAAGCAGTGGCAGATTTTGCAGTAGCTTGCAGTCAGATCAAGTTGTTTCACGCTGTAAACAGAAAAGTCCTTGTACTTGCTCTGTCTGTTTAGTCTCAGGGAGAATTATGTAAGATTTAAGTACCCTTGCAAGACGAAATGCCAGACCTTGCTCACCAATCAGCTCTTTAATGTAATTAAAGGAGAAACTGTGTTGTGCTGTTTTATGAAGAGATTGGAAAGCTGAGTGAAGAAAGCTTCAATCTTTTTGCTTTTTAATTACATCGTAGCATGGAGGCTAAATTAGACACATTATAATTCCTACGCTTAACATATCAGTTACATATATTCTGGTTTATGTGACTATTTAATGATGACAAGTTTTTATATAATCCTTTATATACTTACACTACACACATATCTGTGTATGTGCGTACAACGGTTAAAACACTAGCTTTACAATTTGTGGGAAACCTGTTGCTTTGCTGTTGGCAGCTCTGTAATAAATGAGTAAATTGTTTATAGTTGACACTGCTGTGTGCTGTAAAGCATACAAAAATATGCATTATCTTGCAGCAACTACAATTTTGCTTTCTGAGCTTTTGTCTTAGGAGTAGCTTAGGATCACCGGGACTGCATACGCAAATATACTCATGCAGCCTCTTGCCAGGAGATGGGGAACGCCGCACTTCTCCATAGTTCCCCTTCAACTCGGGCAAAAAAAAGTAACTGAAAAATCTATAGTACTAGGGAGTGAGAACACTCTGCAGTCTCCTCGTGTGACTTCTGCAAAGTAAACCACTGCTTCAGCCCTCTGCGTCAGCTTGAGGGGAGAGGGAACGGGAGGGTATTTAGCTAATTCAAACTAATATTATTTTATTGCTAGTTTTACCTAAAGATAAATATTTAGGAAGTCATACATTACTTATTAAGAATGAGATTGGTTAGCTTTTATGTGTAATTTTTAACTTTAATACAATTAATGATCACACACAATCATTATCATTAAGAATACGTCTCCATCATTAAGAATAAAATAAGTGTGAATTCTTCAGTATTAGCATGGGAGGTTAACAGTAGTTGCTTTAGCAGTCAACAAGAGAACGTAAGATTTCTGGAGATACTTGATTTGTTTAGAAAATGAGGGAGAAATGTTAACTGCTTTCAGGCATACCAAGAGAAGCATAATTTTTCTTCTTTTTTTTTTTTTTTTTTTTTTCTCCACCAGAAAGGAAACTGAAAGGTCCTTATAATGACCATGGGGAAAGTTTTCTTCACTTTTACATTTGTCACATTCTATCTTTGCATCCCAGGTGGTCCTTTTGCGGACTGTAAAAAGTAATTTCATTCAAATGCAGACACTTGTGCGGTGGAACCATAATGTAGGAGAGGAAATGTAGAAAAATATCATTTCCAATTAAAGCTGCAAGGAGAATTTAGGTAGACAGAATGTAATTAGACAGACTGGAATTTGTCCAGTGTTCCAGGGCTAACAGCTCTATAATAAAATAAAAATCTCTTGTTTACGAATATTTTATTCTCATGAGCACATCCTATACTCAGTTCCAATCAATTTTGGTATTACCCAAAAGAAACAAATGACAGCTGTTGTAACTCCTGTAAGCAGGAGTTGCACTGTAGGGGCATTCTTTTATTGATTTGTTCTGGGATTTGTGCCTCCTGAACCATGAGATCTAATTTTTCAAATTTCATTTTTTGGTTTTTTTTCATATTCATCCCTACAATAGATGAAATCTTACTCTGCTGATTGAAAACAGTTGGTTCATTACAAGGCAGACAGGTCTGATTTATATATTTTTTTCTCTCTCTCATAAGGGATATCGGGGGCAGAAGTACCAACAGTTTGGTCTTTGCCTGCTGTTAAAATAAACTAGTCTTGACTTAAATCTGTTTCTCATTCCTTGCTGAGTTTCCCAAAAACTAATCCTGAAGGTTGCTGTCACTGTTTTAGCTCTTGAAATATTTCTGGTTAGTATATGGGAAAGTAAGGGCTGTGTGGGGTTTTAATTAAATTAATTAGAGTCATCATTATGTTTTAATGAGCTCAGTCTGCTCTTGAAGGAGATTCTTTCTTGTATATTCTTGTGCACGCAGCAATGGGGGGTGAGAGGAGGAGCGTTTACTGTAGCGATAGGGTGGCAGGAGTCCTATGACTGTCAAGACTCGTTGGATAAATAGCTTCATTATCCAGACAGCATTTGTGATGGATGAGAACTCACTCGGTGCTTGAAGCGCCGTGTCCGGATAGACCTTACTTCAAGGAAACTTGCACTCAAACTTGAAGATGATGAGGGTAACCCACCCTTGAAATGATCCGAAGAAGAACACTGTGTCTTTATTATTTTCCACTGTCTATAGTGTGTTTAGGCAGCATTTTTGAAAAATGCCTAAGTAAGCCAGACACCAGAAATTTATTGACCTTCAGTAGCAGAGAAGCACTTAATTCTCTTAAGCAGCTATAAAAAGCAGTTTACAACAAGCTATTGTAAGAATGAAATGCGTTTCTAACCTTAGCAGCTAAAACACAAGCTTCAGCCTTGGGTTGTCAGCGAGGAAATCTTATTTTGGGGAGGGGAAGAAAAAAAAAAAAAGCTAGCTGTAGGTTTGATACTTGCCACTCATGCCCTCCCATATTTTCCTTTCTGCAGATAAGCTATATGGCATCTTACCCAGAACCAAAGGCTGTTATTAGCCGATTTCCACAGCTGGTAAAAATTCACAATAACAAAAGTATACAGAGTAATAAATTTTCTTTGCATTTCACTTACCAGTGTGGGAAGCTCTCAATTTTCTGTGTTCAGTGCCAAAATATCAAATAACAAATCTTCCTAAATACAATTCTTTTCTCTTTATCTGAAAGGAAAATGTGAGCAAACCTGTTTGTAATGCTGAAAATCCCTGAATTTCAGCCATACATTTAACTTCCCAGTTACAAGAAAGTTACAGCTTACTGGACGACAACTGCAGAGAGGAGCTAGAGTCTGTTAAATATGTAAGTACCTGAAAAATACCTGCAGCATTTGCTGCAAATTATTCCATGGCTATAAAATGCATCATTTTTAATTTTCCATAGTAAGAAGTAGTCATGCAACAGATTCCTCTTATTTTTTACTGCAGACACTTGAGATTTAAAAAAAGGTAGCATAGGAGATTAAAAAATATCAGTAACCCAGCTCTGTAGCAACGGTCTGTGGAAAAGGACATAGAATCATAGAATGATTAGAGTTGGAAGGGACCTTCAAAGCCCCCCCAGTCCAAAACCCCCTTGCAAGTGGCAGGGACATCTCCAACCAGATCAGGTTGCTCAGAACCTCATCCAGCCTGGCCTTGAACGTTTCCAGGGATGGGGCATCCACCACCTCTCCGGGAAGCCTGTTCCAGGGTTCTGCAACTCTCATTGTAAAAAATTTTTTCCTAATATCCAATCTAAATCTGCCTCCCTCTATTTTAAAACCATTACCCCTTGTCCTATCACAACAGGCCCTGCTGAACAGCCTCTCCCCATCTTTCTTATAAGCTCCCTTGAGGTATCAGAAGACCGCTCTCAGCTCTCCCCGGAGCCTCCTCTTCTCCAGGCTGAACAGCCCCAGCTCTCCCAGCCTGGCCTCACAGCAGAGCTGCTCCAGCCCTCTGATCATCTGCGTGGCCTCCTCTGGACCTTCTCCAACTGGTCCATGTCCTGTGTTCAGTCATTTCTAGGATCTCCATAGTAGATTTGCAACTGATTTTTTTTTTTTTTTCTCCCTACCAAACATAAACATCTGATCAAACTGTATACTTTCTTGTTCATGTTCTCCATGGCGATTGGTGCATGAAGAGACATTATGAGCCAACTTTTGCCTTTTTTTTCAAACGTCTCCAATGGTTTGAACCATTGCACATGCTCAGAATGAAGTCATTGTGTGAGAAGTTGCCTTTTCTTACACAGAGATGGATCCAGACTCAGTTAGACTCTGTGGGAGTCTTCAGCATTAATGGCTTTAGCGATTGTAATCTCAAGCCCATGGTCAGTTTTATAACTCTACTGTAGTTTAAATTCTGTTTTTTGGTCTCTAATCCTTTTACCAGTCTTATTCCTCCTCTTTGAATTATTTCTTTCCTCAAAGTGGTCTGTCAGTTGAGAGTCACTACACATTTTGCTTAAGCTGCTTGCAAAATTTTTAATTAGAATAGTGTAAGAGCTGAATCCCTCCAAAGGTTTTTACTTGGCTTGCTTTTTTCATCTGTTTAAGATTATGCAATTTTCCAGGGAAATACCCGCTTGGAAGACAGAATGAGGTTAGCAATAGCTTCATAGTGGATTTAGAGAACATTTGGTAAAAAATAAATTTAAAAAAAGTCTCAAGATAATACTACTCTTATACTCTTTGCAGTATCCGTCATGGGTTTGAAAGAAGGTAATTATTTTGTCTAGACGGTTCCTGTGATGATACTGTGATACTGAAAATATGATAAAATGTTGCCTTATTAATGGAAAAATGCACGTGTGTATAGCCGTAGTCAGTCAGTATATATGCTGTCAAGTGAATTGAATGCCTTTTCAGAACTGTATTTACAAAGCTACAGAACAATGTGTAATAGTGGTTCTTCAATGAAGTGACCATGTAAGCTTTTCTAACTTATTTCATCATGCTCAAAATAATAATAGTTTTAAGGAAATTAAAAACCTGCATCATTACCTTACTTCTTGCTGTTCCCAAGTGCAGACCACTTCCAGGAGTAAGGCTTCTCCTGTCAAGGTAATTTTGAGCAGCTGTATTTGACATAGCTATATATCCCTTCGTTTCCGATTGCCTGGAACGCTTCAGAAGCAGCGCTTTTCAGAAAAACTAAAGAAGCTGAAGTCCGTAGACAGATGTAGTGTTTTCACTGAGTTTTGGAATAAATTCTGAATTCTTTAATGGATTTTGGGGATGGGAACTTGTGATACACAGCAAGCATTGGGCGTGCACAAGCTGATAAATTTGATCTTGAAAATACTAAATTTTGGAAGGGGAAGAGTTTTACATCCAAGGAATTTTGCATTTCACTAGTTATAAAATCCAGATATTGCTGTGCAGTAAATACTACAGACTTGGATGCAAGAGAAGTATGTTAGAAATTTGCAAAACAAACAAAGCTTGTTCAGGATCATGTAAACAGCTTCTATAAACTATAGAATTATGTGGATAGATTTGTACCTCAGAAATGTTCACTTTACTTTTCTTCCATGAGGGAAATAGTAGCAATGGTAGGTTTCGAGATGCCAGGTCGCATAGGTACCATTTAACCAGCTGTTAAATTGCTGGAGCAGAAAACTATCATAACAAGGTAAATTAATTATCACTGTCTTGTTGATTTGAGAGAAGGGAGGAGGGGTTGGCTGGGGGTAAGGGGTTTCATAGTAAGCTTGACAGCCTACCCAAGATTGTCTCCCTTACCTGCTGGTATCTCTCAGTCTTAATTTTGAGATCCTGTGGGTAAGCTTTTATCAAAGCTCTATACTGACATCTTAATCCTGCTCCACAGTTGTTTTACTGTTGAAGTTTTGCCATCGATTTTTAGTAGAGGACCCTGATGTTTTCTTGGAAGGCATAAGACTATATATAATAATATAGTCATCAGAAATTTCCTGCACTGATAAAATAAGGAAAGGGAGAATTGTGGGAGTAGATTGGGTCATCCTGTAGCGTTGAGTCTGTTGTTTCATTTTAAATTCGTGTACTTTCCCAGCCTTTCTTTTAACTTCCTTCATAACTTCAGCACGCTAGCTCCAGGCATGTTGTGTTATGTGCTGCCTAGTTGGTTGTGCAATTCTTCTCTGAGAGCTGAATCTGCCGTTTCAGTGGCTTTGGTACGAGAAGTGCCTCACGGATGTGTTATTCCAACAAGGGCTGCTGGCGGCTGTGAATCATAAAAATGGATAATGCAGCTCTGGTCTGGGTGCAGGCAGAATTGTAAGCGGAGTAGCAAAGTGGTAGTTAATGTCCAAATAAAATTTGTATGTGCACAATAACAACTTTTTCTATGCTATAAATAATTCATATGTTGACAAAAAAAACCTATATGTTTTAAGTATATCCTTGCTGCTACTATTTCACAGACATGGTTTGCAGACATTTTCAAGTTAGTAACACTGTACTTGTGCCATACTGTTCCACCTTTGTGATATTTCTTTTGCAGGCAGTGCATGGTATTCTGCACGGAAATGGGACAATCGTATCAGATTTTAATGCACAGTCTGTAGTTTTAGTGTGGGGTACTTTGAAATACCCCAAACTCAGATCCTTTCCTAGTGAAATTGGCTAGTTTCCCCAACATTTATTTAATGGAGTAAATTTCTGTTCAGACCTATATCAATTTAGGTTACAGTGATAAATAATTATCATAAAGATAGCTATTTATAATTCAGTAGCCTCTGGAAGCCAGTTAGTGCTCAGTCTCTGCTCGACGTGCTATGCTGCATCCCTTCTCAGGCAGCAGGAGCACTCCTCCTCACTTACGCTGCCTGTAAATGGTGTGCTGAGAGTTACAACAGCCTTACACGAAGTCAAACTCAATCCCTTTCTTTTGCGTGATGGTATGGGCACTCCGTTTTTATCAGTACACACAGTGCATTTTATTAGGCTCATCTCATCAGAGATTGAAAGTGTTTTCCCAGAGAGAAAGTAGGTGGTCTGATAGCCCAGCAGCTGCTGTTTTAAATACAGATGCCAGTAGCTTGCACAGGAAATATGAGGAGCTAATAAATACCACCAGGAACCATTTGTGGGTTTCTTACCAAGCTGTGTGTAAGTACCAACCATGTTAGACTATGTAAGGCTATCAAAGGCCGTGCAGCCGTGGGAGGAAGAGGAGGTACACCAGGGCAGAGGATGAATCACTGTCACCTAGGAAAAAGAGCCGGTCTGTGCTCGCTGCAGGACCGTAAAGAGGGGCAGGATGTATTTCTTCCCCAAAGCCCACCAACAAACTCTGACAATAATTCTTTACAAACTGGTAGCAAGTGTTGTTCAGGCTTGTGGTGCTTTTTTCTCCCTAAGCATATCCTCCAGCAGGACATCTTTCTTGACACTGATTTGTTGCCTCTGCAGAATCAGTGGTCTGTCAGTTTGCCTTGCAAGTTAGACAAGTTTTTCCATAAAATAAGAAAGAACTCATTTAATGAGTTTTAGGCACAGTCATATGGGCAATGATGGAAAAAAAAATGCAGTTAATCTCTTCAGAGATGTGGGTCATCCGAATTGAACTTCTTGAGCTGTCCTGAAAGACTAGCTTATTTTACAGGAGAAATTCTTACTCGTACATCTGATATAACTCCGCTAGCATTTGCAGTGGGGGAATTCATGTTGGTGCATAACCAGTACCACCCTGCTGCCCAGCTCCATTCCCCGCACGTCAGTTGGACGTGTGCACTGATACCACCTCCAGTGACTGTGGGAGCTTTGCTGCTTTCTACCAAAGCTCTTTAGCGTGCTTCGTGTAGTGACTTCCTTAGTGGAAGTGAATATTCACCACGTTTCTGTTTTCAGAAATGTTTGTGATCCACATTCTTAAAAGCACTCAGCTGACTCTGAGAATATGAGCCCTTTAGGGCTAAGTGTCCAAATCTGTTTTGAAAATTGGGCTGAGGCTAAATTGCTTTGAAAGTATTACCTAAAACTGAATGGTTTTAAAAGCTTAAAGCTTTTAGAGTTTAGACAAAAGATGAACAAAAGGAACAAAAAAGGAGAAAGACATTAAAAGGTTAAATTTGCCTCAACTCTGATTCTTGCCCTAGAATCTACAGCCAGTCAGTGAATTACAAGTAAACAAAATTTGCTCATACTTCAGCTAGAAAATATCCTTTTTCTAGCATGGTTGTATGTGCATATTTCCCTTTATTTAAAAAAAAAAAAAAAGGAGAGAAAAAAGTTTTGTACATAAAGCTTTCCAAATACACTCTGATTCTTCATCTGCATTGACAGTCTTGTCAGCTGGATAGGCAAAGAGGAACAGCTCTTGGAGAAAGAGTTGAACTTCCCTGTAGAGCTCTGCCTTCGCCGAAGCGCTGCCTAGCCTTTTCCTCTTCCTTGCGGACTCCTGGCGTGTATCAAACGGCCAGATGACTCACTTTGCCCGCGCACAGACTGGCGTCTCCGTGCTTGCACATCAGCAGCTTTCTGACTCAGCAAGAGCTCACGCTCTGCTCCGTCACAGAAGAGCAGACGGCGTCCTCTGCAGTGTGGGAACTGAGAATTGACTGCCTTACGGTTTCCTTTGAACTACGCTTGTGATGAAAAGTACATCTCACTTCCCCAGCTGCCTTAAGTACATCTGCTTTTCTAGCTTTGGTCTGCTGTCATATATATTGGGATCTAGCTACTCTGTGGTTCCATCATTTAGGCTAGAGGAGAGTTTAAAAATTAAAAAGAATTTAAAAAAATCCTGTAGTAATATTTACACTTTGCATTCACTCATGCTGCCAAAGTCAAGCAAAGAAAATATGCTTGGGGCATAGACATGTGTGGCAGGTAACAAGAAGGAGTTTCTGTCGTGAAGTGTTTTAGTTTTTGTCAGGTGAATGGGAAAATCACTGCTGCTGCTGTCTGGAGACAAGTAGTATGGGGTACCTTTAACCTCATGATGCTCCCTAACACAAATCATTCTTCCAAATCAATTCTGCAGTTGGTGGTGTTACAGAAAAACTTAAAATTTCCATACTACCTCTGTTCAAGAGAAAATATTTGCCGCTCTCACTGGAGGGGAAGGCCGCTCCTGAAAATTGTCAGTAATGAGAGCTCTTTGACCAAACGCCCTGCGTACTAATGGGAAACTGAGACATGAAAAATGCCATCTCTTTTATCTCAAAGAACGGGAGAATAAAATAAGCTATTTTTAAGCCCAAATGGTCTAAATTAGGTGTATGTATCAAAGGTGACAAGCATTGCAATTCAGAAAGTGCTGTGGTTTTATGCAAAAAGTTCTGACATGGTTTAACTCTGAGCAGACATCTTTTGCTGTTACTACTCTGCGTCTGTGCAAAGATATGACACCGCTGTTCCTGGGGCCTTTGGAGCAAGGGACGGAAGAGTTACAACCTGCAGAGGCAGCAAAATGAAGGTGTGCTTTGTGTGTAATATTGGGCTAAATCTGCCCTTTACACTGCTGTAAGGTTGCTGTTAAAATACGATAAAGCCAATGTCTGCAGATGCACGTCTCCAAATTTGCACTGTGCAGGTTTATTGCTGCAAGTAATTCGGACATTTTCCACTGCACTAGAGAAAGGGTATGAGAAAATAAATGGGCTTTTATTACTGTATTTAGTGGGCATGAATCCAGCCTTTCAGAGCTGAGGTTGGACGCTCTAGATCTCTGCAGTGCCATTCATTAGGGGCTGGCTTCCGTTGGGCGCGCGGAACAACCCGTTAAATGATCGCAATGAACAGTGAGAGTTTTTGAAAGACAGCCTATAGTGCGCTAGGGCTAAATGCTGTGCTGGCCCTGGGAGTTTTCACTTATACCATATTCAACCCACACAGATTGCTTCACAATTTCAGCAAGAAGGTTGTTACCCTCGTCCCATTTATCAGCTGGTGTGCTAAAAGCCCTGGCACGTTACTGCAACTGAAAAACTACTGGGAAGCTAGGAATTCCAGTACATTTTTAGCAACAGAAGCCATACTGGTTTTGAGCTAACACACACATTTACTCTGCATACATTTTTCAGAATATTTTGCAAGTGTTTATGTATGTCTTTGTTTTGTTTTAACTCTGTCTCCATGGAGAAGCAGAGTTCATAGGTACATGCAGAGATAAGGGGAGGGCAGTGAGATGTTCTGTCGGTTAGATAAAAGGGACAAGAGGGCATCGAGCTGTGACCAGCTCCAGACCCTTGCATACGTGTATCATTAAATGAAGCGCAGTTCAGGTCCGATGTCATGAATGAGGCTCTGTGCATGTAAAGGCCCCAAATTGAAGCGTGGCCTTCCGTGGCAGGTCTGTCCACAGTCAGCGTGGACCCTGCCCTCTCTCAGCTCTAGCACAGACAGCACAGGCTGTCGCTCAGGTGCCGCTGGACGAAGAACCTCTCCTGTGGCTGTAGGGCTTTGGTGAACAGGTCCCGTACCGATGACGTAAGTCACAGCGCTCTGATGACCGTATCAAACCTGCCTCTTCCTGTTCTCTGCCAGTCCTTCCCTTTTTACAGCTTGTTTTAAAAGATTTGATGCTTTGGCAGCTTGTCCTTGTTTCTAGTCTCTTCACTGCAAGATACTTTCCATTACAAACCATGTAATTGTGATGGTGCGTGAAGCATCATTAAGCAGTGTTACACAGGGCTTTGCGGACTGCAGACAGGGTAATGAATGAGTGTTACGCTCGACTGCAGCAGTTTAACCTCAATAGGTTTTAAAACTTGTTTAGTGAAGAAAGAACTACAAGCACTGTGCATCTCGTTAACCTGGTTTCAGCTTAGTCTCGTTTAAGCCAGGTTCCAATATCTCATCAAAAGAAAGAAATACCTTACAAGCTGCGCTAAGCACTGACCAGTGAGGACAGCATATTCTCAATGTACCCACGTACACAGTGGGAAGAACCAGGAAAACCTTGTCGTTTTCATGCCGTGCAGTGGAACTGCACTGCTTTGCCCTGTGAGGACACTGCTGCCATCTGTGAAGGCTTCCTCCACTGCGACAGGCATATGTGCACTGCGGCGTTGGCACGGATGTTCGGCTGGAGCCTGTTCCTTCTAGGGCACAACTTGGCACAGCGATGTCCAATTTTGTGACTACGGTCTCTCATGAGTCAAGGGTTAAACTTACTCTTCCTGAACGTTGGTCTTGTAACTGTTCTGATCAAAACAGTCTGCTCATTAGGTTTCACTTGGCCAGAAATGGGAAGAAGGGCAGGGAGCAACGAATGTTCTGTGTCAGCAAAAGCAGTCTCAAAGAGGAATTCTTGTATAGTGGCAAAGTTATTATGGAAATGTTTCACAGCTGTATGTAATCCATGAGTGTTACAGGGAGGTAAGATAATACTGTCTGAGGGATCTTGTGCGTTTATCTTGCTCTGGGACGCAGATTTTTGATTTCTAAGCCTAAAGCCAATTTAATATAAATATTTAATATTTGCCTTATTCTTAATTCATTTGCATGCCTACCATGAACCAGAGTAATACATAAATGATAGCCGCAAGGTTTACTGGACTGAACATAGTCCTCATCCCAGACTTGTGGACTCAGTAGAAAGATTTCTCTGCCTTTTACAGGCACTGGGGCACTGGTTTATACCCTGAATTGTTTAGTAAGAGGGAAACCTCTATGGATGTTGTTCTCACATACGCATATTTCAAAGCAGCATTATATTGTGTCACAGCTATTAAATTTTTGTTGCGTTTTGGTTTTGGGTTGTTTTTTTTTTTTAAGGTAAAAATATGTAAATAGTTAGATTATTTGGAGTTTAAACTGGTATTCCTGTATAGCTTTATTACAGGGACAAGTCAGTGCAGCTCTGAAAACCATGATGTAGTAGTCATGCCTTTACAGTGAGGTACAGGTAAGACACTGATGCTAAGTTTCGGACTTGAATACTTTCATGTTCTGTTAATAAATTGCAGTTTTGAATGTGGTCATTGGAGTGAGAGAGATTGTTGTTTATTCTCTCTCTATGCCATCATCTGCAAATTGCTTAATAGCACAAATAAACGTTACATAAACTTTAGGGATTTCTTTTAGGCAGCAGAAGCAGTGTAAAAAAAGGCAGTAGTGAAAGGCTTTCATCTGTGGTGTAGTCCTGTTAAGATCCTGTGTGATTACCAGGTCACGTTAGTTGTATGTGCAGGTGCTGTTCACAGCCTGTTAAGATTTACTGATATTTTAATACCAGGAGGTTAAGAAAAGAAATGAGTTTTGTTGAGGAGAAAATATATTCCGACTGTTCTTACCGGTTTAAAGCTGGATGGGTGACGGTGTTCCTCTCTATAGCCACAAGACCCAGTGCTCTAATGGACACTGTCACCCACGGGGCAATGGCCCTGGATCTGCCCATCCCCTAGACCATAGCACTTTCACTCTGCGCGTTACCGGAGCGGGTGCCCGCGAGCGGCAGCAGACAGCAGTCCAGCTCCAATCTCCATTCACAAACGCTGCAGAGACGGGGTGTGCGATGGTAGGTTTATACGCAGTGCCAGGAAACTGCTGCTGTGTGCTGGGCTGAACAGTCCAATGGCGCTGAAGTAAAACTGTAAGTCTGAAGTAATATGTCCTGCTTCTCGGCGCGCTAGGGGAGAGGGCAGTCGCCTTGCCTTGGAAGAGTGAGCAGCCATCAGCATGAGCCTCACTTGAGTATCTGACGTTGTGACCCACTTATCCACAGACAGGCTGGGTGACTTGGTGTGTTGGCCTTCACCAAACTGGTCTTCATCAGCTGTTCCTTACAAGCTTGTGGAAACAATAAGAGAATAAAGTCTTGGGTTCAGCAACCCTTGATGGTTTTACTACTAGCTCACGCTCAGCAGGATGTGCTAAAGAGAGAAAGCTTTTTGGGAAGCTGTACAGCGTGAGGGCTATACAACTCATCTGTTTGCAAAAAACTACACTGACATGGTTTTACCCATCTGGGGGATATTCTGCTGAGTAGGAATTTTTTCACCAGTAGCCAACAAACAAAATTTGGAGCTGGCAAACCCAGCAGTTTATACAGCTGGTATGGATTTGTTTTTTGTCTTGTTTCTCTCTTTCTTTCTCTGTTAACCTCAAGAAATAAACTGATACTGGCACTGAGGCCAGTCGAGAGCTCACATGGTATTTCGGTCCTACTCTGGGAACTTTGATCATTTATGTAAGTCTGAAGTAACATGTTTGGTGTGGGACTGGTTTGCTAGGAGATGGACGTATTTTTAATTATCAAATACCCCTGTCATCCCAGATTGATATATCGAAAGACATTTTCATTTTTTATGGCTATTTGTGTTTTCTACTGCTTGAATTTGCTTCCGTCTTAGCAAAATGAGAAAGAATCAAAAGTCTCTTCATCTAAACCTTTTATTTGTACTAGAGCAAAAAGGTATTGAATTGCTCATGTGACAGTCAGTACCTGACAGATGTAGCATCTCTTTCTAATGCCCTTTATGCAATGTTTCTTAATGTAAAAAATAGTGTAGCAAAAGGAAAGGAAATCTGGGACTTGGGTTCACCTTCTTTTCCTGTTAGCGAAGGTGAAAAGTTGAGTTGTCAGAGGTGAACTGAGATTACATCCTGCAGCTAGGGAGGATGTAAAGAGAATTTAAAGAAACCTTTAAAAAAAGTCTTACATAGTATTTTTAATTCCTATATAAAATAATTTAATATTTTAAATACTGTTTAAATAATTTATCTGTATTTAAAACTAACATTTGAAAATTTTGTTCAGAACTTTTTTGGCATTAACACTTAAATAATTTTTTTAAATATTAAAAAGTCTTTTAAATATTTAATACAATTCAATATAAAAACAGAAAAAGTAATATACATTGTTCACACATAGTACTGTACATGACAGCTGAGCTCTGGAGTGAGCTCCTGAATGTGTCAGACAAGTCATAGCTTACTTGTGGCGAACCACGTGCTTCTCCTCTCTCAGGACTCTTAAGATGATAACAGATCCTTACCATCAATATGTAGTCTTTAATATTATATACATATACTGTATGCAGTATTTAAGTTCCATCTCTATGCCCAGAACTGTAAATAAATATTTTTCCCAGCATTTAGATCAAAATATTGTTTAGCACATACACAGGTATATTTAAGATGCACACAGTTTGACAAGAAACATCCAGTTTTGCTCAAGTCAATATAGGAAAATTTAACTCATCGATACAAACTAACATAACTAAGAAGTCGTCACTGTTGTATTTAAAATTTATAATAATCTTAGTACCAAATGTTTACAGGTTGCGTTAACAGTAGGAAAATTAGGATCCACTTGTCCCCTTGGTGCATCTTCATTAATCCTGCTAATGATAAAGGCAATAGTGTAGGCATGATGCTGGTGTCTTACAGCTCCGTGGTCTAACACCTGGTGCTCGCTGACAGCATTCCAGACTTTGACAGCATTCCAAACTCCTCGTTACAGACTTTGGCAGGACTTCCCCAAAGGCCAAACACCAGGCTCCAGTTTTTAAGCACTGGCATGTCTGTCACTGCCAATGAAGCTTACTGTCAAATTGCAAATCGCCTTCTCCAGCCTTCTGTCAAGAACTCCTGTATTGAGCAAGGTGATTTCTACAGACGCTGTATATGGATTCTGGTGGAAAGAGGGGTACTCGCATGCTTCCTATAGTACATGCACCATGTATTATGATCGCAATCTTTGTGTCCCATTGTACAAAGCAGGCCCCCAAAGTCTTCATGTCTTCTTGAAAAATTTTTCTCCAAGAGGACCCCAAGGCTTTACAAAGACTAAACGGAGCATTCTAGGTAGCTACTTAGGGATACTTGCAGAAGGGAAAAACGCCAATCAAGTCAACATTCGTGTCAGGAAGCCTAGTCTAGAAACATTACTCAGAAGAGCAGCTCATGCCACATGATATGTGTAGTTATTCACAAATGAACAAAACTCACGTTTCAGATTTTGGACTCATGATTTCCTATTCCTATGCAATCTACAAACTAGAAACTATTTGCAAGAATTATTGCATGGCTAATTCTTAATAATTGTTCCTGAAAATACAACTTCCTCACCAGTAACTCTGAGACAGTTTCCAGATGAGCTTTCAAGAGGAATTTGAATGCTTTGCTCATGTCTACAGTGTGAGACTCTGAATGAACCTTCAGGAAGACAGAATTCACAAGCTGTGAGAAATACCCTGCCTTCCTTTCACTCCTCCTGCCCTTTTCTCTGGCATGAAGGTACCTGAGCAAGGTGTTCACTCAGGTGATGGACTGTACCTGTGGTGACTCTGGGCTTGGTTTACATGAAATCTCATTTCCCTGCTTTCAGGGGATCAGAGTCTGAAAAGGAAATCATTACCTAGGGAGAATATGCATTTCAATCACTTTTTAAATCCATCTTAAGAGATAAACTGAGGCCTTGAGTTTATTTCATAGTAAAAGCATGGTACAACAACAGGCCGCCTTTTGCGTCTCTGAAGACCTCAGCCAAAAAGTTGGGATTCTGTAGGACAAAGCAAGCAGTCAGTGCTACAGTAATCCTCCTCCACGCCTTTTACCCCTCATATTACTGGTCAGGAATACCGGTGTGCCAGCAAGAGACTGATTCTCAGCTGTTTTGTACACGCGAAGTTTCCAGCCATGGTATTCTCAGCTCAGCCCTTTTCAATAGACATCAGTGTCACACGAACCGTATTTTGACATAAGCGTATTTTGACAGGAGAACTTCAGAATCAGAAAGAACCTGAAGTGACATGAACTATTAGTTTTGCCTTTGCAAATGTCTGTCTAGACTTAAGAGAATTTGTATTTAAATCTTAACCTTTCCTTGGACATATATGCAGTGTGTATATATAAATATATATTTATACAACTCACAGTTTGTGTCAGACCCAGGAAAGCTTTATTATTCATTAGTGCTCTTTGGATGATAAACTAAGCAGAAAAGGTGAAGCCTTCTTGTAAAGAATGTTATGGTGACTCAGTAGAAGGAGGTCTGTAAAAGCCTAAGCATGCAGCAGATCAAACATTTAATTTTTAAATTAAAACCCTGATCTCAGGATTTAATGGCTTCTTTTTGCTTTAGAGTCTTCCTTTATGCTTAAGGCTGTACAAGATGCTGAGTTACTTTTTCCACATTGGAATCCAGTTAACAGAAAAAAGACAAGTGTGTGTATTTTTTTTTTAAAACAAGTGAGGATAAAGGCATCATAAATCCTTCATTTTCTTTTTGATAGTTGAAAAGGTCATTGGTTGAAAGAATCTTTCTGGGAAGAAGAAGTACTAAACACTGCAAAAATTACTGTGAAGCCTGTTTAAGAATTCAGGCCAAACTTCTAGGTCAAATCCAGAAAGATAGAGAAGGACAGGTTAAGTGGTGTATCCTCTTCACTTTCAGGTTTCTGAGTCTCAGACAAATTCAGAATCCTGTAAAGTCACATATGCTCTATGTAAAATGCGTGGAGGGGGTTATGGGTCTGACTGGTTATGAGTGAGCTGCAGACCTACATCCCACAACTCAGTAAGAACCAGTAACTGAAAAGCAACCTGTTTCTCCCTTCTCTCTGCTGTTTGGTATTCCATCTATTTGGATTTAATTCTGTCCTAAAGATAAGTGTTTACGATCACTCATTCAAGTAGTTAAGATGGACTCCCTCCTATTTTTATAACAAAGTCTGGAAGAATTGACATTCCTGGCATTGCCTCCCTGTTATTTTATAATAGCCAGCTTAAAATGTGTGAGAGATGGTGATGCAATACCCCATCGTCATGAAGGGAGTCGCAGCCACGTCGCATCTCCCACAGAAGAGCGCTCAGAGGAGCTGTGCACAGGCAGCCCAGGGAGAAATCCTTGGTTTCCCTTCTGCAATGTGCCACTTCTCCAAAAGGAACTCAGGACCAGAGAGGGGGACAAAAGAAAGCCGACAATGAGAAGCAGTACGCTCATTAAAAACAAGCAATCAAACAAAAAACACACTCTTATTTGCTACATATCATACTTCAGGTTGTAGTTAGGAGTTAAGCAAAATCTTTAGACACAGCCTCTACGAAGTTTGGTGCTGACATTAAAATACCAATTGTACAAATGATTGTGAAGACTGAAAAAGCCATCAAGCAGAGCCGATCCACTACAGAGGCTGCAAACTTCCATTCGTTGCAAATGGCTTCGTCTTCATCCTGGTCTCTGAACCGGTTTGCAATGTACCTGACCTCTTCCAAGATCTTGGCCAAATCTGGGTCGCCTTCAGAGGGGTGGCCACTGTGCAGCAGGTTTTCTTCATCTGTGGGTGAGCAGGTCATCCTCCCACAGATAACCCCTGAATCAGTGGTAGGTGTGCAGTGAACCCCTTCCAGCCCCCGAAACCCAATGTAGAGCATATTCCCGTTACTGGATTGCTGTCCACTCACAGTGTTCATCTCCACGCTTGACAGGCTGCAGCGACGCTGTTTATGTTGGCAGGCAGGACGTACTTTATCTTCCCCTGGTCTTTTCATCCTCAGAAACCACGCACACCAGTTGAGAAGGATGATTCTTGTCTGAAAGAAAATTTTTGAGAATAAACATCTCTTCACACAGCCCCTGTCTTTGGGCGCTATTGGTATTTTTGCAGCCCAGGTGACTGTCTGATCCATAGTCTCTGCTGGGTGTGCACAGGAGTTCTAGGAAATGGTGACAGAGTTTTCCAATGGATTAATTTGCCAATCACTGAGGCTGTTCTCTTATTCTAGCCGTGTCGCTGATTGCCTCGGGCTGGCTATCGCTGCTGGGAGTCCCCCTCCTCTGATGGGAGTCTCCTTAGCGCTGATTGTTCCTTACACTTGAACAGCAATATGGCAGTCTTTTCCACCTTCACCAGAAACCATGAATTAAAAAAAAAACTGCACTCAATAAAGTAGTCAATAAATTAGAATTCTTTGTTCTCTAATCTAAAATTCACGTGACATCACTGTTTGGAGAGGGCTACTAAAAGAGATGCTGGGCTGGACTGGACTGGGCCACCAAGCTTTACAATGTTTTGGCTCTGTTTTCATGTTGCTTTCATGACATTTGATTGCAGATTTTAGAAAACAGCTCTGGCTATAGTGTAGAGAAAAGAAGGCAAAATTACTTTGATTTTTTAAAAAATACTTTGCAAATTTAATCGTTGTGTATAATTTTATTATTTTCCACATTACCTTAATCCAGCCTTACAGAAAGTGCAGGCAAGCCAGAAACTATTCCAGTTCAGATGCAACCTTCTGTAATTTATTTCAATCAGATTTAAAGAGCTCATTCCAGTGTTTCTTTTCCAGAGCACTAATACAATATTGTTGTCTCGTATAATATGCAAATCTTACATTGTAATTAATATTAGATGATTTGGTCCATTTATTCTGCCTGCAGATTGCTACTCAGAGCAGATATTATATGCAGACAAACATCCCAACTAGACAGATCTTGCCTTGTTACTCTGTTTACGCTATCAAACTTCATCAGGAAGGGTAACATGCCATTAACTGAGGGCCTGATCAAAAACCCACCAGTGTGCAAATGATATTTAAAGAACTCAGCTTCTCAACACTAAAGCTTACTCCTCAACCTCAAGTACTCTGTTTTCTGTTTGGCTCAGTACTAAACATTTGTCGCCTTTAGGTCTAAAGATATACACCTTTTATTCCCTTCACTGAAATTTATTTTAAAGTCCCTACCCCAGAACGGGCCAGGGTATATTTCATCATCTCTCGTCGCAGGACGTTGCTGTATGCACGTTCTTTTTGGCTAGTAAGAATAATAATCATAGAATCATAGAACGGTTTGGGTTGGCAGAGACTGTTAAAGCCCACCCAGTCCAACCCCCTGCCAGGAGCAGGGACATCTCCAACCAGATCAGGTAGCTCAGAGCCCCGGCCAACCTGGCCTGGAATGTTTCCAGGGATGGGGCATCCACCGCCTCTCTGGGCAATAACAACTCATTGTTCTAGAGAGGAAAAAAGAGAAAGGTCTTTCCATCTTCCATAATGCCTGATGCTGCCGTGAGCTGAGTGAGGTTGGGAAGAGTGGACAGTTAGCTGATGATACTCATCAATATTTGGTAATCACGTATCAGTGTAGTGCTCTCTGTAAAAACAACCACTCATAGAACTACATTATAAAGAAATTCTTATGTGCTTAAAAAAAGACTTTAATTTTATTTTGCGCCTTACAGATGTTCTTGACCAGATGAAAGGACGAGGGTTTTCAGACCAATTTTCACTTCCCCTTTAGCAGCCATCTTTAACAAGTGTTTTTTTGGCTGCTGCTGTTTCTGTAGGCACAGCAGTCAAATCCATAGCAGCTGTACCCTGAAGCTCGTGCTTCATGCATTTATAGTCTCCATCGGCACCTTACTCTTTTCTTCTCCCTGTTTCAGTTCTGACATCTGCTGCTTATTTGAAAATTGCCTTCATTTATGTACTTAGGTTTTGGCAAAATCCTGAGGTGTTTCTAGCTGTTGTGAAGGAGATTCTGAATGCAGAAGCAAGGTGAGATATATTCATTCTCTCTCTTGCACACACACGCTCTAAGAAGCCAACCACACAAAAGGTATCTGCGTATCTCATTTCTGGTGAAACTACTTTTCAGAACAAAATGTTTAGGAAGGATTCACGTGTTTTTAACAGTGAGAAGTAAACAACAGGTCACTAGCTACTCTATCACATCCCTGATCCAGACATCTATGCAAAGGATAATGAATTAAAATCCAGCCTTACCCATTTAGGCATCTTCCCCCCATCTGGGTCATGGTGATGGTATTGTAGAACAATAACGGTGACGACAACAGAAAGGCCAACAATAATCATAGTGCTGGCAAAATACTGAGCTGCAAAATAAGTGGATAATTAGAGCAATATACTTTGGCTGATATTGCTTTGTAGCTATTACAAGGGGGGGTTAATATTCATGCGTACGTAGTGTTAAGTTCTTTTTCCAGTGCAAGGATGCACGTGCTATTTTAGGTACTTGTGAAGGATTTCTCAAAAGCAGAAAGGGCAGCCATTATTTTGAGAGGACAGCCAGCCTTTAATAATTGTCTTTGTGCAACTGAGCACCTGCCTTTTCTAAGCAACCATGAAAAAAAATTATTCTCTAATTTTCTTTCAGCAGTATCGTGGAGACTGGCTAGTACTTCTTTTGAAAAGTTTCTCTTTCTCTTTTAGCAACTACAGTGGGAACACTGGGAACATTTAATCATGTTTAGCTCTGTATTCCTAATGTCTGGCCAATTGTATCGAAACTGCAACTTCTTCCACGGAAATGTGACTCCCTTACACCTCCCCAGAATACACATAGGTTCTCTGTTTTGTTTGGAGCAGGGAACTCAGAAGCTGTATAGGGGATTGCACCCATCAGAGCCTCTCCTCAATTGGCAACATTTTTCTAATTCAATTGCAGTAGGCTGTTGTACAGGTTGTAATTTGCCTTACTGCTGGCCTTCACGCACAGTCACTGCACCTAATTTGACACAAAATAAAAGTGAATAAAAGCTGTACTTAGCTTACCGATTAAGGGCACAGAATCAGATGTTGCTGGCATAATTTCAGCCACAAGTAACATGAAGACAGTGAGAGACAATAAAACTGTTATACCTGAAAGATAAAGATGAAATATGAAATTAGATCAGGAGCTGGTAATTACAAGGCAGTGAGGAGCAGAAAATGAATCTGCAGGAGTGCTCTGTGCGAGATGCATTCCCACTGCTACCCTCACACCAGCGCATCGGTGGTACTCCTGGCCCTTGTACCACCTCCAGTTCGGGGCAGCAGTGCTGCCTAACTGGTACCAACGCTTGCGCAGGCGTATGTATCTTTAGATCCTTGTAGCTGTCTACCTTTTAACACCATTTGCTAATTAGCTGAGGAGAATCAAAGTAATTCTTGCTGCTTGTCTGCTTTAGAAACATGGTGTGATTTTGAGTATTTGAGCAGCTGACACTGGATTAATTGGCGTGGAAGCTATACGTGGTGTACTGCCTGATGTTACTGAAAAACAAATCAGCTCTCTTGGACAGACTTTGGTATCTTTGATATTAGCTGTTGGGCTCTGCGCATGGCTATGCCTCAGCAGTCTTGACTGTTGATTTCTGGAGTTTGACCTCTTTTGCTCAGTGATGGGTTCCCATCTTTCTGGAACAAGGCTTAGCTCTTTTCTCAGCAGTAGTCTTAAACAATAAGGAGTCATCAGGTGGAAAAGGATTTAGGAGCAAAGAATTCATCTTAAAATATGGGGAGGGACTTGTTGATTAGGGAAGCTACTACTCAATTAAACCATGTTCTGGAGAAATGTCAGTTTTATTTCAGCTTTTAACAGCTATGTTCACTTAGCAGAAGCCAGTGCATTTGCCATTTTCTATGGGGCAAAAAGTTACGTTACATATTTAACCTCCATCTTAAGGATCAAGTACTTAAAGTCATCAGACTTATTTCACAAACAAATGCTTCAGTTAAAATTCACTATAAAAATTATAATAGTAGCCGTTAGAATCAGTCTTTCTGAGAAGGCACCTTAGACTCTTAATACAGCTTGCTATTAAAAGGAAATATTAAGAAGAATTCCATGTTAAAGTGTTCAGAGGCATATGTGTAAACTTAAGCTTTACTCAGTGAATGTGGGATTTTTCTTCAGCAAATAAACATCAAAAAAATGAAGCCCTGCTTCTTAAGGAAGGCAGTCAGGGATTGCCATACTTCTGCTTGGTTGGCTGGAATTTCTCCATTTCACAACTTCAGTGTACCCTAAGGTGAAAGCAAGGGTTAATCATCACACAGCTTCAGCTCATGAGCCAGAACGGGGCACACAACCTGCTCCTCCTTGCCCACTAAGACTGTTTAAAAAACTTTTAAAAGGACAAGTTTTTTGGCTTGCTCATACTTACAATATCCTATGAAGGATTTACCTAGTGAGATCTTTTCTCCCGAGTCTGCTGGAAGCAGAAAAACTAACAGAGCAAGTGCTGATATGAGTACGCAAGGAATAAGAAGATTGAGTCCGTAATAGAGTGTCCTACGTCTCATCGTGACTGTGAATGTTACATCTGGGTAGGGCTCTTTACAGCACTCGTAAAAACTCTCCGTTCTTTTCCCAGGAATTCCTGTGTAGGAGAGAAAAGGAAGAAAACCAGAAATTAATGTGAATAAACTGTATATTATGTTGTGATTATTTAAAAAAGAAAAAGAGGATAAATGTAGCTTTCTAAGTTTTGCTACAGGTAAAACTACTTCTTTAAGCTTAATTCCCAATTAAGTCATTTTTGTCAGATAATAAAGGAAAATCAGATAAAAGGCACCGAATTCAAAGAGCAATTTTGTCACCTACTTTTTCTGTTCATTTTCATCTTAGGTCTGTTCTCAGAGTTTCAAATGCCACTAGCTAGGTGATTTATTAATCTAATTCCTGTCTTCATTTCCCAATCATTATCCCATCCATTTCAGCAGCGGAGATGAGGCTGCAAGTTCACAGTTTAAATAAGAAATCAAGAGCTTACCTACTAAATCCCACTCTCCATTTGAAATATAGCCAGAGATATCTGCTTCTTGCATCTGTAAGTCCAAGGACCAGCCTCCGTAAGTCCAGGACCCAAACTTCAGGTTACACTTCTGAACATCAAATGGAAACCAGCGAACGTCTATGTAGCAAGAGCTTTTAAATATGCCTAGAGTGGATTTTAAACAAGAACACTTAATCTACATGCTTGTTCCACAGAATTTCATGTACATTTTGTAACCAGACCTTGTTCTACGTTGTGCCCTCTGATGTTCACTTTTAAAGCATGTTTAATCTCAGTTGTGTCTTGATATGTAAATAGCAAAAGTCAATCATAGAAAAGGGAAGGAACTTCCCCATTAATTCACTGATGTTAGAAACTAGTTTTTGAACTGCATTTCCATTTCGGCACATAGTGGGAGAACGTTTAGAGAAGAACTCAGATTTCTAGATACTGCATTTCAGAAAGAAATGAAGCAGAATATGCAATCTGTTTCTCCTATTTTCTTTACTTTATTCAGTAATAAGAAAACCTGAAAGATTATTTGCCGTCTTATTAGATTTACATGATCTGGATTTATTCAAGAAAGCTAGCTTCTTATTTTGCACTTGTTGAGTCAGGCCCTGTCATTTAGCAGCTTTCAGAATTGAATTGAAAAACCCCCACCAAGTGGAACGTCTTCTGTCAGAAGAACAGCAGGCAAACCCCTGACATCCTCTGGGGATCTTCAATGGAAAAACTAATTTGTCTGGAAAGCATTCAGCTCTGTTGCTGTTTCTAAAGTTCAGGTTCTAGGAAGAGTTAATTCTAAGAATTATGCTAATTCAGTTTGGGAACAGGAGCAGTTCTCCACTGCTGTACATCCAGAGAGTCAGTGATAGATTTCTGATCTCAAATAAATACAAAATACAGACTACTTTCCTTTCAGACTAAAAATTCTTTTGATGAAGCATCCAGTGAATCATTCCAAACAGAAGATACATCCGAGATGGTACTAAGCATCTCGTTGTAAAGTTAACATAATTGCAGAAACAGTAAATTGATGAAATAAATTTTTATTAAGAAGCATTACCATGTCTTTAATAACCAATATATTTTTATATTAAGGGCTTTTCTTTTTTATCTTTTATACTTCCACACTTCTAAAATAGTGCATTATGACAGAATAGTTTACATAATTGCAGTAAAAAATGTGTCTTGTATGGTGGTTTTCATACAAAAGTATTAACCTTGTAATTCATTATGTGTCTAGGCTTAAATCTATCAGGTGACGCTAGCTAGATAAATAAAATATCAGAGAATTTATGTCAAATTTGAAACCAGAATTTCTGACATGAAAGCAGCCTACCTGGTGGCAGATATTGGCAGTGTCCTGAAGAATTGACTAAAACATTAGTGTGAAATGTAGCGTCAAATCTTTCATCAGCACTAGAACAGGGAAGAAAGAAAATGGGTTATATGTTCTTTGACTGGCTGAAAAATATCTGAGACGAATCCGTTCTTCATAAAAGGATTATCTCTCTCCAAAAACCTGACACTTTTCTCCTGTCATCAGTTTTCTGTGGCTACTGGATTTGCTCCTGATGAACAGCTGTAAGTGAAGGTGAGCCACCTCATTCTCACTCCTCCCCTACCCCACTGCATTCATCACAGCACCTTGGCTCCATTGATTGCCATTTGCAATGTAAGTTCTTTTAAAAATCTTCTCAAGCAGCTGTCCAGGGAAGTCTGCTCTCTTGCTGTCTGCATGAACAGCAGCTAATCAATACTGAGGAGACGGATACGCCAGTGTCTCAACCTCCCTTTTGCATGGCTGAACACTATGACTGCACGTCCTACCTAAAACTGTTCAATGCAGCTCCAGCCTTCAACAGCTGCTTCAGAACCCACAAACGGGGGTCAGCAAGAAAAAGAAACCCTATTAGAGGTGTCAGTGTAGTGGTGGTGGCCAGGACCGCCCTGACGTGCCGTTCTCACAAGTCTCTAGAAAAGAATCAAAATGTTACTTGGGGAGAGCTTCAAATTATGAATTGGCAGCTCTTGCCAAGCAATATCTCAACTACATCTGAAACTATGACTCAGGAATTTACTAGGCATTAACATTTTAAGAACTTCTAGTTGGGAAACAACCGATTTTCAATGACGAAATAAAGACTCTTTCCTATGAAAAGTTTAGTAAGTTTGCTGACCTAAATAACTCTGTAAGAGATGTTTAGATTCCTTCCCATTGCAGTGGATATACACTCATACAGTATTGTGCCCTACTTCACCATTCCCGCTTACTACTGCAGGTTTCTGTGCAAAGGTATTTCAGCTTCTGATCTATACATCTTTAAAGTTTGGGACTTAGGTATTCAAGAAATGGCCAGAGTTATTGGAATGGGTGCCTAGATTAAACTGCACAGAATGTACTGGGAAGGTACTAGCACTGAATGATCTTTGCATCTCAAAATTATTTCAGGAACTGCTGTGTTGAGTTCATGTCTGATGGCTGTTGGCCCTGATTATAGACATAGGCTCCTTTCTTGGGCGTTCACTTGTGCAGGGGATAAGCCAAATGAGAGATAAGCCACTGTCCTTTGTGGTATTGTTTGTGGTGTCCAAAGGGTCACTTTGTGGGGACAGGCTGGCACACAAGGCACATACAGTGCCAGCTGCCCCGGGGCAGGGCAAAAGAGGTCCTGCTGCAGTCTGTTCTTTCATTGAGCTAAAAACCTGCATTGTGTCCAAGACGGTTTGAACACGACAAGTCTCTGATGTCTCTTTGCCTATTAGTGGTTTAGTATCTCATAATTTTCTAATCACCTTCTGAAACACCAGATGGGGAGAAAGTGAAATATTCATAACTCCAGCAGAAAAGTGATCAAGGAACCTAGGTTTCATTGCCATGTGGCTTTGCCTTTCATGAGATATATTCTTAAAAGAAGACTCAGACTCAAATATGAAATTCTTTTTCTACATGGTGCTTCTAATTGTTTTTTGAAATGCAGTGCTTTCATTGTCACTGTTACCCTTCTCATTCTATCATGCGCTTCAGCTGCAGTTAGCATGTGTGCATTAATATTACTAATTTCTAAACAAATCACCCTTTCATTTTGGATATACTTACTTAAATATTGAAGCACCTCAGACACACTGAAAGTCTCTCAGGTATGTGATACATGTGAGGAAGAACACTGATAATTCATTCTTTTGGAACCCTCTTAGCCTGCTGTTGCAGAGTTCCAGCTTAATGGCATACACAGTGTGTCGTTCAGCAGAAGTATAGAAATGAACGTGTGATTTGTCGGATTCTCCCAGGAACGCTGTCATTTACGGAATCAAGGTAGCTAGGAATAAATGCTCAAGAGAACACATGTGCATTGAAAAATACATTAAGCAAAATGAATGTTGCAAAAATACCTGTCCAGTTTGCATGCTGCTCCATTTGTGTACAGAGCATTTGAAAGGTTTTTTAGGCTGGTGTATGGACAACTAAAGTGGTAACTGCTGTGCTTAAACCGGAAACAAGAAGGAACCTTGACTGGGGGTCACCGTAAGTCTGGTGAACTCTAGCAGAGATCACCTCACACCATTTGGTATTTATTGTACCTGTGAGAAGCACCGCGGCGTGCAGTAAGCCAAGCAGGGACGCAGGCCCTAGAGAGAAGTACTGAATGGCTGACAAATGCTGTCACTGGGTGCTGTTGTCACACCGTCACAATTCAGCAGCACCTGTGACAGTGATGGGATCACAACAGCGATCCTCAAGTGGCAAAAGGGAGCACAACTGCAGCTGACATTAGGTACAGCTATTCTCTAGGTCTTGATGCCACAAAAAGCAGCTCCTGAAGTGGGGAGGGGAGTCATGTTGGCAAACACAGCAGGGTTCTCTTCTTAGTAGACATATGGCAGAGAAAGAGAGGAAAAACGCCATCAGGAAGACAAACGGTTCATGTCATCTGCACAGGCAAAAAAAATCACAACGTACCCTGGCTGCCACAAAACAGCCAGTCAACTTGTACAAAGCACGTGTTTCCAGTACCTGGGCAACAGCACACAGGCCCACACTTACTGCAGAAAAAGGGAAGGTGTTAAAGAGCAGACAGCTCTCAGGGCTGTAGCTTTTCAAACTAAAAAAGTGCCACACACCATATAACGATGCAGCCAAAGAATCTCTCAGTGTCAGCCAAAGGTTCTGCAGTGCGTTGATGGCAATCTGAACAGATAGTTTGAAGAGGAGAGCAGCAAATATTCTAGCTATTTTTGCAGCAAGAAGAAAGAGTGACACTAAAACTGGCCATGGAAAAATGCAAACATACTTCCTGGCATTTAGCTGTCATCCCTCTAGTGACACCCAACCTAAAACTGGACAAGCAGTCCAAAGTCAGATTTGAATTCACCGGTAAACACTTAGACCAAACAAATAAGTTGAGAGGAAGTTATCACTACCTATGCCGTTAAACACAACCAGAGAAGTGTAGCTTTCTAATCATCTCTCAAAACCTCACTAGAATGGGTGGTAGGGAGGATGTTGTTTATGAAATATTTGCAAATACGACCTTCTGTTGTGTGAACAGGAGACTGGCGCTTTTCCACTATTCCAGAAATCTGGAAAGTTTTGGGAAAGTATTTCAAAACTTAGGTATTTTGATGAAATTATTGTGTCATTTGCCTGGCCTTATCTTTGCGATTGGACATGCTGCAAAATAAATCTCATCCAGGCCCCCTTCCCACCCGGGCTATCTGTGACTCTATAATTCTGTGATCTTCTCTCCTTCCCCACATGAAAAAAAAGCATGTCTACCTGTTATAGAGAAGAATATCTGGCTTCCAGATGAGTCCATCAGGGAAGCGGACGTTCTTCACTCCTGGGTAGTCAGACACGTTCCACTGTAGGTAATGGTCTGTCCAATACTAAGACATACACACAAGAAGTAAGTTAGGTCTTCTCCTCCACTGGTTTACTGTGGTTCTCTGGATAGCCTGAAACCATCGCTGTTCTCTTGTTAGAGCAATACTGTTTAGCTTCTGGCAGTGAAATGTTTGCAAAGGGAGAATCAGGTCAGCTTAGAGCTCAATGGAAAGCATAAAAATCTCATTTTCAATTCACACTGAAATGCACGTAACAGCCTATAAAAGAAGTGTTCATGCTTAGGTGCCAATTTGGGACAGAACAGATTTTCTTTTACAATTCCTACATTAACTTCAGTTTTGCTTATCTTCACAGACAACTTTGTTTTCTGTTGGAAATTCTCAGGTTGCAATAACTTGAGTATAGACGTGAGGCAGAACAGCCAACAGTCACTGCTGACAGGGAAAACTGAGATGGCAGAGCAGTTAAACTGGCATGGAAGCCCTGAGCAGCTCCTGAGCCCTGAAGTTAGGCAACCACGGGGCTGATGCTCAGCAGCTTCATTCCTGCCTGGCACTTGCTGCACTGGAGGCATCCGCCGGGGGCGATCCCTGCTCCCTTCAACCCGTCCTCGGCTGCCAGCGCGGGCAGGGAGTCTGTGGCAGTCAAACCAACAGGGCTTTGATCTGTGTTTAGTGCTGCTCTATCCCAGATACTCTCAGAAGCACGTGGCCGTGCACGGTCATGACCAAAAGCTCTGCCCCAAAGTGTGGGCAGCTGCGTACCGTGGCAGCACTAGCAAGCTGGTTACCTCCCCATCTCCTGAGAAACACCAGCATGAGCTGCTGTATTTTCCTGAAACCGAAGCTGCGCTTCACCCCTTACTAAGCAGGTGCCTTGTCAGGATACAAGGGTGGTTGCTGTTACACACAGAAGGTATAAATAAGAAATAAAGTTCATTTTGTTTCACTTTTTTTCCTTATAATTTCTATGCTTCACTATACTGTGCCTCTCTCTAACCCCATATTATGTTATTTACATTAATTTCATATAGCTGTAGGCATCACATAACTTATAGTGAAAGCTTCTCCAGATCTGCAGTGCTGAGTGCTGTTGCAAAGCCCAATGTTTTTCTTTTAAATATAAGCTTTGAAATGGGTGAATAAATGTAAATACTTACCCCTGCCACAATCTAGTGGCCCTTGTCAAAGTCTTTGACAGACACTAGGGTCAGAAGAAATTTCCAGTGGGTATTGTGGGGAGAGGAAACTGGTCATTCTCATGGGGGATGCACAGCAAATTGTTCTATAGAATTCCTTGCGTTACTGTCACAGGCAAGGTGCAGTTTGATACACCGGACAGGTCCCCGGTTAGCCTCACGCTGCAGGGCTGCAAGTTCATTCCGTACCTCTAGGACAGTGTGTAAGTGACCGTTGTGCTGTACGCAACACATCTAATAGTACACATCACACATCTTTCGTAAAGCTTTTACCATGCGGTTTCTTGGTCTGTGCTTCCATATTTATCTCATTCATTTTTTGCTATGAATTTGGAGTGCCTTGTCACCTGGACAAATGATCTGAGTTGTGCATGGCTTTTTCCTTTTGCTTTACAGATAATAGTTTTTTACAGGAATCTTAAATCAGAATATCTGATCGGCTCTGTTCATAGGTTTTTTCTTTTCACTGCCTGCTCTGCTCACAGTTCTCTAATTACACCGTGTGTATTGCTCACACTCATCTACATACAGCTTCTATAAGCTGATGAACTGCTTCTCGTCCTTTTTTTTTTCAGGATTTTTACATCCATTTTCACAGTAAATTGTTTTACATGAGTTTCTTGATAGACTGTCACTGTATTTTTACTACTTCATCATTTTGGAATGTAGAAAAAATACTGAGATCCTCACGATAGCTCTATTTTGTACGAAGTCCAGCAATGTAAACAAATAGGATGGGTGGTTTTGAGGCATTTAAACCTGTGGGCCCTCGTTGGCTTTAGGGGACTCGTTCTCAGGAGCTGGCAGGACAGGCCACTTCCCGCGGGCAGGGCGTACACAGGCCATGAAGAGTAGCTACATTTTTGTAGTAATCAAGTCATCTGCTCATTGCAGTCTAAACATCACCCGCATACAAGATGTGCTAAGGTGAATAAATCAAAAGAAATACAGAATATATAAAATAATCAGGAATTTCCTTAGGGGGGAAAAATCAATCTGAAAAAGGATAAGGATGCTGTGGGATGAAAGAGAAGGAAAATAAGTGATAGCTTCTTGAGTATGAATTGTCATGTTTTCCTGGTAAGCAATCATAGCAACTGTTGTTATTGCAGCTCAAAGCCAGAAACATACTGTATTTGATAGTTTTAATCTTGCTGTACAAGAAGCCTGTAAAATAACATGAGCTGAATCCTTCTTCCGTGCCAACTTTTCTTTGTGAATCAATGCAACAGCCAAGCTGTCCTTTGTAGGTCATCAAAATATCCTTCATTTGTTTCCTAAGGCCTAGCACAGTGCAAGAGACGTGCTCGATAAAAAAATGTGACAGTAAAAGAAAAGAGAATACATTTAAACTGAATGAGCTGCTTAGAGAAACTGAAAGGGGTAAAGTTTCTGTGGAAGCAGCGTGCTTATCTTGAATAAGTAAACCTTTACTTAACCCAAACAGTTCTCTTCTGTTTCTGTAATACAGATGGGAATGAATGGAATTAAAGTAATTAAATTTGGAGAAGTAATATAAGAAACCTCTCATGTTCACAGTTAACTTCTAATGATATCCTATGTTTAAACAACAACATTTTGAACAACATGGGAACAGCATGGCCATTTTAATTAAAATCCTCTTGCAGTTTCTTATGGAGATAGATGCAAAGCAAGTAGAATGGCAGAGACGTTCATGAGGACGCCAGCAGTAGCTCTCAGGAGATAATGAACCTCTCTGGAACAGATTTTCCCCTGTATCAGAACCATCTGGTGGTTTTGGAGCGCTGATCAGAACAGCTAGTACAGATGAAATGCATTTCTTGCAGGTATGGTTCTCTTTCACAACCAAATGATTTCCCATGGCATGATGGGTTTGTTGAAATGGGTGAGAAGGACTTGCACCTACAGTGACTCTCCCTGGGACTCTTAGTACAGCAGTATCTTATGGTGATCAGCAGTTCAGAGTGACTAAATCAACTACCAAGTTTTCAGAAATACCTGAAATGACATCAAAACTTAAATCTCACCCTTACAGCTTTCCATTCAGCTTAGCTTTGTCCACTATCTAGCAACAGGCAGAACAAAAGCTTGAAAGTCCTAAAATTCAAACCTCTCAGCAGATTAAACTCAAAGACCAAAGGGGAAAAAACATACTTTGTTTTAAAACTCACCATTTGTAGCCAGATGTTTGTTGTTAATACTTGATTCTTTTCATCCTGAGAGGAAGGAAAAGGAGAGAGAGAAGAAAGAAAAAAACCACAGCTTAGCGCCATACACTTAAAACAACAGTGGTAAATGGATTTGATTATTATGAAATAGCCTGTTGTACTGAGGTACCTTTTAAAGCAAAAGGAATTATTGCCTCAAACTCAACTGCAACAGAAGTTTTCACAAGTACTTTTAAATGTATTTCATATTACTGCAGTCAAACTGTTTCCTGAGAGTATTCTCCTGCCAGGCTCCTCCCTGGGGCTCGCTCGTTAATAAAGAACGCCAAAAGGCAGATTGTAGTAGGGGCGGCCTGAATCACCTCTGTCAGGAGCAGCCCTCTCACTAATGGACCTTACACGCCAGACATACGCAGATAATAGAAAAAACACTGAACAGAAAGTGTGACTAAGCTGGGATGACGTGTGTTGGGGCCACATTGAGTAGCTTCTTCACAGGCAGGTAGCAGCAGGGCAGAACATTATCATTCTGCCAAGCAGTTCCAATTTGAAGGCCTTCCCCGTAGTCAAAGCTTCATTTCCAGTCGAAGGAAGTGTCACGGCAAGTTCCAGTCACCTGTGCAGCAGCAACTGGCAGAGCTGCTCGTACATCTAGACCTCTACACTTAAATCTGTCACTCCTGAACTTCTTGTTCCTAAATGCCAAAAAAAAATGGCCTCCAAAAAAGTTTAATCACATTTCATACCAAAAAAAAAAAGCTTTATTTTTTTTTATAATACTCTTTACTCTTTTGCTGTTGTCTGGTGGACTTTTAACTGAACAAAAGTCTTGGGAGACCTTTAATTGAAGCCATTTTAGAGCAGCACAAGAGTAAAAAAGTTATACAGCAGGTAAAATCAAACACAGTGCAAGGGACAGTGGTATTTTAAAGCAGGTGAAGCCTTTTGAGGAGCAGCATCAGCAGATGTATGCCAGTGGTCATGTATAATCGCAACTACATGTACAACATACAGACAAAAAGATTTTAGGTAAAGAGTGGTGAATAAAGTCTGCCCTCAAATGCACATTTCTACCTCCATTTAAAATGCAGAGTAAATTAAAAAATAGAAGGAAGCACAGACCATAGTGGTGATTCGGCACTTTTCCTCTCTATTTTCTGCTTCATCACCTGCATGAACCTTACTTTTTCAGAACTATCTCCAGTGAACAACTTATTTAAACGGCATCCTGGGGAACCAGGTCTGTTTAACCCTTTGGTTTCAGGAATACTTTATTAACCTGCATTGAATCACCATGCTGAAGATGTCGGCTAGGCAGAGCAGTAATTAGTTTGCAACAGTAGCTGTTATTCTCTAATCAAACAAACATTACTTTGGTGCCTCTCTCAACAACCTGCTTATAGTGTTACAGCACAACTGAACTGGTTTACATGGGATCTGTAATTCACGAATGAAGAAACAGTCCTTACGAGATCGTTCATATCTAAACTAAACTCTATGGACAAGTGTTGCAAACTAAGGACACGTAAAACCTATATATGGTTCTAGTCATCATAGCCATGTTCAGGTCAGATGTAAATGCCACCAAGAAGAACTTCTCATTAAAAGTTTGGTAACATCTTCTCAGGGCTCTGTGTGCTGTCCCAGATGAACATGACAAGTTCCTGTAATGCAATGTCCCACCTATGGCCCTTGAGCCAGGCCAGCAGCGCCACTGCTGTGTGGTTTCTCTGCAGGGCAGATGCAGTTGTGTTGCTTTTCGCAGGTGCTAACTGGTTACTCAAAGGTGCAGAATCCATTACATTGTGGGAGGCTCGTTTCAGGACTATTTGCTGAATGGCATCTACTCTTGCATGGTTAAATTCTGAGTTAAATTCACATTTTATTCCCAATGTGGTTTCTTTCTATGCATGAATGGGCCCAGCCTTAGATTAGTGATGTTTCAAAAATTCCCTTTTCAGTAGCAGCAAAAGGTTGTACTGAAGCTGGAGTGCTGCTGATGCTTAAGCTACTGATAGGCCGCGGGGATTTAATTTGAAGCCCTGAGCCCACAGCAGAGGCAGATGAACTGTTTGAGGAGTAGCAGAAAGGAGCTCTACCATCAACCAGCACACATCACAGCACCAGGCAGGAGAGCCACCACCGAGCAGTCACACTAGCAGAGCTGAGGGGCCAGCAGTAGACTGCTAATGGTTCAGCTGCCTGCCACCCTGCCGGCTTTGCCCGCAGGAGGCTCTGCGGACGTCTCCTGAAAGCCCGGAGTTACTCTAAAGTGGGATCTCCTGAGAGCATTAACTCGTACAGTGAAGACAAGCCCTCAGTGAAGATGGACCATGCTGTTTTCCTGGTGTTTCTGTTATTTTAAGCATTTAGGGCCTGAGAGAGTCTATTTGAACAAACTAACTCCCACTTGGATCACTATATTTAAGGTTCCGTCAGTGTTTGAATCGTAAATCCCATCATTGCTCCTCAACTATAAAAACTTTGCTACATGCTGAGACTTAGTTTAGAGTGGTGGGGTTTTTTATAGTGTTTATTGGAGCAAATGGCTTCTGACATTTTAGTCATTATTGGATTGACTCACCCATCACTCTGACTTTAGAGGGTCGGTCTCTCTCAGTGGTCCCAAGTGAAGCTGGTGAAAGGTGGGGCAGGAGACATCCTGCAGGGTTTCTCTCAGCTAGGGGAGTTTTTCAGACACTGCTTTAAAAGCTTTAGAGCAAACTGCGTTAACACTGTTCATCATCAGAGCTGTCTAGTACTTCCCCATACAGCGATGGGCGGGCTTGAAATGCTTTGTAGGACTTCACCAGTTTTTGTCACTTTGCAGTATTTTGTGAACGCTTACCTACAGAAAAAGTGTTGAACACAAAAGCAAGGCAGCTCCTCTTACAAATCCCTTGTAGTAAAAAGGAGCAGAGAAAAGGGACTTTATAGAATCATAAGGTTGGAAAAGACCTCTAGAATCATCAAGTCCAACCATCAACCCAACACCACCCTGTCCACTAAACCATGTCCTGGAGTGCCACGTCTACACTTTTTTTGAACTCCTCCAGGGATGGGGACTCCACCACTACCCTGGGCAGCATGGTCCAGTGCCTGACCACTCCTTCAGTAAAGAAGTGCTTCCTAACCTCCAACCTTGTCATCCCAGTGGTCTTCCCCACACCAGCTACTTTTGGTTCCTTGCTGCTCAGGCAAAGCTGGCCAAGCAGCGCAGCTAATGAAGTTAGGTTCCACACGCGCAGCAGGAGGTGAGTGGGACGCACTTTGGTCTACTTGGTTCGTAACTGTAGGCATCATCTGTGAGGGCAGGTGGGCTGCTGGGCTGCTTACCGCGTTACTTTACGGCAGCATAGTTAATGAAGGGAGAGTAGCTGACATCAGGAAGACTTGAATGATTCTTCCTTCATTTTTGAAGGTAGAGGTAACAATTTCTGTAAGTCTTTGAAGGGAATTGCACTGTCTCCATTCTTCCAGTTCCCATATCTGTTTTTTTTCTGTCTTTTCTATTTAAAATATCAGATTGATCACCTTTGGAAACAAAGTATCAGATTCCCACATTCTCCTTCCCTTACCCTGTGTTCAACAGAATCCATAAAAGAAATTATGGAAATTTGACAATACTTGGTGAAGGGCATTAGCCTGGACGTTACAGACTTGGTAAGGAACGCTGTCTACTGACTTTCAAAGGGATGTCAGCACATCTAGTATCCACACTAGGAAAGCTATGCAGCAAAAGAAGTAAAATAAGCCTGCATGCCTACAGACTGGCACGCAGACAGTGACATGCAGCACCTAGCAAGGAACACATACTTCCCGGAGGACTTGCATGAAGTGATGTCCTGACTAAAATCTATCAGCTGTAATTCTTGCACTTCAAATCCAGATTATTTATTTTTACATGATTGCATCTCACCTAAATTAAAGAAAAAGTAATGCCTCTTATGAACCTTAATAAAATAGTTTGTAGAAGCATTTTAGGACAACTCTTGTTATAGCAATAACCTGATTGGTACCTCCTAACAAGACTGATGTTAATAATTGTCGTCTGAAGTTAAAAATGGGCTGGCAGCCAGTGAGAGACACGTAAAGCACTCCCTATATAGATTTTCACTTTTGTTTGCTTGAATGTCATCCTACTGAGGTTAATCAGTTCATTAGCTCTTATCTCATTGTCTCAGGACTTGCTCATTAAACGTTCTCAACATCTTCTGATACACAATGTAAAATTACTATCACCTATTAATGTTTTTTTTCCCACATGATTTAAAACCCTGTTATGTTTAATTTTTGCTTCACGCAGCTTGGGGTTTTCTTCCTCTTCCTTTTTAGGGTCCTGCACTGAGCTCACTAAACTGCATAAAGTGAAAAAGCCTGAATTCTTACAGGATTAGTACTGAGGGAACGGGCTGGGGGGTGAGTTACGCACCCATAAAATGGCCAGTTGGCTGAGGCTACAGCCATACTTTAGGCAGCGTAGTGATAGGATGAATCTGACCTCCTCCAAACTTATGGAGAGTAGTGAAGTGGCTGGACTTCTCCGTTCCTGCCTGTTCCACCCCGTGTGCCCAGCCTCCAGGAGAGGCCAGGGCAGCATGCAGACCAGCTTCACCCACCTGAAGCCCATCTGAGACCACCGTGGTGATCTCTTGTTCTTTACAACACTAAGCCAACGTGGAGGACCACTGGAATTATCCTTTCCTCATGTGCCAAGGTTAACGCTAAACTTATGTATTAAAGGTGGCTCAAGACTTCTTAGTGGTGCAAGCAAAATTGAGTTTTGCTATCCCAGAGCTGAGGATAAAAATCAGTTACTTAAAAAAGCCAGCCTGATGCTTCTGCAAGGACACCGAAATGAAAACTGCAGCCACTTGCCAAGGACTACCTCTGGTCATCCAGAGGTGGGGGCTGTAGCTGCAGCAAGTCTTGAAGAACGTAGCAGCGGGTGCAGAGTCGGGCTGCCCCGCAATGGGTGCACACTCATGGCCCCTGAAGCCTAGGGCATCACCTACACTGCACCTCCCAAAAGGCAAGATTAATTAAAATGCAGATTTGGCTGGAATTCAGGAATGTTTGAGATTTTTTTGCATAGGAATAAAAAGCTACACAGAGAGTTGGCAAGGAGAAACAGGTTTTTAGGCAACATAAAGATGACAAAAAAGGCAGTGTACAGGATTTGTGAGATGAAAGAGGTTTGAACTCCTGATGCCTCTTCCCCACCTGACCTCCCTTTCAGCACAAAAGGAACAGGTTTGTGCAATTACTCTTCACTTCTCCCGTACTCAGCAATATCCCTTTCTATCAGAGTAAAGCAGTTTTGGCTTGGCCTACAGCACATATTTCCAATTACGGAGAAAATGCTATATAAACAAGCATTAACAATGCAAAAATAATAATAATAATATTCCATGGTCTAGCGTGGGAGGCTCAACACCAGGACGGGCCACAGAATGCTTCTGATTTCTTGAAAATAGGTTCAAAAAGTGCAAAACGATTCCATAAAATGCCAGAAGTGGAAAATACAAATTTTCACTCTTTCACTGCATTTTTCTCAAGACCACTTCAAACATAAACACGTGTTTCTATTTGGTGTTCTGCCTTTTGCCATATCAGTGAGATTTTTATATAAAAACAGAGCTCTGACATCTGTGACCTCATCTTGTTGTGGTACAGCCTACTGCTGGAAAACAACACTCCTTCAAAATTACAGCAGCGGTGATTTTCTAAACTGTTGCGAGCCGTTTACACGGAGTTTAAGATGATGTGTTTTACTGCACGGCCCGTCAGCATGGTGTGCCTGTTCCGCATGACGTGGCCTTGGGCTTGTGCTCGCCTTCGGCCAGCTGCCTTTACGTCAGCTGCTCGCTTGCCCTGCTTCTGTTGGTGCTAAAAACCTCCTGAAAGTTGGTCTTCATGATTTTATACTCCGTGCTGCTAGTGACTGGAGGAAAGCTGAAGGCATTTAGGACATGACCCTTTCTTCTCTTCCCCATTGCACTTCAGCGCTAAATTCAGCCCCGAGGCACCTTCGCTGCTGGGGTGATATCTGACTGTGACTTTCTCAACTCCCAGCTCAGACTTTCTGGCTCCTTCAGACCTTGAGGGAAAGGTATTGCAGCTGTGCTTGGGATTTAGAGAAATATCTCCTGTAGCATTACGGTGAGTTTTGCAGTTAAATCTCTGAAATCCAGCCTGAAAATGTCTTCCTTACTCAGTGTGCTTGTTGGTCTTGGATTTAATTTCTTCTAGCTTTTTTTTTTAATCAAAGAATTAAAACCTTAAGGCAAACCAAAATGTGAGTAGTTAATTAAAGTGAAATTTGAAAAGCAAACTCCTTTTCTATTGAGCTCTTAGGTTTATTAGATTTGTGATGGATGGCATATGAATTGCTCTTCATACTCTCTACATTTGTGAAATAGAGAGCTGCTCTGCAGAATCCCTCCTGACGGGGAAAGTGGCGTTTTGTTGCTGGAGATCACATAGGCTGGCACAGACTGCTGCCGCTATCCATTTTTATTTTTTGAGAAGGCTGACTTTGGACTGTAAATTCGAAGAGGAGCAAGGCAAGAAATGGCTATTCCAGGACTAATGGAAATACTTAGAGTTATGTGGGAAACAGACAGCTTCCCTGCAGGGAGACCCCCTCCTCACTCCCGCTTTCACAGTGGCTACAGTGAGTAAAGTTCATTGCAGCCCCCTACATCTCAAGGCAGGAACAATGCAGGGCAAACCTTTGGCATATTCCCAGCACAACCTGCTGCCCTAAGCACTGTCTGTCATCGTGAAGGGCAGCGTGGCGTACCGATCCCAGGTGTAGGGACAGTTCCTCCGTTTCCTATTTGAATTAAAAAATCAGCCTCTTGCATCATGAGAAGGGTGCAGCAGAACTGAAGGAGACTGCACATGAACATGTACCGCTGAAAAGGAGAGGGCAGAAGAGGAATATTTGGGAAAGGATTGAATTATCCATGCAAAGCGTTCGGGCTAATGACTGGTGTACGTATCGGCCCAATTTCATAGACAAATTTATAAATATTTCTGGGAGAGGGCCACTGTTAATCCAGTGATGTTTCCTGCATGAGAAAGGTGGGATTAAGGTCTGACTCCGCTCTCATTCTGTTTATGTATTGTTCTTGTTTTGGGTTAGAACCACGACCTACATTCAGTGACTCCTCTCTCTGGCTATATTTACTGGGACTAGCCTTTGTACAAATTAAGGAGCGGGCCACGCTCACTAGAAATAACGCTGGATAAACCCGACATTCCAGCTCAAACCACCTCTCTTTAGCAGGCGACCTACCTCCATAAATGTTTACTTAATCAGAATGAAACGTTCAGAGTTCAAGATACAGAAGATGTATTTCAAAGCAGTATCTCCTTAGGTCATTTTCCTCTGAAAGGCGCACATCCAGGCTGGCCGATGGCCTGTTCCATGTGGAATGCCATTTTCCTGACGAATGGGCTGCGGAGTGCAACAGGGCCAGCAGCACGTGAAGCTAGCCAGCGGTGCTGTCCTGCGCCTAACTTGTGGGAATTACTCTTACGGCGTAGGATACTGAGTATTTGCAGAGCGTTTTCCTGCTGTGACAGTTTGTATGTGTCCCTTCCATCAGGAACATGTGAAATTGTTCAGACTACTTATTATCCTTCGGAGGCTTTTAAATGAAGTATTATAAATGTGATTAAATGAGTAGAAAATCAACAAACGCTTTTTAAAAATGACTTTGTATATCTTCCTTCTAACCTACAAGCCCATTAATTTCAGCAAATTAAACATAAGGAAAATGGTGCCTAGCTACAAATAACAATGCAACAGTGCCAAATGAATACTTTAGAGCACTGTTATGAAAGTATTACCCAGCATTACAGATTTCAGCACTGCTATAAATATCCTCAGCAGCGCAGCCTTTGCACAGTTACACAGCTCAGCGTGTAGCGGCTTAGGCTGCCACATCTGCTGACATTCGTTCCAGATGTTTGCGTGTAGTAACAGGGAGAAGCAGAAGCGACAGGCTGAGGAAATAACAGAAGTAACAAGCAGAAATAACGCAGAGTGTTACCACGAAGGGAAAGCAGCATCTGCTGTCGGGTGCAGAGGGGTCCTGGGGCGGGATATGCAGAGGTGCAGGCTTTAGCTGTGGTGAATCCCGTGACGGTGAGCTCCTGGTTTCATGTAGGGGAAACTGCAGTAGGATGGTCTGTAAGTCACTGGGCAGCACTGGTGAGAAACAGCAGCCGGGGGGAAGGGAGTGGGAGGGGAGGCAAGGAAGTCTCCTGGTGTGAGTGGTGGAAAGATGCCCTGAGCACTGGACTAGCTACAGTTCTGGTGTGTGTTTAACACCTGAGCCAGCAGATATTTAATACAAAGTTTGCTGTGAGCTTACCCACAGTTACAGTTCAAACCTAGGGACTGTAGAGCTTGACCTGTGTGCAAGTCTGAAAAAAACGGGGATTTTCAGGTATGTGTTCTGTGTGGGTATTGAAGCCTGGTGTTCACCTGTCCCATGCACGGTGCAGGTGCACAAGGAGAGAAACAAAGGAGTGAGGAACTAAACCTGAGTACAACTGACAAGTCTGCTTCTGCTTGTAGCTAAAGTTCTGTGAAAGTTTTAACGTTTCTAGAGTTAAAATGCTGAAATGGTACTTAAGCATTCTGTGATGCTGGGATAGGAGGAGATGCTCATTTTTTACTTTTTGAATATCTTAATCTTTTCTTTAAAATAAAAATTAGAAAATCATTTGACTTTTATCTGGGTTAAGGTTGAGTTTGGAGTGTGAGATGAGGAGTCTGAATGCTTTGCTTAACTGAATTCAGGTGAAATCCTAAGGAGGCAGTTGTTTGGGTTTGTGGGTTTTTTGTTTAAATTGCACCTTGTGTGCTCTGTTTTGCAAGTCTGAAAACCTTCAGTGGTTTCTCCCCACCACCTAAACTTACATGCTTTTTCAAGAAGCATTTGCTCTCTCCCCAACCACTTTATCTTGCTTTAAAAGAAAGGCAGTTTGCTCAAAGCGTACGCAGGTCTTCCCAGATGGATGGGAATCTTGCAGCGCAGAAAAGCTGCTGGAGAAAGAGCACAGAAGAGCCAGAAGAGCCATCTTAACTCTGGGCAGAGGATCTGCTTCAAATGGGGGAGCGTCTTTCTGTTCCATGGATGCTCTGACAAGGGCTGACAGTTGTGCTCGCTATTGACTGTAACTGGGCTTTGTCCTGGCAGTGGGCTCGAGATGTATTTTCACTGAGTTTCACAGAAAAGAAGCAGAGATTATAAATAAGAGCCTCACGATGTACTATTTGTGTTACCATGGGGACATGATTGTAATAGCAGTCTTTTTCTTTTTTTTTCAGTATACCATTGTTAATAAAGAGATCGTATTTAGATTAGGACACGTTCAAAGCAGGGATCAGGCCTGTGAAATGGGCAGAGTACAGAATACCTAATAACTTACTTCAGCATATCCTATGTGGGAAAAAAAGTATTCTTTTGAAGAGCAAGAGGGGGAGGTTGCATTTTTTCAAGTTCTCTTACGAATGCCCGTGAATCTCACTGTAGGTTTCACTCAATTCAATTATTAAATATAGCATAGAGCTTAAAGTGCAGTTACATTTATTGCAAGCACACAAAGTAATAACTGTGTTCTGCTGCTTTCTTTACAAATAATTCCTGATTCCATTGTATTCCGTGGCAGACTCCTGCTGAGAGGACTCAATCTTGAATTAGAGTTAAATACTGGCTCTAGGTGCTGATTATCATTGTCAGTCTGACACACATAGGCATCCCAGCTCCGAACACATGCTGGGATCTGGGAACTACCAGCCATTCCACAGGCTAAGAGGGAATAATAGAGCCCCCATAGCCCCACTCCTTAGACGGTGTTAAAACAAGAGGGAATCAAAGCTTTTGAACTTGCTGTATTTGCCTAGAGGTTAGCTGCAAAACACAGGATTTGGAAGGTCAGGCTGTAATGCCAGGACAGCATTATGTCAAAGGATTTGGCTCTAGCTTTATTCTTGCTAATCAACTTTAAGCCATATTTGACTTTATATTAAGCCTTTCTCCTCAAAATGTTCATAAGTCATATGGAAATGCTGTTGCAGCATGTATATTTAGCAAACTAAAGCGGAAGGAAAGTGGATGATCCCTTCAAGGAGAGAAGAGAAAGTTCTGGGAGAACAAGGAGCTGAACACAAAGCTGTCTTCCTCTCCCTTCATGTGATCGGGCATTCTTCTGTCCTATTTTTGTGAGTAACAGCAAGAGAAGTTTCCGCACCTGACCAGAGCATGTTGTCCATGCTTTAGCATCAGTTCACAGGATGAAACTGCAGAACTTCTGAGGAACAACACAGCCACAGAGACAGAGGCATCTGACAGGACACAACCATGAGGAAAAGCTCCGTCCAGTGTGAGTGGACACAGTCAAAGCTAACTTCAGCGGACCAGGCAGCCAGGTGCCACTCCTCACCCCAGACAGTCTCCCTTACTACACTGTCTCCATCGTTCCAAGCGTAGGCAAATTGAGCAAGAAGGAGGAGCTCCAAAATTCCTGTGATATGTAACATAATCCATCACCCTCGATATCTTAGGGTCTCAGTTCAAGCTAGGAGACAGCACAGACATCACCATGGCAATTAAAACATCGCCTGGAGAGGGGCACGGTACAAAATACATTGCTTATCCTGCCGAACGGCTCTGCAGCTCTTGACACAGAAGTAATACAAAGACACTTTAATAACTCAGGAAGAGAGGATGAATCAGCATTACAAAATTCTAGTTATTTCTTACTCTACATCCTCTGAGGGACAGGTTTGAGAGTCCTCTTATGTAGGGTTGTTTTTTTCAACTTTCCCTAAATATCCTTATGGTCCCCATGTCTCCTTAATGCCTGTAAAGAATCACTGACAAAGGCACCGAGAAACCGTGAGCTGGGCTGAGAGGAATATATTGAGGAAAATCACTGTGTGTCTCTTCAAAGATGCAACAAGCGTCATCACTGGAGTGTCAGCACACCCACACAGTCCTTCAGGCTGCTGTCTTCTGACACACCAAAGAGCAAACTCCCTCCTGTGCAAAGAACACCTCTGTCTGCCGGAGTCAGAGATGGATGACACTCCAAAAGCTATAAAAATGCTTATTTGGATTTCTTGAGCTCAGTGAGTGGTTCAGTCAAACTTAGCGGTGCTCATGATTTTTTCTCTCTTCACTGTTGTATTCAGTAGCACTGGTGGTAGTGGGTGCAAGTCCTGCTTCTTTCCTCTCAAACACTACACCAATACAACGTGTAGTTACTGAGAGTAACTATGGGGATGGACGCCAGCCACAGAAGTATGTTCATACTCATGGCTGAACACAGAAAACAAGTCGATAAGAGTCCAAGTGCTGCATAATTAAATGTGTACGTGGCTCCACCAACTCTGCACATGGTTACTGATCGTCTTCCCCCCAGGCTACTCCGTTACGAGATCATCTCAGCAAGATGGGGACGTGATTATGGGCCATGCCAATATGGCTTCACACCGCTACCGGAGGAGTTTGCAGAGATGAACTGGATAAATACCGTATTCTTACGTTGCTGCCAACGAGCAGCAACGTGGCTTCACGCCATGCTCTTACCACTTCTCAGCTAGCTGCTGCTGAAGGCAGTGTTATCAGCCTTTCCCTTTTACAAATCAGATCCTAATTTCAGGTCGCAGGCACGAACGTGCAAGCATAAGTGAACACTTGGTTAACGCTGAATGTAAGTTTACTTCAGGCTTCTTCTGGTTTTTCTCGGAAAAGAATTCTTTTAATTTTGACTAAATTAAAAATTCAAGATAGATTAGTTAACATATTAAAAATAAATTCTTTAAGTAATTAAAATTCTAAATTAATTTTTAAAGATTTCTTTTTCTAGATAGCACTTGTACATGTATGCTTCCTGCTGCCAACTCATTGTGAGATCTTCCTTTTTTTTTTTTTTTTTTTTGCCTTTTTTGTAACTCAGATGTATTCAGATGGGGCACAGTTGGATAGTTTAGTAGTCTATTCAGGCAAACGTGGTGAGGAGTTCAGGAGAAACTGAAGACTTCACATCTGTACCATCTAAATTTGAAGCAATTAGCATTTGAATGTTTCTATGTTAACACACTGCTCGTAGATAGCAAAGTGTTTGTGTGCAATCTGTTGACAATACTTTGTTCGGCTGCTGTCAGCACTATTAGATTTGTAAATCACTGACAATTTTTACAGTGCATGCTCTTCTGAGAGAAAAGGAGGCCCTGTATCTGCACAGGTTTGAGAATACAGCCCTAAAATGAGAGAACAGGAGCAGAACACCACGTACTCGGTGGCTCAGGAGCCACGGCCTGTCAGGGCTGCCATTTAAAATGTTAGACCACGACTGGCAAGCCAACCTTGTCCCCGAGCTCCTCTGGTGACACGGGTGCTCCCAAGGAGGCCGTCAGAGGCTGGGTGCGTTGCTTTAGCAGCACGTTCTGCCCTCCCTTGCCATCGTACCCGACGTGGCTGCGGCACCTCTCCCGCCAACCTGTGCCCCGCACAGATGGCGCTGCGGGAGCGGAGAACTCACCCAGCCTACAGCACACCAGGAAGCCTTCTCCGAAGAGAAACGGATGTCAACTTGGCTATTCAGTACTGACATGATGTATTGTCTAGTACTTGAATATGACAGAAATATGGTCATTTTGACTCTATATAGTCTTTAAAAAAAAAGAGCAACAGTTCTGTGTATTCCAGGGAGTATATTCATTTCAGTCCCCAAACTTCTGTGAATTAAAAGCTTTGTATAAGACCAAGTATTAGTTAGCCAGATCTGACTCCCAGAAATTATGTCTTGTGCTGTAATTTTGCTTTATTAGCTGATTACTGAGGATTAGTAATAATTACTGCATAATGTGACTTTGCAAATTCTCTTGTTCTAGTAAGAGGTCCTGAGTACAATGTGAAAGCTGAATGTTCTGGGCCCTGTACTCTACAGCAGTCCGTCAAAACAGAATTATTTTCTAGGACCTTAGTCATACTTTTCACAGTAAGGATGCAAGCGCCTCTTCATCACAAGTGGCATCCCAGTAGATGTCTGCTCACATTTTAAATTAATAGAGCACCCATACCAATGTAGTTAGAAAACAAAGAAATGAAGCACTGAGCTTTTATGATTCGTGCTGACTATTTATATTGTAAAGGATGAGAAAAATATTAGAGAGACTGCTCTGCTTTACTCATATTAAAAGCCAACCAAGCAGAAGAACTCCAGTGGACTTGTATTACAATTCCAAAGACAACTTCTGTGGAACCAGAAAGCAGAACAGAAGCTCTGATGTTCACCTGCCACAAACATCTCCAATGTCCTCCAGTTCACTATTATCAGGAGGTTTTTACAGCCTTTACTCAGTCCTTCTTTCCTTCCGGCAAACTGCCTTAAATTAGTTTAAATGCATTGCTTCCCATTCCATCCTACAGAAAACAGACTATTTAAAACATCTTTCCAGATCTAGTACTGTTTGAGACAACCAGGTAAAGAAAAGATGCTGAAGGGAAAAGTAGCCAATAAAAGCCAGAAGATATTTAGAAGCACACAAAAAAATAGACAAATATCAAATATTCTCTTAGTATATCAGTATCTCACCAGAGTAGGCTAGGGAGATCCATTACCAGAATATTTTAGACTGTTCTTTGAAAAGATCTGTTCTTCATATTTCATGGGGAAGCAGAATGCTCTGTTTTCTGCTATAATCCAGTATTAAACCAACTAAAAATACCAGAAAGCGTATCCCAGCACTGTTCCAGTTTTCTAAACTCTCAGGAATAAATCATGGTAGAATGGAAGTGGCTGCAAGATGAAAGTGAAAACAGTTTCTCCCTTCAGCATGGAGGGAATACAGATCAAGCAGCAAAGTGACAGGAAAATAAAGCCTGGAGAGACTTTTTCTAAAATACACAAATGAATGCTAAAAATTAAAAGAATAATGCCAATTTGATGAGCTGCTGGCACACCATTGTTTGCAGTGAGGCTGCTGAGGTTTGATAAACAGCTTAGGAACGTCTTTAGCACCATGGCTCAACAAGCCTCTTGATTTGGTTGTTTCACTCCTCTTTCCAGATTTAAATTTCTTTTTTGATTTTGGAGGGTTTTTTTTAGTGGGGGAAATGTTTGTTTTACAGTCTGTTTCTTTACAGAAACTGTTCTGCTTCTTGAATGACAGCATAATTTTCTTTTTTCAAATTTCCAGCTATTCCACATTACCATCTTGCCTGATGGGCCCAGGGTGTCGATTGCAGATGCTGAGCTGCGGGTTCTTACACATAGGCTTTGAACCAGCCCTGTCACTTACGCCTTGGAAAATGAAACAGGGACAAAAGCCCTTGAATGTATAAATCTAAGTCATACAAGTAACTAAGGGCAATGTACGCTGAGCAAACTTTGAGTTCAGATAACATTAAAAAGTTTGCATGCTTTCCTATTTTCTTTGGTCTGCGCAAGTGAGTTGAACAGCCTAAAGGAACGGGCGTTCTCCTGAGATTCTCTGCTGCTCACCACATACAAACAACTGTTCAGCCCTTTTCTTTTCCCTAACTAGAAATTTAAAAAAGAAACAGGAGAAACTGGAAAACAAGTGAAAACTGTTGTGTAGTAAATTATTTAATTAGCTAGTAAATGTCTGGTAGAACCATGAAAGATTCCTGAAAATGATGTTACGTAATGTAAGTAAGAACTGGAATATTCGTGTAGATAAATAACTAAGTCAGACTTTCTTACATAAATTACTGAATGTTGATTCTTCTGCTAGGAAAAAAAAAAAAACACAAATAATTTATGATCAGAGTTGACCAAAATGGACACGTTCATACCCACCAAAACGTTTGTCACCAGAAGTCTTGCTACTGAAGTCCCGAGCTAGGACAGGATCGATCCAGCACTTCCCCAAGTTGAGCAACTTGGCTCATAGAGAGATGGAACTACCTTGGTTGTTTCTAAAGATATGACAGAATTTAAGTGAAGAAGAATGACGGGTAGAAGCTCGTGAGTAGTTTGAGCTAATCTAAATCCAAATTCAGTACAGGTCAGATTAGAAAAATGACTGCTCCAAAAATGGATACAGCCAACTGCTTGGTCCTAGAGGCACTGGTGCCAGCCAAGGGAGTAGGAGCGTGGGGCCAGAATTCGTGAGAGCATCTCTTTCAGCAGCAGTGCTCAGATCAGCTTAGGACCTCACAAAATGGTGTCCCAAGTTCCACACAGAAAGCTGGTATAAATTCTAGATTCAAACCAGAAAGCCCCAGAACACAGTAATGTTTTCAGCAGTTGCAGAGTAGAATTGCTGAAACTCCTTAGAAAAATCTAAGACGACGTACTGACGACAATTAATATCAGAAAGCCACTGGTCTGATCCCAATGCAATAATTCTTCTAGTTTTAACTTTAATATTTCTATGCTAAAGCTTTATTTAACAGTCTTGTATGCTTCAACAGTTATTGTGATATGAAAGATTCTGATGTTAAAATAATCTAGTCAATCAAAATATAATTAGTTTGTAAATGTTTTGGAACAAAGATGATATTTTCAGCTGTGTTTACATATTATCTAGCAGAGGGAGAGTCTGGACTGTGACTACAGTCAGAGTTTATGGAATGATAAAAATAATACAAATACCTGCCCTCATACAGAGGCAGTACTGACCTGTCTTTCGGCATCAAATTAAACTCATTCAATCCAAGCAAAGCCTCCAGCAGATGGATTATTTCCAGTGCATCCAAATATTTCTTAAAATATAGTACCCAAAATTTCACATAATTTCAGCTTTGAAAAAAACCATGCATCAAATTCGGTCACACCAGTCCTTCTGCTCTACTTTTACAAGACAATGCTAAATTCTAGTTTTGCCCTCAGTATTCCCTGAGCCCCTCTCAAACTTATGTCATCTGCAAATTTAATAAAAATACTACATATTCTATCTTCCAGGTGAAATGAAATGAAAACACTGACTCAGGTTCCTGGGGAATCTCACAATGTAACTAAATCTCACCATTTTGACAGTGAACACTGCCAACTACAGTAAGATTTTCTAACCAGTTCCGCCATGTGGGTTTACCAAGGCCTTACGCTCTAGTTTTTTGCTAAGAACGTTATTCAAAAAGGCTTTAGTAAAGTCAAAATACATACCTTGCTGCAAATAGTCAAGAAATCCAATATACTTCACCAAGAGTATCTTTATGCCACGTAACCAATTTTGTTGAGGTCCCTCATTTTTCTAGAAGTGTTTTTTACTGTTGTTCCCAAGTTGGACCTTGGCTGCTTAGATGTTAGGAAAACATGTCTACCATGATGATAGCTGAATACTGAGACAGGTTGCCCAGGGACACTTGAAATCACTCTCTGAGGAAGTGTTCAGTACTTGACTGGACACTGTCCTGAGTAACATGAGCTATTTAGACATATTTGGAGCAGGAGGGTGGACCTCTGGAGGCCCCTTCCAAACTAAAATTGGACTGCAGGACTCTTCTACTTGTTTACATAGCAGTCAAGCTGGAGTTTGAGCTATCACTGTATATCTCAATGTATTCTAGTTCTTCATGTCTGTGTCTCCAAGCAGTAATTTGCAGAGTAAATGTATAAATTTTGCATAAATTTCTAAGGCTTCATCTTCTGACTTTTGGGGATGGAATTCCCTCAGATACATTTCTCTTAATTGTGTTAACTTACAGGAGATACAAATTGTGTTAACTTACAGTAGATACAACTATATCTTTGTAAAAATGTCAAGCTAGGCACAAAAGTAATACCTTTGTGATCACTATATTTGTTTTTTGGAGCCGTTCGCTGTTCTGCGTGAGGTGCTGCTGTGTCTAGTCCTAATGTTCGCTCTAAACTGATAGGTGGCAGCTGAGTAGCATCCTCTGATGCTATTGCAGGGGTGTTACAAGGGAAAATAAGAACGTTAGAAGGTGTTTGCCTCCACTTAGTGTTTAAAAAAGTGGTGGCTGTCACTTTATCCAGTGTGGAAATTATATAATATCAGCATATTTCAATAATCTGCTTCTCAAAAATGCATAAGCTGGAAGGTTTTTCTGAGCATAAGTTAGGTTCATACTCCATGCCATCACTAGAATACTAGACAGGCAGAGGCCAAAGACTGGCTTTTTGTGCAGCAGGGGGGTTTCCATGAGGTGAGATGCCGAGAAAAATAATTAGCTTCTCTCCATAATGTTCCTTATTTTTTTTGACATTGTACTGAAGCTATGACCTTGACCAGCTATGACCATCCGTTAACCACTCTTCACTAAGGTATGCAGATACCTTAGTATTTGACTGTTAAGATTTTCCTTCTGTGCTTATTCTTAAATTTTGTTTTGTTTTTCAAGTCAGATATTTCCAAACGTCTTCTGATTCAGATCCAGAGAGATGTTTATCATCAGCCTGTTCGTTCAATATACATTGCTTTCCTGCAAGGAGTTTTGAAACAAGATTTCAGCAAATCAGAGAGAAAGTAGGTTTTCCATTTCTTTCATCAAATTGCTTGGCACTTCTCATTTCAATAAAATAGAAACAAATAATTATAAAAGGCAAAAAACCTTTTTTGCACAAAACTAGAAACCAACCAACCAACCAACCAAAATCCTCTGATATTATAACAATTCAAATGTCCTTGAAAAGCACTTCTGCCCAGTTGGCTGTCTCCACTTTTTTTTCACTTCAGGACACTTTAATTGCAAGATTGTTTGCTCAGGTTTAAGAGCAGTGATTTTTCTACTAAGGAATATAGGAATAAAGCAATCTGAAAGATACCTAGGATCTCGCTCTTGAAAGTTTTTATTAATGTGACACAGAAGCTTTTTTTACGTCCACTCCTTTCAAACCTCTTTCTTTCCATTTTGCCCCCCATCCCTTTCCACCTAAATTCCCCCTTTCTTCCAAACTCCTTCGCTGTCTCTCAGGTCCTCCGTGCATTCCCGCTTCTCCTCTAAGCACCCTCCCAGTTCCCTAGCTCTCCTCTTCACTCACGTGTCCCCAAACTGCATTTTTCTCATGCTGCCACTGGTTTCCCTCCCCATTTAGCAACACTTCATGTAATGCACTACGCCAGCTTGCATGCTCATTAGACAGTTCATTAACTCTATTTTCTAGTGCACTAAATTGAGCGGGGGCAATCAGCACTTATAGGTCCCTTGTGATGTAGTCCTGATACTAGCATGCATATTGATATGCAATACCAATAAAAGAAAAACATATCTGCAAGCACAGGGTAGAAATAATCACTAGTTTCAGAAGGAAAGGGTTAAACTAACAATGTAAGGTAGGAAGCATCCACTGTATTTGGAAAAGGCTTCATGTACGGTCTCCCCTCTCCTATCAGCAAAGTCAGAGTGGAATGGAAGAGACTTCAGTAAGGAATAGCAGCAGCCAGGATGCAGCCTGGCTTTGACAGATCGGCTCTGGATAGGTCCAACTCCCAGGACAGCTTGTATCGGCTGCGAAGCCGTTAAAGTGAATATATAAACCACAGGAAAGTATGATAGTGACATGTTTTGTTTCTAGATTGTTAAACCAGTAATTGTTATTGCAAGTAGCTGTCATTCCCACCAGCATTTGCTTTGTGTTGAAAATGAAGAAAACTAATTTGTTTTATAGTCTGAAGCTTAATTTACTTCATGGTTGGTTTCTTTCTTTGCCTGTCACTCCCAGACCTCTGAGAAAGAAATGCAGTCAATTTTACAGCAAGCAGAATGAGCTGTAACTAAACTGCCAGTACAAAAACTATGGCTTCTCACTGATTAGAAAGCATTTCTTACTGATTAGGAAGGGGTCTCTAAACTGGAGAGACACGGGTTTGATGGACGGAGCACTGGGTGGATAAGGAGTTGGCTGGATGGCCGCACTCAGAGAGTGGTGGTCAATGGCTCAATGTCCAAGTGGAGACCGGTCACGAGTGGCGTCCCTCAGGGGTCCGTGTTGGGCCCGGCCCTGTTCAACATCTTTGTCGGCGACATGGACAGTGGGACAGAGTGCACCCTCAGCAAGTTCACCGATGACACCAAGCTGTGTGGTGTGGTGTGGTCAACACGCTGGAGGGGAGGGATGTCATCCCTAGAAACATTCCAGGCCAGGCTGGACGAGGCTCTGAGCAACCTGATCTGGTTGGAGATGTCCCTGCTCCTTGCAGGGGGGTTGGACTGGATGGCCTCTAAAGGTCCCTTCCAACCCCAACTGTTCTATAATTTTTTTGAAAAGCACTCCCTTTTGAATCCCATTAGCCAAGACTGCCAGTCCATGACTATACCCAGACTGGCTAGTGAGCTGTGGGTATTTGCCCTTCAGTTTGTATGGCTTTTAATGAAACTTGACAACTCTAAAAGAAATTAACTCTGTGAAGCTGACTGCCTGCTGTGTCTCCGACAGCCAACTGTCCATACAGCAGTCAAGGACACGGTTATAGCCAGGTCAGGAGCGTGGGGAAGAGAGAGCCCCACTATTAACTCGTAGAAATGCAAAGGAAACCTTTAAGGTATAGAAGCAATTTAAGTAGGAAAAAAGTCTCGTGGTCATTCAGCTTACTCTAGTCAGGAAATGTTTGTGATGACGTAAAGGCTTCTGTAAGCTGTGTCATCACTGGGAGGGTTTGGCCATACAACAAACCTTTCCCAGGGTGGCTAATACTTAACACGTCAGCCTAACATTTTCAGGCCAAATGTGTCTATATAGATTGACACCAGAAATGCAGTTTCTGAAAACTGGGGAAAAAATTGGTCTGTTCACAGCCTTGTTTTATTTTGAATCAATGTGCTCTTTCGAGCTCTCCTGTTCTGAAATGAATTTTATATAGTGTGGTGCTAACAGTCACAAAACCATCCAAACAACAAAAACCCCACGGCGTCATGGTTTTTATCCTGGTTATCAAAATAAACCAAGCACTAGAAAAATGTTTCTGAACACATAGTGGTATAAAAAGAGTTGGAGAGAAATCCTTTGAGGGGGACTGTGCTGTCCTGTACAAAGCAAAAGTTCCTCCAGTAGCTGTGAGAAGGCACGTATGCAGAAGGAGGTCATTTCCCAAAAGGGAGCGACAGAAGGCGGCCTTGTAAACCGAGTCTGTGGTTGGGAAGGGTTTTATTGAAGCCTGGATTAAGATTCAGTCAAAGCCCACGCACTGTGCTGAGTTCTGCAGAAATACATTAAAATGTGGAGTTTTGTTCAGATGATCAGTTTGAACAGTCCGTTAACAGACTGTCTAAGCTCTCCTGAACATATTGGCCTGTTACTATCAAAGATAAAAATCTAACTAAACCTACAGAATGTATAGCTACAACTGGAGACTGGCCAGTAGGAGCTGCTGCAGAACTGGGAAGAGGAGCTTGACCAGAGTTCCATCACACAGATGACACGGGGCCAAGAGAACCCAGTGGTCATTTCTGGTGTCCTCCACATTCCCTGCCGTACGTGGCAAGAGACCCCTGAAGGTCTGAGCCAGCAAGAACAGCTGCAGCGGCAGCCCAGATAGGCACTTCAGCACTCAGACCTCAGAAGCACTGTCTGTCCCATGCTGCCCTTCATGCTCCTCATATTGGCTTCCTTCTCCTACCTTCCTCTGACCTGCCCTGTCCTCAGGACTCCCACTGTCCTCTGAATGCCTCCTCCTCTGTGTTACTTTGACACATTCTGAAGGAATCCCATTAGAAGATGAATCGTGAAATTAATATATCTCTCATTAACACAGTATTCCTTTTGTGTTGTTCCTCGCCTTTACGCTTTTGCTGTTCTCTCTGATTGCCCAAAGGCATTCTTGCCAACTTGTCTATTTAGGCGGACTCTTTGTGCCAGGAGACACTACTTGTGTCTGCAGAGTGTTCGGCGTGAGAAGATCCCCTTTTTAAAAAAATTCTCTAAGCCCACCCATAATAAGCACCATTAGTAACCAAAGCATGCCCACATCCAGTTAGTGGGGTGCTACTGTCATCTGTTGTATCAGCCCACTGGTGCAGGCTTTGATCTCACCTCAAAAGCCTGGCTGTCCTCTCCGAGCTCTCAGGTGCCCGGGGAGTACAGCCACAGCCTGCATCGAATTCACTCTGCCAGAACCCTGTGAAATTGTTGCACTCTGCGTAACACACGTTCTTGTATGACCCCATATAGCTTCTCGTCTGCTCGCTGGCGTCACGTACATTAAACCCCAACTGCTGCAGACAGGGTAGAGCTGACATATTCTGCCTGTTGGCTTTAGTGGCACCAACACTGAAACAGCTCACTGACTACAGCTGCCTGCTCTCACTTTAGTAAATAGTGACTATCCCACTGGAAAGACACATCCTAGTTTTTACCTTAGTCTCCTAAATCTAAAGCTTGCAAAAATGCGCATGGAAACTATGAGCATTTCAACCTCTGTGTGTGTGTGCTGACCTTGAGATACTAAATGAGCAGTGGCTGGATTTTGGCAATCGGCAGCTTGTAAGGGCACAGAAAGCCAGGCACTTGTCATGAGGAATCTCATCTTTCTTTCTTTTTTTTTTCTACATTTTGTTGAACCTTGAACTTTAAGCATCTGATGGAAAAATAATGGCATTTTGAGGTTTAACGACTAGTTTTAAGTAATTAACTTCTTTATTAGTGGCCCGAGCTACCTGAATTCAGTAAAGAAATGAATACTGTAAACCCACTTATATGTAGAGTTTGATATCTGTGCCACTGTGGCAGACTGAAGCTTAAATTACTCATATTTGAACCCCAAAGACCCTACAGCGCATTTTACAAGCCTGCCAAGCACTGCAGGGAGTGTCTGTTGATATACCATACCAAACAACTGTAGCTGCAAAGAGAGTGGCTAAAATTTAAGCATATAGAATGTAGCAATCCTGTCTAAATAAGGTAAGAAATAATGTAACTTGGATTTTGGCCAGGACCCCCTGCTTCGTCTCCACACCCGCCCCCCATCAGTCCCCAAAATAAAGAAGTTCTTTAGTGACCACCAGAAATCAAGAACTTTGGTTTTGCATATCCCCTCCCAGCTACACCTTTTGTTGGTTCTAAGTACAGCTGAGGATTCAAAAGGCAAAGTATCCCGTTTGAGCTTCACTTCAAATATTTCACACTGCCGGGAAGGCTGGGAAATACTGACAAGAGATCTGAGAAAGAGGCACGATTTACTTTTCCGTTTACTTCTTTTAAAAGGCAGTCAAAGTTTGGCATTGTGCCTTGAATTATTTGTGCTTTCCAGTACCTTGCAGTCTTCCTTCGCTGTCACAGATCTCCCTTCTGGAAGGGAAAATCCAGCCTTTTAAAGAAATAGTTTCCTAGAAGGTTACAGACTCACCACGTCCATGATCTGCATGAGGCTGAGAGTGAAATAGACTGTGAGCGGCTGGGAATCATTCGCAACTGGGCGCTCCAGAGGGTTGTAATTTTTCAGCAGCTCCTTATAAAGCTTCCTTTGGAACTCTCCTTGCAGGGACTCTTTGGGCACAGGAATAAACAGATAAATAATTTGGATTCTCCATCAGAAAGTAAAGCTAAGACATACATAATAGCTGATAGCAGGAAAAGAGCGTATCTATCATTTCACCTGCTGCATTCCCAGAAAATTGCCACTGTAATTCATATAGTTCATTAGCTACTACAGCAAAATCTTACCACAAATGTATCTCTCGTTCTTTTCATCCCAGCCTGTAAGGGGCAATTCCCTCTTTGGTCATTCCTTGTCTGGCCAGGAGTGATAAATTCTAAATGCTAATAATGTTATACCAACATAGGCACCCTCCAGTCCAGCAGCAAGAAGCGATGAAGGAGAAACACACTACCTGCATGTTAGCACCCGTCCTGGCACGGCCTGAACCAGAAAGGCAGAGCACAGACACGGCGGAGGGCAGCGGCAAGACAATGGGAAGAAAAATGGCCACAGGTTCGGCGGAATCCCGCTCTCAGGCCGAGAACTCTTCGGGGCAAGCACTGCCCGCTCTGCTCGCTGTTCATGCGGTACGAACAGCGCGGGGTGCGGGCCGCGATGAGCGGCACTGACATTAGTACAGGGGATAACATTTAGGGGTTTCTGTCCTTTGTGCACCCCAAATCCAGGGAGGGTCTCTGTTCTGCCGATTTTCCGTGGGGGGAGAGGGAGCGGGTCCACGCGGGGACAGAGGCCGCCTGGCAATGAGGGGACCGTGCGGAACGGGTCCCCCGGACGGGCTTTCCTCTTCCCTCGTATCTTCGCGCCCTGAGCTCCCCCCGCGAAAAGCAGCCCCCGTTTCAGCGCCCTTCGGCGCTCTCTGCCCTGAAGCCGCTCCAACCGAAGCGCCTGGACGGAGTTTGCTGCCCCATCCCCTCCGCTCCGCCCGCCTCCCCCGTCCCCTCGCCGCAGCCCCCCGCGCTGGCGAGCCCCCGGCGCGGCCCGGGACGGCGGAGAGTGGCGGCCGCCCCCCGCCGCCCTCCCTCCCGCGCCCGGCAGCCCGCGGCCCCACTCACCGCGCAGGAGCGCCGCCGCCGCCAGCAGCCGCACCGCCAGCCCCCGCAGGCCCATTCCGGGAGACCCGGCGCGGCGAGGGCGGGCGACGACGGCCCCGGGGACCTCGGGCAGCTCGGCCGCTTCCTGCGCCCGCACCCGCAGCTCGCCCTACGGCGCGGCCGGCTCGGGCGGAGCGCTGGCGGCCCGCCCCCGCTCCCGCCTCCCCGCCTGACGGATCCCGCCGCCTCTCCCGCTCCCTGCGCGTCCGCGGGCCCGAGGGGAGGGAGCGGAGCCGCCGTTATAGAGGCGGGAGCGGGGGCAGCCCTCCCTCCCCCGCCGGGCAGCCGCACCCCGCTCCGCAGGGCCGGCCCCCGCGGCTCCCGCAGCAGCGGGGAGGCCGGGCTCCCCCCGAGCGAAGGCTGCTGCGGGCGCTGGGCTCAGTGCGTGACAAACGCGTGAGGGAGGAAGATGATGCCTGGGCTGCTGCCTGGTGTAGGTGTAGTGCAGCTGGAGAGCAGGCCTGGAGCGTTCAGTGCATTTTGTTGATCGGCTCCCATTTGCAACTTTAAGCACATTTTTGAGGCCGTGCATGGGTCCAGTATTTCTTTCAGTCCAAATCTCCACCTTTCAAATCTGGTTGCTCCCTTAAATGAATGTCCTAGGCAGCTGCATTTAAGGGAGAATGGTATTAAAGTGTCCTCCTCTGAAGGACTTGTTTTTCAAATAACCCAGCAAACAGCAGTTTATTGGTCTACATTCATTCTCAGCTTTAAGAATCCTGGGTAGTCTGTTTTGGCTGAAGCACTGACCTAATCTATGTAGCCACTGCTTAAATTTTTTCAAATGTTGAGCACAGGACAGAGGAAACTGAGTGCAAATGGAGTAGCCCAGCACACTGGTGCATCACGTGTCCCAGGTGTCACATACAGGAGGACCAAAACATTCCCCTTTTCAGATAAGCCCACGCACCAAACAGCTTTGCCAAGGGGTAGTGGAACCAGCAAGTGGCAGTGATAACTCTCCAGAAGCCGAGGTGTAGCTGACATAGGGCATACGCTCTCAAAGTTCTCAGGTATTGGTTTTTTTAATAGTCCATCTGGGTTGACTTTAGAGCAGCCTTCCAGTGCCTGAAGGGGGCCTACAGAAAAGATGGGGAGAGACCTTTCAGCAGGGCCTGTTGTGACAGGACGAGGGGTAATGGCTTTAAACTGGAAGAGGATAGGTTTAAATTAGATACAAGGAAGAAATTCTTCACTGTGAGGGTGGTGGAACACTGGAACAGGTTGCCCAGAGAAGCTGTGGATGCCCCATCCCTGGCAGCGTTCAAGGCCAGGTTGGACGGGGCTCTGAGCAACCTGATCTGGTGGAAGGTGTCCCTGCCCAGGGCAGGGAGGGTGGGCCTAGATGATCTTTTAGATCACTTCCAACCCAAACCATTCTATGATCCTGTTGTTTCTCCTTTTTGTTTTGTGGTGGTTTTTTTTTTCTGTGAGGTCTTGACCTTTTTGGACCAGCTAGCAGACATGAATGAATTGTTAGGGGAGCTCTGTGTTATTTGCAGAGAAACCAAGTGTTATTATCCAGTTGGACTTCTACCCTTCTGTGGCAGGGCTCTTACTACTGGGATTTTTGCCTTGTCTCATCTGGGGAAGGAAACCAATTTCTGGCACAAGTGCCCCAGATCTTTCTGGGTGTACAATTGTTCAGGCAAGAAATATGGAGAGGAAATCTGCAGTTCATGGCTGACATCTACTGTTGGCTCATTTTTCCAGCTCTGCACCTTGCTTTGTTGCCAGCTGCATCACCCTGGGTGGTGAAGGCAGGGTCAGCTGCGAAAGCACTGTGGAAGGGTGCACAGCCCAGGGTCCTCTGGGCTCAAAAGGGCTCAAAAGGTAAACCCTTCAGGGGATGGTGCTGAAACCCCAGATTCCAGTAGGAGAAGCACCCAAAGAATTATTTGTAACTATTTCCTTGATAAATCTTGACTTATTTTTTGTTTGCGGTGGTCCCATTTGTTTTTGATATTAGGAAGTTAAATTTTGTAGACAGTTGGGAAGTTCTCCTCTTTAGATAGTCTTCAATAGCAATCAGCAGCCAAACTGCTTGGCTGAACTCTGCTCAGTCAGGTGCACGCCTTGTAAAGGGTTTACCCTTCCAGTCAGATTCTGGTGTGACTGCACACCAGCGGCAGGAAGGGGTGGCCTTTGCTTTCAGTAGACATCCTGGCTAATAAAAGTTAATTTCACAAATATTTATATGCGTTGCTTGGCTAGATACTAGCAAAGAAAGATGAACAAACACTATGCTGAAGACCTCTAAAAGCCTTCATTTATGGCACAAGTTATGGTTGTAAAAGTCTGGTTTTTACAACTTAAGAGCAAGCTGTACAGCCTGTGGCCAGCCAAGGCTCTTTTCTTTGCCTCCAGTGCCCGCTAGAGATAAGACCCACTCTTCTCTGAGCTTTAATTCTTTCCATTGTACACTATCCAGCCAGGTGATCGGGAGGGAGCTGTTTCCCCTCCCCAGATGACAACTTTTTGGACACAATGCTGAATTTTACAATTACAGGCTGTAGAAACTAGTGCAGGTCTCCCAGCCCACCTCCCACAGTTGGGTGTTTGTCGGAATATAAACAAACCCTTAATATCCATTTGTTTCTCATATACATTGGGCATAACTAGGCACGGCCAGTGGTGCGTCGGTCTGTTTGTGACTACCCAATGTATTCATGGAGATGACAGCATGCACGGATCGTATATCTTCACGTGATCGTCAGGCACAAGAAAATGTTGGCGGTAGTCGTGTGTATCTCATCCCAGCCTGCTGTCTATTGTTCCTTTGGTAAGCAAAGAAGTAAATACAGCCTTGTGCAAAAGGCAGGAGTCCTCACTCAAGTACTGTTTCAGATCTGTTCTGAGAGTCTGAGTGAGGCTCAGAGCTATTAGAGAAACAGCTACAGGATTCTGAATTAACGTCTCCATAGAGAAGACGCTAATCGTAATTGTAAGACGACATTTATACCCAAAGAGCACCTGCCTAGTTTCATTTATAAAGCTAATCTCATACATTGGTCCCTTAAAATAACCAAGGGCTGAAGAACATTCAGATGACTCATTTAGTCATTTCAAGATGCTGCAGTGGTCCAGGGGTTCTAATATCCCGGAGTATGAGGAATATCCTCTTTTTCTCCTTGCCCAGATTTACAGGTGAGCAAAAGCATGCACCTTGCGAATGTGACAGAGTGTGATGAGGTAGCCCTGAGATTAGGCTGGCAGCGAAGGAGCGACCACCTTATACTACAGGCAACTGAAGTGACTGCGCGCGTTCTGACTTGGATCGCATTATTGTGCAACTGCAGTGACTCAGGACTTCCATATCAGAAAAACAATCTGCTTTTCCTTCTTTTTAGAGAAGAAAGTGAAATAGGCTAGGATTTTAAATGGTAACTTACAGCACATGTTAGATGAGACATGCCCACATTTATTTGAATGTTATTTGAATTAAATTACCCCTTTAATTGTTACCTACTTTTTTTTTTTTGTTTTAACTTTTAGGTAGCATTAGTAATTGCATCTCCTGTTATTAGTTATTTTGCACAACAAGTAGTCTCAGTCATGAAGAATGTATATGGGATACCCTTGATTTTTTTTTGCAAAACATTCTGAAACAATATATTGCTTCTTCCTTTCCAAGAACTAGCAGGTAGTTTTGATGCTGAGTTTTCTATTGAAGGACAAATTAGTGATATGAAATCTGGTTAATTTTGTAATTGAAGTTTATATTCTATACATCCAGTCTTGAAGAGAGGTTCACCAAGGTAATTTCTTCCCAAATTCTTAGCTCCTATGTGATTTCCAGAAAATGATCCATTCCCCAAATGGTCTGTTGTTGGGAAGGATAAAGAAGAGCACAAACTGTTCTGTTGTTTAAAAATAGCAAAGCTGCTGCCCTCCCACTTTGTAAAAAGTAACTACAGAGAGAGCGTTTCGGAACGGTGCTCAGATGTGAAGAATAAGGATTTGTAAAATTTGCCTAATGAATTTGCATAACTAACGAATAGGGCCCTTAGTCATTTCTATAGCGCCAACATCTTTCAAAATTCATTCTTGTCTGTTATTACTGTTAGCATACACGCACATTTGAGTGTGAGCGTAGTTATTAAACAGCAGTGGTGACACCACTGTGGTGTTGTGCATGAAGTATATAAAATGAAATAACTGCAGAGATTTCTCAGTGTTATCTACCCCACAGGTGCTTTTCTCTGTCAAAAAGTATCACAGGTTTTCACTGACATCACGCTTAGCACATTTCCACTTTGATTTCTGCAGGAGTTACTTGTTCCTCGCATTTCAGCCTCTCTGGGGTCCTTCGGAGCCATTTTATGATTCAAGGGCTCGCCGTTCGTTTCTTGCTGCCACAGCATTCACAGCAGCACAGAGTCGCTTTGCCATCATTTTTCATGAGTGTGAACAACAGAAAGTTGGCAAAACGGCTTTTCTTCGCCCTGGTTAATTTTAAATAACTACATAATTTAGGGTTCAGAGAAGCTAATTAAAGTTGACAAGAAATCTGCATTTTAGGCCTGCAGCTTTAACAGATCCTCATCTATAAACATCTGAAGATCAACCTTATTTATCTTGTCCTAAAGCAACACACTAGACATTTTTCTTTGCTGAAAAAATTACCATCTGCTGCAATTTAAATAACGAACATTAATTCCACCAAAATGGCCATTTGATCTGTAAAGACCGTGCTAATAAGGCCTTTGACCATAAAGCTGAGCTCTAATCCTTTCAAAGACAGAAATGTTTGAAATGGGACTTTTTTCCTGGCTATGCTAAATAATGTTGTATCAAAACAGAGAGCGAATTCATTTAATCTTTGGAGTGACAGTCGAGGCAGGGGATATGAAACAAATCAGTCTTACAAAGGCAAATTTCTACAGATAGGGGTTCTAAAAAGAAAAGGAGTCAGGGTGCGCTCTTCTGCTAGAGAATGCTGAGTTTTGTCCTTTAGAATGGTAATTGTTATGTTTCAGTTCATCAAATACATACATTTTTAATATGGCTGAGGGGAAAAAGAATTTTTTATTTTTGCAGGTCTCTTGGAATGCATGGATTGCAAATTTACAAGTGTGTTTCTCACATTGCATAAACCCAGCATTCCCTAATATTGCCTCCCAGCTTCTCCTGCAAAATCTCAGTCTCACTCCAATCAATCCAGTCCATGGATGACTTATTTTAACTAAACACTGGTGAGGGTGAAGTTGGTATTTTTCAAGCACGTGGAGCAACAAACATCATGTATCATCCTCTGTTTTAAATGAGATCTTATCCTTTACACTAGCACAGCACACTGATACCAACGACAGGCTGCAGAGGGGCAAATGCCATGGCGAGTCGCTGGAGACAGGAGAGGAATTCCTCGCTCCCGAATCCATAGAATGGCAGAATTTCTCACTCTCACTCATGGCTCAGTGAGAAATGCTGCGTATCTCCAAATGGCCAGTGACAGCTCCTTCAAGGAGAGTGTTGCAAATGGTAGCAGTCAGAGCATGGAAGCAAAAATGAATCATTTTTGTTGTCAGAATACAGCATATTTGGAGGCCATGGATCCCTCAGAGATAGGGCAATTTTCAAATTGAGATTCCTCTCTGGACTGAAAGGAACACTCAAAGCAGCTACCAGATCGTTTCACCAGTGAAGAGCTGTGGATCTCCCAAGGGAGGAATTGGAACTACTTTAAATACATGGAAAACTCAGTACAAATAATTGTCATAGTTTAGCCCCACTTGGGATCAGACTACGCAGTCCCTCTCTCACTCCCCCCACCCTCTGAGGGAACAGGGAGAGATAATATAAGGAAAAAAAGGCTCCAGGTTTGAGATAAGAATAGGTTTGAGATCCGTAAAGTTACCATTACGGGCAAAACGGACTCAACTTGGGGAAAACCATTTATTATTAAAACCAAAGCAGGATAATGAGAAAGAGAACAAGATAACTTCCCCCCACCCCTCCCTCTTCCCAGGCTTAACATTATCTCTACCACCTTCCCCCAGAGCGGCACGGGGGGAAGAGGGAATGGGGGTTACGGTCAGTGCATCACACATTGCTTTACACCGCTCCTTCCTCATCGGGGGAAGAACTCCTCACGTTCCTCCCCTGCTCCAGCGTGGGGTCCTCCCGGGCTGCAGGGGGATCCCTGCTCCTCCGTGGGCCTCCATCTCGGCCAGGAGCAGCATTACTGCTCCCCTCCTTCTGCACTGCCCTGGGCGCCTGCAGCCGTTCCTCTCACAGAAATCCTTCACAGCAGGCTGGCAGACGCCTCTCAGGGTCTCTTCACATCCCATCTCCTCTCCACTTCTCGCAGCTGGGCCGGGCCCAGTCGGGCCCAGTCGCCACCCAGCGGGAGGCCAGAGGGTGAGGCCTGCAAGGCCCACAAGGCTCGCGCCTCCCCCTCTCTGCCCCTGCTCAGCTGCTTCACATCTTCACTTCTTTTTTTCTTCTCTTTCCCCCTTCTTAAATACGTTATCGCAGAGGCGCTATCACGGAACATTCTGCTCCCAATCGGCTCGGCCTTGGCCAGCAGTGGGTCCGCCCTAGGCCCGGCCAAATCCACTGAACAAAGGGGAGCGACTTCCAGCAGCTTCTTATAGAGGCTGCCACCGTAGCTCCCCCTCAGTAAATAAACGCAGAACAATAATTCAAACCACTGGAGGTGATCTATTTTATCTGGATCCCTTAGACAGGGGAATACAGACTGAGGTACCACGTGTGTGCAGTGCTGAAGATGACGGATTGTGGTTTTGCCGTGTTTGGGAAGGCAGGCCAGGCTTCCCCACGCGGGCAGCACAGTGCAGAGCAGACCGTGCTCAGAGTTCCCAAACAGAGCAAAAGTAGGCGCCTGCTGCCTCCCAGGCTGGCTGAAACGGCCGGGTGTGCGGGACCAACGGGTCCTTCTTCCAGCTGGACTTGTGGGGGTGTTGTGACAAAGCAATGGAACTTTGCCCTCCTGTTCCAAAGCCAGTGGCTGTAAGCGGGTGTACAAGACCATTGGTTTTTTTAATGACTAATTATAAGATAAAAGATACGATAAAAATTAAGTAAAAACCTGACCTAAAATTTGTCTACCAGTTAGATCAACATACTTGGAATGTCTTCTTAAATTCAGAGATAATCTTGCTTCACACAGCTCTAGGACTTTCTTCTTCTGCATGTCTTGGTAGCACAGAGACAAGAAGCCAAATCCCTCGTTGCGTGACTCTGTTGGTATTGAATTTGATCCAGTTGGTATGTCATTAGAGCATGAGAAAAATCATCACGGTCACCTGAGCCAGGCAAATAAAGCAAGAAATTTACAGGAGCTTATTTAAAGCTTTCTATTTTCATATTTCAAGTGATTTTTAATCAGAGATGTTGGACATGCAGACTTCTTTTAATGAAATTAAACTTTCAGAGATTTGCTTATTTTTGCTCTCTACATAGAATGTCTACCTGACTGAAACAGTGTTCCCGCTTTCGCTAATTTTCATAAGTGAATGTTGGTTTTTAAATGACGCTACTGCTCCTTGTAAATCCTCTGGGATGCCTAAATAAAAATGCCGTGGGTCTCTTTAATGGCTGTAATTCAAGGCAATCTTTTTATTGCGGTCAAAATTGTTATTCTGGATTCCCGCTTAATTATGAAGATAATGCAATGTGGCAGGTCAGAGGCAACAGTGACATCGCTAACGTCAGGCTGCGAGGGTAGCTTGTGAGGAGCTGAGATGGCTTGAATATTTTAAGTAATGATTTAATATATCAGTTTGCTGATGCATTGTCTGCAGTACTGATTTTTGTAACTCAGGCATTTCAACGTGTTCACGTGACGATGATGATGATCAGAGGATAGAATATGTTAATAATCCTGCCATTTTGCAAAGCAGTGTAGTGGTTTAGAGCCGGTGTCATACTTCCTAAAGAGATTCTGATCACCTGGGAGCTCGACTCTTACGGGAACCCTGTGAGTTTATATGCCTAAGAGCAGGTTTTCTAAGCAGGCAGCTGCTTTTTATTCTTAGGGATAAAATAAATAATAAATCACCAGAATGTTTTTGAAAATGTTACCCTATCATTTGGTTTAATTTGAATATTTAAAGTTTAAATATTGCCTACTAAACTCATTTAAACTGTTGATTTTGAAAGTTGTGAATGTCAAAGCCCAGAAACCCCCAATTTGAATGTTACAAGAACACCATTTCCCCAAGTCTCTCTTGCAGAAGGGAGATCAGCTGAGCGTGGCTTATATAAGCCGAGCACAGGTGCTAACTCCCCGCTGAGGGCTTGAGGGTATTTTCTGAGAGAGGACTGGTAACCAACTTGTCAGCATGATCCTGAGAGCTGACTGAGCTGCCGCTTGGCAGGGACGTGGGTTTCCTCACTGCTGACCTGCTTTGAAGTTGAGTCACTCCAGGAAATCATTCTGTTTCTGTAATGGTCCTGAGCTGCTCTCCGTGTTCTGCTGCTTTTGTATCTCCATCCAGCAGTTTGATTCATGCATTACATGGCCAGATCCAGCCCCAAATTCTGGTTTCATTGTATCGTTTTTCTAGTTTTTAGGAGGAAATGGCAGGATTCCTTCAGGGAGGAGGAAATAGAGTTGTTCTGTGAATGTGGAAGGTGATGAACAGCAGGAATTCAACAGGGTTCCCACCAAAGGGGGACTGACTGGGTTTTAGGAATAAGCACTGGAACAGAGACAGAGGTGCTCTCTTGAGAGCATTAGCTTTATTAGAGTGGCAGCCGTCTCTCCCTCTCTCTCTCTTTTTTTTTTCCCTTTTTAATTGAACTGGTATCTGCTTAGCCAATCTGGTTTACTTTTATTGGAAGGATTAACTGAATTTTGGATGAAATTTTAATATGACATTTACTTCAGTAAGAAAGTGAGTAGTTGAAGAACTGCTGGTTTGGGGGTGCTTTCTCTTTTCTTTTTAATGAAGTCTGGGGATTCATACAGCACCTTATTGTTGGTGCTAGCACACATTCAGGTTAATTGTTTAAGAAATGTATTTCTGTAATTCAGAATCCAGTGAGAATTATTGAGATATTTTCAATGCATCCAATTTCTTCAACAGGGACTGCATAGACCATGAAGAAAACAAGAATATCATTGTTGAACTGATGACACTGAGACACAAAGCAAGTTGGAAGATGATAGCCAGGTAATTTTTACATTTTTCTCTTTGAAGACCTTGCTAGAGCCACCTGATTCTAGAGAGCCTTCCCTCAGGAAAAATCTGTTAAATTTGAACAAAATTGGGTTAAAATGAAGTATGGTAAAATATTCAGCAGAGCTCTGTTTCTGAATCTCCACTTTCTTAGGCCTGCAAGGCTTAGCTGCGTCTTTCCAATGTTACCTTGAGCTATGTCATTTAACTGGCAGTCCATTGCTTTAATGACCAGGCGCTAACGAAAGGAACCCGGATTCATACAAAGCTGTGGTACAAAGCTGTGGTACCAAGCTGCGCTGTCCCCAGTTTTGTTCAGGTGACTAGGAGGTACACGTGGAAAACTTGGAGTGGGCTCTGCGAAGAGAGCACCCCCCAAGGCAAAGCAGTGAAGAAATACTGGGAATAGATGCTGGGCTTCAATGTGTTTCTCTCTCTCCATATGTGCTAGAGGAATCTGTGTCCTATCTGTCCAGAAAAGAATTCAAAATTTATTAGGAAAAATGAGTGTGATTGTTTAAATTGATCCTGATGTTACTGGTGGAATTGGGTCTTAATTACCAGGCATGTTTATGTGTATGACATAAACGATCACTAGTTAAAGTAAATGACGCCATTGCTAAGGCAGTAGTATCTTTTGTGTTATATCAGACTGCAGATTATCCTATGTAGAATCATTTTCCTGGCATTTCTGAGGGGCTTCTGTAAGGTTTAGGCATCTGGGACAGAAGCATTTCCCTTCCTGAATGCTTTTTTTTGTAAGACAGACCAAAAAAACTTGTTCTTTCGATAGGTAAAAAAAAACAATTACTGACTTTAAAAACAATTCTTTCCCCTGGGATCCAGAAGACTTCCTTGTCATAAGTGTTTGTTGGTTTGGGGTTTTTTTTTTAACATAGGGCTATTATAAAAATTACTGAAATGAATCACTGAATTCTGAGCTTTCAACTTCTTTGCAAATAGCAGCAATGAAACTTGCCTAAAGTGTCAACGAGTGGCAATTTAAATATTAACTATCAGTTGATATTTCACAACGCTTCCCACGTACTCATTTATAAAACACTCAAGCTGCAAGCTGTGTATAAATAGCATTTACTTATGCCACGGTATAATTGAAAGTTTGATGTTTGAGGAAGGTTAACGCTGGTAAGTGGGAACCAGTAACAACTGTTACCTACTTGTGTCATCGCTTTCCTCTGTCATCTTGAGGGATGACTTAAATGAATGGTGCAGTTTCCTCTGACTTGAATTGTTATAACCCTTGTCTAAAAAGGATATTGTAAAATTAATCATTGTTTTATTATACAACAAAATGGTATTGGTGTGCTTAGACACAACAAACGTGCAGGAAGAACATCTCTTTACAAAGGGAATTTGAAACCATCGGGTTCAGTAGTGGGAGAACCGAAGATGATAGCTAACCAGACTCCATTAGTACGTTAATGTAATTGCTGTGAGTGAAGGGGGAAAGTCAGCACAGAAAGAAAGGCCATGACTTGTCTGGAGCACTGTCTTGCGGAGGTCTTGTTTTCTATTGGTACCAAACTAGCAGCTCAAATTGGTCATAGTTTGCATGAACTAGACTGTTGCATTACTTGTGGTTTTTTACACTCTCTTTTTCTCTCTTGCACTAACTCCATTAATGCCTCTCCATGTACCTTTTTAAAAATTTGTTCTGGTGCCTGGCCCAAAGACAGTGATCTGGCTGATAGCAGGTTGTCACAGGAAGCCGTAGCATGAGTACAAGCTGTTCTGGGACTACGGGGTGCTGGCTAACGGTTCAGTTGAAACCACAGTCACAGAAAGGTGTCTGACGCGTCCCACGTGAGCCAAGCACTCCTAGTATCTCTTACGCGCATGGGAAAACCAGGTTCATCCTGCATGAAGCTGCCATTTGTTTAAATGCAAAATGTAAGATATATTTTAGATGTCACATATAAATACGTGTAGACATTTCAGTATTAACCACTACATGCTTCTGTGAGCAAGAGTATAAATAACAGTTGAGCTTGTTTATCATTTGCAGTTAATCATGCCGCATGGCCTTGGGCTGAGGAGACCGTGAGAGCCGGACCCTCTGCCCCTCTCCCACCAGGCCTTTCTTTGTTCCCCTGACCGGTCACAAATCGAAAGCCTCTCAAATGAGCACAGCTATGCATTTGATTTCTTTCTCCTCCTTAAACTTCTGAATGACAATTAAAATACCTTCTTAGTGGAAATCTTGCTGTTCTGTTTTTAAGACTGTAATATTCCATTGCCCTTGCCAGATGTGAGCACAGATGATTACCTTGCTGTGGTGCAGACTACTCCATGCCTGGCTCCGCTCTCTGAATCTTGCCTTGAATCCTCACTTGGTTCCCTGTCAGCTTGACGAGGACTCTTATCAGGAGGAAGAGCTTCACAGTCATCACTAAATGTATGAGGTTCTTTGATCTCTGCTTGGGCTTAGATCTTGCGTGTCAGACAACTACTTATTTATGGAGTTTCTCCTAGTTTATTATGCGTTATTGGGAACCAAACTGTGGCAGGGCAGGCAGAGGGGGGCTGCTTCCCCTGATGCGGTGTTTGCCGGGTGGGGTTCCTGCCCATCTGTGGCTGCCCCACAGCCCACACTTCGCTGTGTCTCTGGTTTTGCCTTGGGTAATGGATTTGTCTTAACAACTGCCGGGTGTGAGGCGTGATCTTTTGACTTCTTGAATTGACTTTTTGGCCTAATTTGTATGTCTTCCCTAAGTGCTTCCTACCTGCTGAAATCCTCTCTAGAGCTGTCAGTTCTTGCAGCCGTGCAGCCTGACTGCCTTCACCTGACAAGAGTAGTGACATCAGGTGGCAGTAGGGCCTCAGGGGCAGAATAATAATGCCTTCCTCACTTTTTCCTCATTATTTTTTGAATTTGACATTTTGCAGGAGTTGCTATAGCCAGGGCAACTAATGAATATAAACAATCAGTTTACCACTAGGTAGTTTACTGAAGTACAGGGCACAAAGCTACAGATAATGGGCCCAAACCAGCCCCGACTCAATCAGGAGACTCAGCATCCCACCACCATGCTCTCTCTCGTGGTGTCAGTGTTATCTGGATTTTCCTAGTCTCCCCTCACTCTGGATAATGGAGATATATTACAATAATCAAATGATGATAATACTGCACAATTCATTTTTTGTCTCATTAGTCCATGATAATTGGAATAATAAGAATGTTAAGTAATGGTTGAGATTTTGCTGTCAAGGTGGGAAGATACCAGGAAATGATACCAGAGACCAGCAATCCCTTTTGTTTTGCAGCACAGAGCATTATACATGCAAAGAGGTAAGCAAGCGATTTACTATATGCTGTGAGCTGCCAGATTCACTTTAGGGAGATGAATCTCACAAAGGGAAGCATATGTGGAATTGGGTCACAGCGCTTCACGGATTCAAACTTGTGTGAGATACAAAGTGATCAATCCCCATAAGATCTTGGTAAAGTAGAAAAGGTTTGTTATTTACAGTAGTAAACAGGTTAGCATTTATCTTTTCAAAGATTGGCAGTAGCATAAAATACATTTTAACTTGTTGTTTTCAGTAATTTGCATTTTAAAAGCTCTACTATGAGTTGTTATACCTCCCTAGAATTTCATGGTTTCATTTTGGCACATATCAAGTCTCTTCTATAAAATTCTCAAAGCCAGTGATGAAGAAAAGAGCATGGCACAACATAGAAATTCAGTGTTATATATGCAGATGTATATATATTCTAATATGGAATTACCAAACCCTTTAAGTTATTCTTAGTGGAGATAGCAAGATCACAAAGGCCACCTAGCAATGTGGGTGCCTGCCTCACGGTCCTGATGTCATCAGGAGATGGTAGCACAGGAATGAGGCAGCAAAGTCAGTAAGTTCTGTCTTCATCTGCAGTCTGCTTCAGCTTCAGTTGCACATCGTGGAAGCGTGTTTACTGCAATGGCGTGTGAAAGTGACCCTCAGCAGAAACTGAAGTCAGGTTTAATGAGAGTAGCTGTTAGGAGTATGTGCAGCCGTGCACGATGGTGTTATTTCAGTCCTGTCACTCTAAGGAGGCAAATCTCCTTTCTCCCCTCTCTCCAGCAATTCCTGCTCATCCTCTCACACAGTTCAGGCTTTTTGTGTTACGACAATTTCTACTTCGGTTTTCTTAAACTAGATCCTGGGTTGGTGTACATCACTGATGCTCTGCTGAGCTCAAAACATTTTTTCACTCATCTATGCCAGCAAAAGTTATGGCTCTCCCACATATTTTGCAATGTTTGAGGCTATTCCGCTTTATTATTTATTGAGATAATCCTTGCCCAGACTGAGAGCAGCTGCTTGTGCTAGGCCCGGAGTTTCATCTGGTGGTGGCCGCTCAGGTTGTCCTGTGGCCTTTCAGCCAAAGTCAGCCTTGGAGGGGCGGCGGTGCTGGGAGAGGAACCTCTTCTGCACGTCTGCAGCAGCTCCTGGGCCAATCCACGGGAAACGTGCTTCGCTCCTTGAGCTTTGCTTGATTTATGATCTTACGCTTTAGGAGAATTGCCCCTGATTTTTGTCTGGGTTTGGGAGTTCAGTTTGTTTATGCTTTGTGTTGACCAAAGTCAGGGAGCTTCGGTCACCGCTCAGCATCCCTCGCATTGTCTAAAGGACCACTACTATACCCTCAGAGAATTTTGCGTAACTGAGCACTTGCCTTTGTTGAGGTTTTACAGCGTGGTGTCTTTAGGATGTTCTTTTTTCTTTTTCTCTTTTGTTCAAGTACAGAATACTGTCAGTACTTCCAGCCCCATCTCCGTGGTCCAGCAGTGTTTATGGAGCACACCGATAGTGCTGAGCATCCTCCTTTCTTTTCCAAGAGTAACACTGACACCCTGTGGCCAGTTCAATGGAGGACGTGCACGGAATGGCCGTTATTATTGTTTTCTGTCCAATTCGCCTCTGAATTTCTTACAGCGTGGGGAGTATCCCAGGAGGAATCCCTCCTCCACACATGGGAGGGTCCATCGATTTGGCATGTGTTTCTCACTAGGTGCTTCCATTACTGGAATGCGTGTCTAACGAGCACTTCAGCTCCAAGACACAGAGAACGCTCAACGCTCTCTGCCGCTGATGGGTAAATGCTTGAGCAGGAAATGTAGAAACTGAGAAAAGAATAAAAGATTACATTTCCATTTAAATTGATGTTACAGGTAGACTGCTGTTTCGTTATCTTTCATACCATTTTCCTCTAATGTGGAAACTGTCCACTGAACTATCTCGGTATGTAATGGCAAAATACCCACAATATAAGACTCTACTGTGGAAACAACTAGGTGTTGAAGTTGGGATCATCCTTCCAACTTCTTTTCTTGAATTATTATCTTGGTTTGCTTTTTGAGTCTGAAGAACACAATTGCTCTGTGACTGCTGATAGAATTCTGTTTCCAGTGAAGTCCTTTACTGCCCAGTACTGCACTTCTGCTGTGTTATCCCACGCTAATGCAAAAGGCATGTGCCCCAATTAAAAAATGTGTAATGAGTTTATCCTCTGACACTTGCTATGTCATTCAGGCGGCATAGCTGACTGAATACTATGAGCTGTGTGCTGCAAGTGGTTTAAGCCTCATGCATGCTAAATAGCTGAGAAAAGAAAGATTTTTAAACTTTGTGAGAGGAAGTGATCTGCTTTTGGCTGGTTTTGGTTTTTGCTGGTGGTGTTTTGTGGGGGGGTGGTGGTTTAGGGATGTAGGAACGAGAAAAAAGTTTTAGAAATATCGGGTAAAGATCCCTGTGAAACTTCATCTGAATCTTCGGTAAAACACAGATTGCTTAAAAAATTAGTGGGCATGCAGGGAAGAGGGCAATAAATTAGGTTTTGTGTCCTCTGTGCTTGAAATTTGAGGCCATTAACGTCTTGTGCTATCAAGAGTCCGTTTAGGTTAGGTGTTTGGGTGGTGGGGCATTGGAGCAGACTGCATTAGTCAATGGTTTATTCTGGAAAGATTTTTGTAAGCAGATGAGACAGGTGTCTGACAAATATTTTAGCTGGGGTTGGCCCTGTCTTGAAGCGGGGAGATGGAGCAGATGGCTCCTCACAGCTCCTGCCAGTCCTTCCTTCAGGGAGTGTAGGGTTATCCCGGGTACTTTTGTGTGGGAAATGGGCTTTTGTGCTTATTCAGTATTACACTTTCCCACATACACTAAGTCTCGTTCTGTAACAGGGAAGTAACTGAAGGGAAAGCAAACCAAAAGAATTAATTTTTCCAATTGTTTGAGCAGAGTTTGCTCTGGAGTATGGGACTTCCTTCCACAACTGGGTAGCCGGAGCACTCGGAAGCGAAGGGCGGTGGGCAGGCTGTGCCGGTGTGTCCCTGTGTACGTGTGAGCTAGCACCGTTTGTCTGTCTGTGCGCGGCGTACGAGTCCCCGCGACCCGCGCCTCGCTCCACACAACGCGTTGTACCGTTGGAAGGTGCTGCTTGACAGCAGCTCACATTTCAATATGGTTTTATTTGGGCTGTTAGTGACTTGCTCGAGCTGAGATTTAGGAAAAAATATTTTCAAAACAGCAAAAGTAAAATTGGATAGGGTTTTATACATCTTGTTTTATACCTAGATGAATCACTCAAGATTTTTACAAGAGAAACATTTTATTAAAGTCCTATATAAATAGTTTCTCTGATTCCTTCTATGCTGTTCTTATCACACCAGATTCTCTCAGGTACAAATTTCCAATTACAGCAGAAAAAAAATTGTTGGGTTTTTGTTCTGTCTCCTTTTGCTTCTTTCTTTGCTCTTTTCTTTTTATTTGTAAAACATCAGTGATAGCTTTTCCACTGCACACGGCTAAATATTTAGGAATAGATAAGAATACAGACGTGAAGAAAGAATGAATTTTTAACACAATTCTTAAGAAATATCTGCAAGCATTTCATTGTCTCCCTTTAGTGAACTGGCCTTTCCCCTTAGCTGCCACTGTAAATATACTTCACAGCACACGGATGATACAGAACAGGAATAACAGAGGCAGGTTTGTTATCAGAGAGCACTGGAAGCCAGAGCTGCAAAAACTTTGTGTCTCTTTGATACATTAAATTACTTTTGACTATATAGAAAGTGAATATAAACTTAGGTGCTAACCCTATAAAGATGTATGCATTTTCCTGATTTTTACACCCTCCACTGTCCTACTGAAGTTAATGAGTTTAAGTTTTTGGAACTTTTTTTAATATAGTGACTCTGTGGGCCAAACCTTCTTTCATGGAAGTGATGAGAAATTGGCCACTGATTTTCCAAACAGGAATATAGTTTTGTAATACTAACCAAAAGAAAGGTCCACTACAGACAGTGCAGAGACTGCATTTACATTAAAAGTAACACTTGTATAAATTAATAGTATTTTTGTAGATGAATTACTGTTAATTGTGTAAATTAATAGGATACTGGATGAAGTAACTTATTCTTCATGAGTGCTTAATCCCGCGTGATTATGCATGAGAGCAATATCAAGCTATGCATAAAGATACAAAATCAACATATATACATTTTCCTGGCCGGATTAATGTGCCGTATGGGTGCTGATTTTCATTACGTAATCCGTTCTGGGAAATGGAAATAAGCACTATTATTATTTGAAAATATTGTGAATGCAATTAGCTATTTGAATCTACTAAATTATTGAAGTCTACTTAAATGGGAAAAATCAGTTGTTTTACTTCAAGAAGATTTTCTAAGCAGATCATAAGCTGCATTTTATTTTACATTACATTCTCCAGACGGTGTTAGATTATCACCTTCTCTTTTGTTTTCAAACCTTTCGAAGTTTTTGCCAGTATAATGAAACAAGTCACAGGAACACATGCCCAGTTATAAAATACTCTATGTACATCTTTTACTGTGTCTCAACTCCGCTTCGTTATTAATTAAAAAGGTCACAATACTTCAGACCACGTGAGTCAGGTTTCTTACGTTGTTCGTGAGTCTACTACTACGTTATAGAACACTACTGAGTTTACACACACACACACAGAGGATATTTGCAAAACTGAATGGAGATTTTTCTGATGGTAGCTAGGTTTTGAAAATTGGTCTATTTAGCTGGTCTGTTGGCCAGCTCTGTCTCCCCAGGAGGTCAATCGTAGAGCAAGTTGCTCTGAAAATATCTATTGACTTCAATTAAGTAATTTGTATCAAGGTGGAGAACCTTGCAAACTGATATTAAACAAATGATAGCAAATTGGTTTTGGTGGTTTGTGCTTTTTTTTTTTTTTTTTAATATATATATATATATCATATACCTGCCTGATCAAGCCTGCGAAACTGGGGAGCACTGGAATGCCTTTAGTAAATTAGGTGCCAGCTTCACCAGTGTATTACTCCAGTCTGACGTGGTGCTTAATCTCCTGAGAGCAACTAGAGTAGTGCAGTGGCAAATCAGCGCCTCGGCCCGTGAGAGCTTCGTGTCAGTTAGCTACGAAGAGCTCGCAGTTACTGCTTTGCGTAAACGTACAGACCTGTGCAACAGCAGCATGTCATTTGGTACATGCACTTCATTTGGATTACAGACTGGAACGAGATTATCGCCTGCCTATTGAGCCAGGTAAACATTAATCTCTCAGAGAAAATCTTGCAGTCATGGTCCAGCCTCTCCCCATGCTGGAAGCTCCTGCTTCATTTGGTGGATCTGCTTCTGGAGTTCGTCTCTGTCCAGCTTCATTTTGGCTTCTAGAACTTGCCGTAGAGACCCAATGCTCTCGTAGATGGCTGCAAATCCTAATTGCAGGAGAGAATTAAATTAGTCGATAATCAAAAGCAAGAGTAACACATCATTACAATCAGAATGCGCTTCCTACCATCACACTCTGCCTTACACTAGGAAGGCAGCAAAAGTTCTGAAGAAAAACAGGACGGTAAGCGTGTGCTGATGGCAACAACGCCCCCGGTCGCAGCCAAGCTATGCCTACGGGGAGAGCACCTCTAAGCTCCTAAGATGTCGCCTCTTGTTGCTGTGGCTTTCACACTTAGTGAAAATCCTTTCTAATGCCACAGCTGCAGCCATTACGTCTGGCCCAAAAGTCTTTAAACTACTTCGATACAAGCAAAGGCATTTTGCGTATTATTGTAGGTCGATCATTGCTACCACAATTCAGAATAAGGAACTTGATAACTGTGGTCCTACCAGCGTTAACTTCAGCTTTCATTTCTTTTATATCTTCATTTATCTCGCTTTGAAGTTTGCCAATGCGAATATTTATCTTTTCTTCAGTCTGTTTTGCTTCATGTGCTTCCACGGTTATCTTCTGTATTTCTTCTATTTTGTCAATTTTCTCTGCCATTTGGTTGAATTTCATCTCAATTGCTCTCTCACTTATTTCCTGGAGCAGGGAAAAAGAATTTTAATGATTTACTCTGCATATGAAATTACAGTTGTCTTTCCCAAATATGCACTAGATATCGATTAATCATCTTGTATTTGGAATTCAAATTCTTTATAAAATGGTTTAAACTGACTTGACTACTGTAGGCTAAAATACTGATCTCCTTAGAAGTGATCAGATTTATTTGAAGACTCTCAGGCTGTGGGGATGTTATACTTGACATCACTGAAGAGACAAATATTAAGAAGGTCTGAAAATCTCCCTCAAATAATATCTCAATCACATCATCTTCGTTATTAATAAAGCTTTTTAATACTTCCTGAGAAACATTATTAGGACATTTTAATGAAACTTACAGTGTTTTCCTTAAAAGTCAATGAGAGTTGGTCAATTTTTTGCACAAGCTCTTTTTCCATCCTTTCATGTTCCTGTTCCAACCAGCTACGTGCAGACAAAATCTGGCTGCTGAGTTCCTCAATAGCATTTTTTAATCTAAGAGCATAATAGAAATTAGCAGAAACAAAAGAGCAGAACTTTTGGTCATTCAGCAGACTTTTTTATGAATATGTTCATTAAAAAAAAAAATTAAGGACAATTTAATACATTTAGTACAGCATATTAAGGTGAGTCTTTGAACTGTAAGGCTACTAAACCAGATAAGGTAAAATTGCTTTAGAAAATAAAGAGGAAAGAGCACAACAAAATAGCAGTTATTTATACAAAACACATCACATTTTGAGCACAGTAGATAGAAATTCTTTGCAGCATTGAAAAGAGAATGTGGTCATCCTTTCAGATTGCAATCTTCATGTCCGTAGGACTCAAGATTTGGTACCCTTTTATTTTAGTGGCAATGACGTTGCCTATACTGACCTCAAGTTTACATCAGCCAGTTGTGCCAGTGAAACCCTTTCTTTAGACAGTCTTTGTTCCCATGAATATTTGAAATCTGGCTCTACTCTTTCAGCTGCTTTGCAGGCAGTTTTACCCACGTAACTGACGGGATTGCATGAGGATGGCAAGAGGCAATGAGGATGGGGATGGTTTAAGCTGGGACTGCCGCCGAGTGAAATGTTTGGAGCGGAGTTAATATCTGAATGGAATATATCCCTGTGTAATGCCTACTAGCAGCCCAGTAGCTTATCATTAATGGTATAGGTGTTTGAGTTACATATTTGTATTGGAAGCCAATTTAAAGCAGTAACACTTCGTGAATGCTGTGCCTCGCTTTCTGGTTGCTTGGGTTGAACCTTTTGCGCTGCTCTCGACAGCCACCTCCAGCATTTGTTGCTTCGTACAGTGCTTGCAAAAAGGTGCCAGGCCACTCTTACAAAAATCCTGAGTTGTGTTCTTTACTACAGGTTCTGCCTGAATATTTAACGAGGGACTTGGTGGGCTTTTCAAAATGGCCTGACCAGGTTAGGGGCAGAATTCTTGTTGAAAGTGATTCCCACTCGACAGATCATTGTGCTTTGTAACATCTGTTGAGCACACATACATATTGAAACAGGTTCATGCTTTTGTAAACCTGAAGATTACAACATTCAAACTTGGAAACCTGAGGCCCTGTCTTCCAAGGCGCATGGCCGCAGCAAGGTGTCCCGGGCACTCACTTGGTGTCCAGGAGGTGGAGCTGTTGGTTGCTCTCTTTGTAGGCCATCTTCAGCTTCGCCTCTTGTTGCATGATGGATTGCTCTACTCTGCTCAGAAGATGAGAAATCTGCAACAACATTCGGAATGTACTGTTTTTCAACAGCATTTCATCACAATCACATTTGAGATGTTTTCATAACAGTAGAGGAGATCTTAAAGAAGGGCCATTTTTGCTGACATTTCAAAAACTACTGAATTTGCAGACTTCGTTTTATCATGAAAAATATGCTGTCTTATAAGGTGAAAGTATCACCATTGTGAAAACAGTAATTCTTCAGCCATGAATAATTTGAACAATCTGGCCTTGAAAGCGTCTGCCTGCTCCCCCACCTCGAGAGAGCTGAATTTACACGATCCATACGTCTCCGTGATGCACGTGAGCAGAGGAAACGAATGGCGAAGCGCTCCACCAGTACGGAGTGGTATTCTTCATCACTTCCCGTGTAATCGCTGCAGCAGTTATAAAAGTGCCAGATTTAACTGGGCATAGGTCACGACTAACAGAAAACATTTCTCACCAAAACAACCATCCCCGTTTGACAAAATGTACTGTTCTGTTTTACAAGATTCATGACAACATGCTCGTAGCGTTTTAATATACTACACTGAGCCTTCTGAGAAAGCTAAAGTGGATTTTAACCATTTACCTACCACAAAAGGAAGATGTAAAATACTTTTGTTGCCCAACAAAATGGGAAGGAGATATGAAGAATCCTTTTCCTTAATGTCATACCTCTCTGCTTGTGTCTAGTGCTCACTTCCATTCTCATGCCCAATGGAAGAGAAACCTGACGGACAGATTAGTGGCTTCACAGAACCCAAAGCCAGTTTTGTTTTGCAGACCTTCAAAAATTGTGCTCAAATACATATAAAATCATCCTGGGAAGGCCAAAGCCTACAGGGAGAGACCCTGATACTTGCATTGTTGTGGTGGTTTTGTAGACCATCCATGTCATGTTCACATTCCAACCTCCAGAAGCCATTCAGGCCAGGAATCACTGACTTTTGATCATTCCTGGAGTCCTTTCAGGTGCCTTTAAAGGGCAGCAAGCTCAGGACCTTTTTTCAGTTAGACCAGTGCAGTAATGCAGCTAGGTACCAGTATTCAGTCCAGTAAGGACTGTGAGCAGATACACCTCTCCATTTCTCAAGCTGTGGCCTCTCAGGATCATAATGAACAGTAATGGAGTCTGTGTGAACTGGACTCTCTTACCCGTACGTGGATCACGTTGGTCTAAATACCATACCTGTATTTCTGCCTCTTTGATTTTCGATTCTAAGATCAGCTTGGAGGTGTGCTGGTCTTTGCTTAGGCTCTGAAGTCTTTCGTACGTAATTTTATGCTCTGCAGACAGTCTGGCTAACCCAGCATCACACCTGTTTGAACAGATAAGTACCAAAGCAACAGCTGAATAGAATATAAGGTCCAGGCTTTTTAAATTACCCACATTAGACTGGGCATTTCTGTGAAATCACTGGCTGTCTGGCAAAACAACGTCTTACGAGAGTGTAAGAATGGTGATACATCTCTCAGTACTCAGCAAACTGCTCCCAGATGGGACCAGGAGGCAGATACTCTGACAGATACACTCCTGTTTTCTTGGCACTGCCATAATCCATGTGGATTGTGTTGTCATAAGTCAGGGAAACCACACTAGCAACGCAAAGATGCCGAATTTCAATACCTCTTATTTTTGTCATACTCCACAGACATCTGTTAAGGTGCGCGCGATTGCGCCTGCTTGGTTAGAAGCCCAAATACCTGAGGACCATTCTTCATTGTTGTAGCTGTGTTCCTCTGAGTTTTGTATTCTTATTTTTATTTGTGAAATAGTAGTATACAATTAATACGTGTAGTAAATAATGTGGGGCAAATTTTACAGTTATTAGTCTTTATTTAGGCAAAACTGTCATTGAAAGCAATGGCAATTCTGTCGCACAAAAGACTATGAAATGCAGTCCTGGAACACAGTAATTATTGTTTCCTTTCTTCACACTGGAACATTTCTTAATGCTGTAACATTTTCAGGATAAATGTGCTATAAAATATGTGCATTTTCTATCACATTTCAAAAATACTTTAAAAATCAGGTGGATTGCATCTACAGGAATACAATAAGGACATCAACTGAGCTGTGAGAATAGAAGTACTGGAATTTCAGGAGTAAGACCTCTGTGAGGTATGAGTCATGTATATTTTTTTGCTAAGGGAAATATGTAATTGGCAGTATTACCAAATTTGATCTATGAAACTGATGGGGAGCAGACAGGAGTTACAATTTGAGGGAGAAGGCAGCAGTAAAATGGAATAAGCTGAGGCACGTTAAGTCATTACCTAAACTAATGACACATTTTATCCTCTTTTTAGTCAGATTTCAGTTTGAAGGCTTTCATTTCAGCATGCATTTCCATCACCTCGGTTACAGTAGCTACCATTATCCTTAAACCTGAGGGGAAGGTAACAGCTAAACTGGCAAATGGAGCATCTGCTTCGTATTACGGTATGATGTCAGTATTAAAACAATCAGTCATGGAAAATAGCACATAGGAATTATCAGACTTGGGGAAATGAATTTACGGTTTAGCAGTTCAGCACTGTGAGACCCAGTGGCAATATCTGCAGGAAGACCAGCTAAGGTTTACGCAGCAGTGAACCATACTTGTAGGTCTGAGACAGCTTCTTTAGAAAGGTGAGAGAAGCCAAATCTCTCCGTGTTGTTACGATCAGTCAGAGGAATGAAATCATCTTGCATCTAGTCACCAAAAGCCTATGGGCTCAAAAAAATGGTTAGTTGTGCTTCTCTGAGGCACGACAGAAAATATGAAAAGCAACAGCTTTGAAGCTGCCGTAGCAAACGTGAACAGCAGACCTCTGCGATCGTTTTTACGGGAAATGAGTGTTTGGGGTTTAATCCCAGTGCATCTCTCTCCTTTGGGGAACTCAGGTACGTGATCAGAGAGGTCAGGTAGTTGCATGGTAACCAAAGCATTAAAATCCTGTCTGTGTTATTTTGGTGTCAGCCCGCTACGTATTAATCAGATTATTTCATTTTTCTACAGAGATACTGTAACTGGCACCCTTTTAAACAAAGCTGGAATAAAGACCATTCCGTGGTCTGTACTTATGGAATGCTTATTCTGCTATGGTTTGGTTTTTTAAACAATATTCCATATACTGAAGTGGTCAAAGAGAAGTCTCTTTGCTATATGTATTGTACATGCTCACAGACACCTGATTAGTTTTGACCTGGAAGAAAACGGTTGTGTGCTGCAGAGATAGAGTGAAATTCTGATATTAATTATGTGAGTGTACATTTTGAGTTAAAAACTTACAACGATTAAATAGCTTCAGTCCCTGCTTCCACTACCCTTCAAATGGAGGGGGAGGTAATAATGAGATGAACATATGGAAAACCATGGGCTTTCTGACACTTTTGATTCAAGTTTCTGCTGCATGATGGGCCAGAAGAAAATCAGTAATCTAAACAAAAGGGCACGTTATCGTTTGGATTTTTTCCCTGTTAAAAATAAAAACAGAGAAAGGGGGAAAAAATGGCACACTACAACCCCCACTGAATTTCTTATAGCTCTAAAAGTCCTACTATGGTACTTCTTTATAGAGTCATGTTAAAATGACAATAGAGTTCTTAAAAATAGAACTAAATGTTTCTGAGCACTGGATTTAGCTCCTGGGTAATTTAATCAGACTGCCTATATAAGTGAAGCCAGTGGATCATGGATCTAGAGACAGAACTTGAAAACAACTTCCCAGGTCTGGTCATCTTAAAAGCATGAGGAAAGAAATGAGTAACAGATTAAGATTGCTAGGAAGAATACTAGTTTAAAAATGTATGAGCTCTAAGTAAAACCGCTTTGTACAAGGAAATGCACAATAAATAATTCTCTATCTTCACATCTGAAATGCTGAAGCTGGCCATAGAAAAAGCCCAGTGCAGTTTTCTTGTGCAGTTGCACACACGCACTGTTGAAATTTGGGCCAAAGATGCACTAGAATGTGTTTGGCATACTGCTGTGTGATTTTTGGAGGACATTTACTGAAAGTTCTGATTGCCAAGCTTATCTGAAATTAGTAAATGAAGAATAAATGGGGAGATTTCGTAATGCCACGTTATTATTCTCAGGTACAGGATACCGTGTGATTCCAGCAACCCGTACTGTTTGATATAAGCAGTGAAATTGTCAGAAAACTTCTTTCCAAGTCATAGTAAGCAAAAGCAGTGGCTATTTTCCTGGCACACTGAAGAGGATTTCTGTTGTCTCCGATCTCTAAGAAATCGAACCACAATGGTTGCTGTACTCAGGGAATTCAGAAACGCAGTGTATCCCAGATGCAGCAGACTCATTTTCTGTGCCGTGTAGGAAAAATCTGCCTACATGTAATGAGTCCAGAGCATCTGAAATGAATCAGATCTGTAATGTATATAAAAATCATCAATATATGCAAAGCAGCCCCAGTTTGAACACGCACAGTTGCCATTTCCAGCTATCGGGAAGCTTCTAGAGACAGCTACTGCGATGGTTCTGACCAGGCTGCTGTTCTTAAACTTCCCAGACAAATGATCATAGCCCACAAGTTATTCTGCAAATAAATGATAGGGCACTGCTCATGAGTTTTATGATCTAATATCCCCAGAAATAGAATTGGTAAATCTGCGTTATAGAAGATTGCCAGCGTCAGAGGCAGGAGCCTGGCGTAACGGAGCTATCGGCATCTGTCTCATTTTCTGCTGAATGTGGCACTGAATTTAGAGAGGTAATATTTTCCTTAAAGTTAATAATAATGCTCATTCTGAGGAAAATGTACGGCATCATTCTTGGTGAAGAGTGTTAACGATGCTTTACAAATTCCCCAATAAATTATGCTTAATGAGAAGTGGCCCAGAGACGTGAGCTGCGGTGCGGATTCAGTCCTCTCCTGCCAGGGCCCCCGGTTGTTTCTGCGATGCAGGTGAGGCCAGCTGTGCGCTCTGTCTGCATCCCACTCCTCCGGAGCTGGGGGCAGCGCGGCTTTGGAGCTGTGCTTCAGAGCCGCATGTGCCTGTAGGAATCCCTGTGCTCAGCAGGAAAAGCAGCAGCCCTCAAGAAATAACGAGACGGTTGTTTGATGATATATTGACATGTTACAGAACAGTTGGTGCTGGGAAATAAACACCGCGCTCTCCAATATTGAAGTTGAATAGGATGTTTCGTATGCATGTAATTACTGGAGCTGAAATTTGGCCAGAATCCTGAGCCTGACACTAAAATTATTACAGGGCCAAACGGCTCAGACTTAGGTGATGTACTCTCACGCGGCACAGATAAACTGACTCGTGCTGATGGTCCGTCGGCACATTTCTAGCCTAGAGCAAGAGCGACGTGCGTGGAGTTAGATGAGCCTGCCGTCCCCGCAGCCTGAGCCACGCGTGGTACCGTGGCTGTGGCCGAGAGCTGGCGCGGGGCAAGCTGGTAACCCACAGCAACCCGATCGCGTTTCTGAGGGTTCGCTCCTTGAACTCAGCTGAAGGCTACCAGGACTAGATGGAAAAGTGAAACTGTATTAGGTGAGCTCAGCTTGCTTTCTGCAAGGAACATTGGCCAGAGTGATCAGGAAGCGTTTGTTGCAGGGAAGGTTCTGTTAAGGATCTGTACAGTGCCAACAGCGTCACAAACTGCCATGGTGACCGTGGTCTCCAGGTAGGACTGTGATCGTTGTTCACAGGAACAGTAATTGTCAAAGTAGAGTATGTCTGTAAATAAAGGCAAATAGCTTTCTCCCATGGAACACTGCTTTAACTTGATTTCTGATAAAGGGAAGCTTATTTTCTTCTTCATTCAGGGAAAACTTTTATGTGGAGACCATAATGCTGAAGAGAAAGTAGCAGTTAAAAGACAATAGCTGATGGTTCCATATATATTTACTTCAATCAATTTTCTGATTTGACAAAATAAACTTGTCCAGTTCATTCCTGTTTACTAAAGGATAGTGCATAACTTAAAAAAAAAAAAAAGAGTATGTAGAAGCTCTCTGAAGTATTCTTTATAAAATGGGCTATGAAAGTTACAGTGGGAACTTCAAACAACCAAATAATTTATAAGAAAACTTTAATTCAAGGAAAACCCCTCCCTGATTGTTTTTGTAGGCTGTGGAAGGTTGTCACTAAATCAGCTGAAGTAGTAAAAGAAAAAAAAATATCTGTACAATATAGACACTGGGTGAAGTTCAGGACAAGTATAGTCCCACCGAAGTTATTATCCACGCTGCTGTAGGCCAGATTGGGTCCTTTTTCTGTAGCTGTACAAATCCTCTGTCCTTTGCCTTCAACTTTAGGGACACTTGGGCAAATGTTGCTGTAGGGGAGTTTGTAAACGTGTCACTGACACAGCCTGAGGTCTCTGTGGTTGCAGAATTGTAACCTGGAGTTTCAAGCAGGCTGTAAAACCCGAGTTATTTTATCATTTTCCGTTCCTTAATGTGTAGGTAGCCTATGTAGTTTTTAATATGGCTAGCCAGTAACCAAATGTACAGATTTTACTTCTAAAGTATATGCCAAAACGTGCAACTATTCTGTTCTTGACAAGTGCAGATTGTTCCATGCTGCCTTTATAATTGTGCTCATTAATTTCTTTCACAGACAGACCAGTCTAACCGTAGTGCTTTTTAAAGCTAAACCAAATCTAAATTCCTCAGGCATTTGAGGTAATTTATTAAGAGGTAATTTCAGGAATTATGGGTGATATTGTTAAGTTTAATGTGTAATACTGGAATGCAAAGGATTATTATTAATTTTCTTGAAAACGCTGAGCAAAATTCTCCTGGGATTTTTGCCAAAGTTGAATTCAGCCCATTTTCATTAACATTCATACTTCAAGGTTAAAACAACATTCGCGAGTCCCCAAAACATACTTCTGTGTTGGCTTTTACCTCGCAACTCTTCCCCGCAGATCTCCTAAGCCAGAAAGCTGCCGCAGTTCCAGGCTCTTCAGGGTGGAATTTGTTCCGTAGCTGAGATTGTCTCTGACGCGGATCTGTTCCTGCAGCATCTACAAAGCATTCATATGCAAATATAAACTCAGTATGTCGCATTAGTGTGCACTTCAAATGTCACTCGTTATTTTTCAGTATTTCAGTAACATCAGATACCATTTTATCAGTAATTTATTAAAAGCTTTGCCTTGTCTTGTACTAAGCCAGACACCTTTAGGTCATTTACTATTTCTTATCCTTAGTGTCCACTCTGCACACAAATACCAGAATATGTATAAAGTGTAACTTGGCAATGGGATGGAAGGGTAAGTATTAACTTTTATCCTTTCATTTTCCCCACCACACCCCTGCGGCGCGTTGCAGCAGAGGTCAGACATGAAGTCAGGTATCTGATACGTGATGAGGTCATAGGAGCGAGCGTTGGGTTTGTCGTCAGTCAGGCGGGAGTGGAAGCCGGTTTACTGCAGAGCGAAGGCATTTCCCAGCGTTCGTCCAGCGCAGCCTTTGGACTGAAGCTGAGCTGGGTATTAGTGTCGCATTAACTCATTTTTGTCATTTCACCGCAGCTTTTGAAAGCAAGCTTATTAGTACCACAGAGCTTTCTGTGTTTATATGCTAATATCCTGCGCTGCCTTCATTGCCACTGAAATAATTGTGGAATTTGCAAACAGCTGTTCAAGTTCTAAAAACAATTTACAAGCTTACAGGATCTTCAGACCTTGTCTGCCCTTTACTTATCCTGTGGTAAACTTTGTGCTAAGTTAGAAGGAATAAATAGCCTAGATGGCATTAGTCCTGTGAAAAATTCCTGACATACCTCGATGTCCCGATTCAGCTGCCTGACTATCGCCGTTATGTTTCGGATGTGTTCCTCCAAGAGTTGCCTAGCCAACCGGTCGCCCCCCCCTTTGTTCTGCATTCTGTGCAGCGTGGAAACAATGTCCTCCTTAATGCGAAAAGCGTGTTCCACCAGGGCCGCCGTTGTCTTCTCATGGCTTAGGATCCGGTCCTCCAGCTGATCCACCAGGCTTGCGGACGCCAAGGGGACCGCTGTCAAGGCCTGGCTGTGCAGCGGTATGTTTCGAACCCGTCTAGTGAGGAAGAACATCCAGAGATCGCTCGGTTCTCACACAAAACTCCGCAACGTCTTTCCGCTGGAGACAGTGCCATCCTACCTCAGCAGCAGTAGCGGGGAGAAGCACCAAAATACTCAGAGAGAGGGCCCACTGCTACCAGCGAGCCGGTGCTGTGCTTGCTACTGCCTGTGTCTTGTGCAAAGGCGGGTCACGCTCTTTTTCCTGCTCTTTAAGGAAGCTTACAAAAGCATAGGATCTTAAGAAAAGGACATTAGCATGATAAAAGTAGTTACAATTCAGACCTGTAATTTGATTAAGAATCCAAATTCTTAATTCTAAACCCCTTTAATTGAGTTGGAGAAGGAAGCAACGCTATTTGTCTCTACAGTTTTCAGGCTTAATCAAAGCAGTAACTGTAGAAGGTAGATATTGCAAATTAAATGGAAACAGACTGAGTTTAAAAAGGAGTAGCTTGTGTCCATTCCTTTTTTCACTCTCTACAGCTATCCTGTAACTCCTTACAGAAGCTTATCCTCCCATGAACTGGAGAGGAGCTTATGTAGGTGTGGAAACTGAGGAGATACCAAAATTATGACAAGCTTATCATCATCGTAGAAATCAACACACCCCCCCCCCAAAAAAAAAAAAAAAAAAAAACAGCTTACATTTGAGTGCCTTCAATAATTATCTAGGGTTTTCAAGAGAGCTCTGCACGGCACAGCTTCCATGGAAAGCAATGGAACTCATGGGTGCTCAAAGTAAGGAAAAAAAAATGAGGCTGCTAATGCATGCAATCTTTTCCTGCGGCTATATTCTGCAAAGAATAAAGAAAATTTTCAGAAGCCTAAGTGGAAGAGACAAGGTCAACCCCACTTTGAAAGAGATCTTTTTCTCAGAACTCTGTTATTTACTGTGCGTTCTCCATGATATTTGCTGTTAACGAGCCGCATGGACAGTTTATTTTCACCATGTGATGGTGATGGAGATGTACGAGGGCTCCAACAAAGGTCAGTTCTGGCCCCGAGTTTTCACGCTCATTCCATGCTATTAGAAAACTGGTTAAAGTGTAGTGTTCCTGGACTTCTACTCAGTTACGGTTTGAGCTGTTTAATTTCTTTCAGAAAGAGTCAAGTAAAAGCTGAGTAAGGCATTGTGATTTGGGCCACGATTTGAACGAGTCTACAGGAGTTCACTTTGCGTTGCATGCTGGTGCTGCAGTCCCAAGTCACAGCATTAGGATACGGGGGATTGAGAGACACATCATACTCGGCAATAGGACGGTTTTATTTTTTACATTCCAAACTGTACCTTTCAGAAGGGGCAAGAGTTGGGAAGATTGGGCTTCGCTGGGCCATTTTCTGGTCAATAATCTACGTCTGTTGAAAAAGTACACATTGAATTATTTAATAGTTTATATCTGACACTGAAATGACTTCATGCTGCTGCTTTAAGCGAACCTTAAGTAAAGTTTAAGATTACGCTGACAGCTCTGATCTTTGAGTTCAAATATTGCTTATGGAATAAATGCAAATAACCATCGATACAAAAGAACAAAAGAATGAAAACTAAAAACTGCTAAAAAAGCTTTCTATAGGTGAAATGATACTCTTAAAAAAGACAAGGTTGACAGTCTTGAAACTGAAATCCACTGTTGACCCCCAGAAGTGATTTCGCAGGACAGAGGCACACAAACTTTTTGTCCCCAATCTGTCTACTGGTCTCAGACATCACCAAACAATGAATTAAAAAGTAAGAGCTACAAGATTATCATAAAGCTTAAGAAAAGATTGGCTAGAGAACGAAATAATAATATTTCATGACAGCAAATTTCTGGGGTAAGGTGTTTTTCAGGTAAAACCATTGACAGAAACCTAAACAAAATGTGTTAGACATCAGCATAGTTTAGCAAAACTGAGCCTGTCATTAATTTCTCTTCAAACCTACAGGACCACACTTTATGTTGTAAGTAAATGCCTCTGTGGTAAGAATATAGATTCTGGTTTTCATTTTTAGACGTAGCCAGCCAGACTGCGACAGACGTTGCAGCGGGGTAGCTCTGTTAAATAGCTTCAGAAAGACATTTTAGATTTCTTGCTGTAAGAGAGACCAGTACCTGTCTCAGTAGCTTTGTCCGCTGACAGAAATGAAATTAATGAAAAAGATGGTAGTCTAAATCAAATCCAACTGTGCCACCTCACATAAAACAAATGAACATTTTTAACTGTACAGATGGGGTGAATCAGTATGGCCTGAGCCTGAATTCTTTGGGAACCTAAAAGCTTCACTGAAAACTGAAGGCTGATCTATGAAAACAATTTTGCAATTGCTGATGAAATCCGGTGCAATGTGCTGTGCAAACAGAAAGAGAAAAATAGGTTTATTGAAACACAACAGTGAAATATTGATTATAAAGAAGTGATAGGACTGACCTCCGAGATCTCAAAATGCAAAGCCTGTTTGCTCTTTAGAAATGTATAAAAGCACTGCCTCAAAGAGAGAGCAAACACTGTCACAGTATGTGTGCTCTATTTATAGCACGCCGCTTCAGAAACTACAAATTAGAAAAAAAATAGTTTTAAGAGAAGCTGGGTTGCTGAGCAGCGGTGACACTAGACTGGGATTCAGAAGGTTTGATTCCAGTTCCCTGCTCTGTCGCTGATCCCGATGACTTTGGACAAGTTATTTCTATGTCTAATGACTCGGTTTCCCCGGATGGGAGCCAGAGATAATGATACCTACCTCCTTGTCTGAGTCCTGGCATGCCTGGAAGTAAAAAGCATGGTCTGGTCAAAGAGCTGGGTATCATTATGACAACTTCTGCACTGAAAATCCTGCCCAGTCCTGCAATCTGTTCCTCACACTCATAGTTTCCCAGCTGTTTTTTTAAGCAATCCACTGCCCTGTGAGCCATCCCTCCTTGCTGTATGACACGGTTCTACAGGCACCCAGCTCTCAGGAGACCAGAGCTCGCTTACTCTTAGTCCTCTGGGCCATGACACATTTTAATGGTCTTGACGCAGCGGAGCATTGAAACACATTTAACTAGAGACACGGGAATATCCCGCTGATTTGAGAAGAGCCATGTGTACCACAGCAGCACAGCACTGGATGCTACTTAGAAAAACGAAGAACAAATACTAAAGCCTGTACGTCGATCAGCATCTTAGAGAAATCCACCTTACAAAAAAAAATCCTTGAGTGTTTTAATTTTACGGCCATCAATATCCACTTATTATCGATTGAAAAAAAATGTTTGGAGCAGAGTAAGCATAGGATTGCCTGGAGTTTTTACTTTTTCTGCCAGACTACCATTAGACATGCAACTAAATGCAAATGCCTGGAGAAATGTCGCGCGTGAAACACAAGTTACACAGATGGACTTCTCATTCATCTGATATTGCTAACGCAAGCGCATCACCCGGTACACACTGAAATACCTCATCCTCAGTTACCAAATTTCTTGACCCGTACCAGCATCCAGACAGGATGTGTTAAGATCTTGTTCAGCAGTTGTACAAAACTTTTCCACAGTTTGGAGGTGTTTGCAGAAGGCAATAATAGGTAGGTGTCAGAACTCGTGGCAAATTCCCTCCCTATGAGTGTGTGTAACACCGATTTGGACTAATGGAAGAAAAACCAAGATGTTCTAATGCCTAGACTCAGAGGAGTGTAATTTCACATAGCTCAGATTTTAATGGCAGTAAATTGGGAATCAGCTTAGATACCAGTTAAAACACTGGCTTCAAGTGCTTCATTTTATTTTTCTTTTTTTTTTAAATTAATGTTGTCTTCTGCTTGATATTGCTATAGCAGTTTAAATCGTGATATATTAACCCACTAAATGTTGGTTGATTGATTTAATTTACTGAATATTCCACATGTGCTTGTCACACTGACAAGGTATTTTCCCAGTTGTAATGGTGTGCCGGATTGCCAAAAATAACAGTTCCCTTGATCTGGAGGGTGCCTTTTCCGTACCAACATGGGCTATTTCTGTACTCTATGGGGTATTTCTTTATCGTTTCTTTAACTTACTGACATCAGACATGTAAAAGCTGGGAAAAATAATCATACATGGGACAAGCCGAAGAACACTTAGCAATGCAAAGTTTGCTCCTTGCTATTTGCATCCCTTCCCCGTCAGCTGGCTGCCTTGCGTGTTTATTTTCTGCGGGTTCTCCAGTTCTCCCATTCTGCAGGGTAATCGCATCTGGGGTGTGCAGTTCTCCATCTTATCACCTACGCCTAATCCGCGCTGTGATGTCTGCGCGCCTCGCAGCGCATTCACGTGCATTCCCACAGGATGCCCGTGCTGGGAAACAGCGTTATCCCTGCCAAGAGCCCTGTCCTGCTGCTGCTGCCGGGGAGGCGAGGCGCGGGGGGGCTGCGTGACTCCCCAGAAGTCACACGGACCGAAATGCCTGCCCGGGCAAGCACTTCATTCGCTCATTTCTCCTCAAAATAGAAACGGCCGGGGTGGCTCCGCGGGGAGCAGGTGGCAGCACGGCCCCCGAGCCCCGGTCCCGCTGTTCGGCTGAAGCGCTCTGGGGCAACATTTTGGGGTAAAGGGGCAAAAAAATGGGGCAAACCCCGGCTGTGCCAGGGAGTGGCGTGAGAAACCCCGGCAAACCTCCCCCTCCCCGCACGCCCGTGGCGCTCGGGGCCGCTCGGACCGCGCTCGGTTCCGCTCACGCCGAGGCGCAGCGCTGGGGGCCGGGCCGTGCGGTGCGGTGCGGGCGCACCCGCTCAGGCTGCGCGCGGCCGTGCCCGCGGGCGGAGGTGTCCCCCCCCCCCGCGGAGGTCCCGCCGGTGCGGGGGTCACGGGCGATGGTGGCTGTGGCTGACGGGACAGCTCGGCCGCGCAACGCGGAAGAGAGAGAGCGGGGACAGACGGGGCGGGCGCAGGGCGCTGCGCGCACTCACCGGTGCTGGGCCGGGGCGGGACAGCGCTGCGCGTCTTCATCTCGGCGGAGCCCCCGCTCCTTAACGCGCTGCCTCCGCCGGAGCGGCCGTCGGCGATGCCTCGGGGCGGCCTCTGCGCGGCCGGGGCCTCCGTCCGTCCCTGGCGGCCTCCGCCCGGCTGCGCGGAGCGGGGCGGCCGCCGCAGGCCGGGCTGCGGGAGCGGGAGCGGTTGCCAGGACGCCGTCACCA
>WHYT01016856.1:112146-169641 GCA_009806455.1 Tetrax tetrax | reverse complement strand
GGTGGTGGCAAACCAGCGGTCACGGCGACTTCCCGGTGGTGCAGGAGGGTGTGACCGAAAGCGCGGGGGTTTGCAGGCAGAACGCCAGACTGGCGAAGCCGGTGGCGAGCAGTAGCCGTGCTCCCCGGGTTACGCTTTCGGACGAGCCCTAAGGCATCCCTCCCGTCCGGCTCCCTGTATCCCAGAAAGGGCCGTCCCTGTGCACAGCAGAGGCCATGAGCTCAGGGAAGGGATTCCCGGCAAAGCAAAGTCCAGGGCGGGCGTGTCTGCCTCCCCCGCTGCTCCCTGCCTGTGGCACTCCTGGGACTTTGGTACAGCCACCCTGGGTAAACACAGCGCAGGTGAAACCGGAGGCACGCTCTGCGTCAGCTCGCTGTGAAACAGCAGCCAGCCTCGGATCTTGGTCAGACTGCACACAACGTCCCATGCTCTTACATCGGCACCCCGCTGCAGGGCTGGGGGTCCAGCAGGCGCCAGGGATAAAAGTGCTACAGCGTGCACGTGCCATTGTGAAGAGCAAGGCCAGCTCTGAAACCCATGTTGACCTATTTCTTTTAAAGTAATTCCCACACCAAACGATTTGGCCGGAAACAAAACCCAGCCTGATCATGCAAACCTCCAAGGATGTGGACTGCCCATCTCCAGACTGCTGCCTCTCAGTCTGCTTTCTCCCCCCAGCCCTTGCCTGACAAGAACGTTCAGCGTGGCGGGGGGCCGAGAGATGGGGAGGGGACATCTAAGTGCTTGTCTGTGCCTACACTCTTCCCCAGGCACCCATACTGGCCAGGGTCCGACACGGGGTATCGGGGTGGGTGGTCTTTGGTTTGACTCACACAGATGTTCTTTTCATCTTGTGTTATCTCAGAAGGGTTTGGGTGGGAAGGGACCTTCAAAGCCCACCCAGTCCAACCCCCCTGCCAGGAGCAGGGACATCTCCAACCAGATCAGGTTGCTCAGAGCCCCGGCCAACCTGGCCTGGAATGTTTCCAGGGATGGGGCATCCACCGCCTCTCTGGGCAACCTGGGACAGTGGTCCACCACCCTCGTGGTAAAGTTTCTTTCCTTATGTCCAGTCAGAGATCATTATTTTTGTACTTATACCACTTCCTTGATGTTTCTAACTACAGCAGTACTAAACTGTTGTATTTTATGTAATTATATCTTCAATGTAATTGATAACGAACACATAGATTTATTTCCTTAAAGGCAAATTCAGATCACTTTCCTTATCAAGGCACAACATCAGCAATAATGTTAATTTATTCTGGAGTGTTCGACTCTCCCACTCACGAGGGGAGACCCATTTTAAATAATCATAGAAGTACAGAACGGAGCCATTTGGCCTGGAAGGGACCTGAGAAGGGAATCTGGTCCAACTCCCCACTCAAAGCAGGGCTGATGTTGGTGTTAGATCAGGTTACTCATCATAACATAAAGTTTTGATCTTAAAAGCTTGTGTAATGTTTAAAAAAATCTCTCTCTGAGGAAAAAAAAATACAATCCTTGTGCTTCTGTTGATGTGAACCTGCTAACTGCAGTCAGTCACAGGAACACAGGAGGCAGAATCCTCGGTTACCAAGTCCTCGTGGACTTCTTCCAGATTTATACCAGCCCTGCAAACAACAACATTATTCATGGATTTTGGTTTGCAGTTGGAGGAAAATTCAGCTCCGTGAATTCTGAGTATCTCTTACATCTGAGGCTTCTCTTAATCACATCCAGAGCCACATGCCTCATTTTTCCTCAAAAAAAAGAGGGCTGTTGACTTTGTTACTGTACTTTTTCCTCCAGTGGTATTTCAGACAGATGTATTGAACCTGTCCTAATCAATGACGGGGTTTCATCACATTTTACATCATAAACTGCTGCCTTTGTTTTACACACGCCGTTTTGTGTCTCCCTGCACTTCCTTACAAGAAGAAATTGCTGAATCCATGTTTTATTTTCTGTGAGTAGAATTCTACATTTGCCAAGTGTAAACTGAAGGCAGAGTGCAACCATCTGCATTGTAGCAGAAAATGTTAAGATTATAAAGCGTCTGTTTATTGTTTGGAAAGCAGATACAGCAAAAATCACATTGAATTTTTGAAGTTTCCTTCATTTTATACTATTTGTTTTTCCTATGACACAAATCCTTCATCTTTTAAGAAATACCAGATTGTGTGGTTTTCCAACTGCAAGTATGATGCTTTGTTAAGGGAATTAAGTTTTGTTTTAGTGGCTTTCAGGCATTAATTATTAATAAACAATTTTGATGAATAGAAGACAAATATGTGGCTTGTAAAACTTGCTCTAAATATATTTTGTAAGTAAGAGAAAAGCAGTAATGCATTTTTTTCCTTTGCTGTTGGTTTTAACCAATTATAAAGCAGTCGGGGCAGTGCCTATTCCATTAAAATTTCTAATCTTTTCCAGATTCACTGACTTCTCGTAAAAGTTATCCCTTTCTGAAGCCAAAATAATGTTTTTAGAATGGAGGCAAGAGAAAGTTGTATTCTGTGGCATTTCCAGAGGTAAGGACCATGTTCTTTGTTTTCCGACACTCTAGTCTTTATACATTTCAGCACAGTGCGATTCCTGTCCGGTGCCGGCACGCCGTGTCGCTCCGGCAGTGGGTAGGTGGAAGCACACGTGTGAGTGACCAGCCACAACTGCAGAGGCAACAACTTCTCTCCTGTGGCATGGCGTGGGCTCCCAATCCGGTGACGGCAAAGAGGCCGTAGTCACTGCTGTCAGCGCTGGGCCTGACCCCTGAAATGTGTCCCGAACGCTCCCTCAATAAACCTCCTCGGGCACTGAAGTGAAGCTTGGCCTTCAATGTTTTCCCGAACCCTGACAGACAATACATGCACTGAAAAAAACTGATGAAAGTTCCTGATGTGGGGAATTTTTCTTAAATCTGTTCAAGTTAGGTCTTTTAAAGGAAACCTGGCCGTATGAATTTCATGACAGAAATGGCACCACTGCTCAGTTTTGTGCACCATTTAAAAGCACAGAGATTCCTTTTTCCTGCGCTGGCGCTCCGCGAGATGAAGATGCGGGTGCTGCTGACGTCTCAGAGACGGCCGTTGTGCAGTGCTGGCTGGGGAGCGCCGGCACGCCGGCCGGTCAGGCACACCACCGCCGACATTCGGAGGGAAATGCCTTCCCCGGCTTCTGAGCACGGACCTTGAATGAGTATCATTCACTCGGTATGGCCAGCTTGGGAATTAGGTGTTTATCATTAAAATAAGCAGAATTCAACGACTAGGTTTGAAAGCATGAAAAGAGTTCATTGTGAGTTAGGCTGTGCGTGGTACACACACTGCTTAGCAAAGCTCCGTGCAGATGCGGAGCGCTGATGCCTTCAGCCCTAAAATTTTTGTTGCCAGTCATCTTCTAGTCCATCTAGAGTAGGTGGACCCCAGTAGCACACGTAAAAAGAAGAGGACTTGGGACTGGTTCCTCAATTCGCGATCCAGCACTTTTCCACTTTTTTTACTCTTCTCCCACACCCTAGTTTCTCTTCTTATTCGTGGCTTGTTATAAAGGTGTTTGTATTTATGTAAACATGCATACACACCAATATATGTGTCTTAAGAAAATGAACCTAGACATTAAATAAGACCCATATCCAGAGGAAAGAGAAAAACCTACAGAAACAATATCGATTCTCTTTCTTTTGTCGGCCTTATATACGCTCTCTGGATTTTTACAGTTTTTTTTCACCACTTTTTATCACAGTCTCGTAAATTTATGCGTTTCCATGTCCAAATGAAATACTAGGGAAACTACTTTTGTCCTATTTCCATAAAACTGCCTTACCTTCTGTTGGGAGTTCACATGGGAAACTCCTCTCCTGTGAAGTTCTTTCTGCTCGCTTTTAGCAGTATCGGATGTATTTTTGCTTTAACAGCTGTTGCAGCTCGTATTTACCACCCCTCACAGAGATGTCAGTTCACATCCACGCAAGCCACTGTGGAAACGCATGGTCAGTGCTCGTGCGGCAGAAACCCAGCTGAGCTGAGGAAGTGGGTGTTCTGGTGTTCTTCAAAACCAAGGATGAAAGATGCCCGGGGGCTGCTGTGCTTCATCCAAACCCAAAGTTTGTGGGACCTCAGAGGGGGCCAGGTAAGACGTTTAAGTTTTGTCCCATTTCTGTATTGAGCGCGTCAGGGCGGTTTGAATTTGCAATGCTCCGTCAGCCGTGTTTGATGTTTGCAAAGCAGCACGCTGGTCCTGCAGCCGGATCCACGAGGAGAACCCCGCGGGCCTGTGCTGAGTGGCGCTGCCCTTCCTCCACAGGGACAGGGCTGGCTGTGGAGCCACCCCATCCTCGTGGAGATGTCCCTGCTCCTTGCAGGGGGTTGGGCCGGGTGGCCTGTACAGGCCCTTTCCCACCCAAATCCTTCCGTGACGCTATGATTCTAAGCGGCGATCAGAAACCCGTTAAAGTCAACAGCAGGGCTTCAGGCCTGAGGAGAAGGTTTGTTGGTGGACTACCATCCTCAGCTGCAGGTGGGTTTTATTTGTTCCTGTAGAAAACACGGTCCCCAGAAGTTGTATTGATTGGCTTCTGGTCAAAGCAGTCGGAGCAACGCTAAGCAGATGCCAACTGCCAAGCACCTGATTTTTAATTTGTTGTTTTGTTTTTGGTTTTGTTTTTTTGCATGCGTGGGGCACGCATGCAACCCGGGGCTTGTTCCCGTATGCTTTTGGTGTCAAGTGCAGTGCACCGCCCAGTGTTTCCAGGAACGGGAAACATCTCGGTTCCGTGGGAGGCGGAAAGCGCAGGGAGGGCGCTTTGCCGGGGCTGTTGCTGTTCTGCTTTAAAAATGCCGCGCACGGCCCGGCTGTTCCCGCCGGCGGGCTGGGCTGGGCTGGGCTGGGGGGTACCGGGTTGGGGCCCCCACAGCGTTTGGGCGGGAGCGCGAGAGGGCGCCGGCCGGCCCGCGCGCGCGCCCCGGGATTCCCTCCGGGAATGACGTCCGGGCGGCGCGCGGCGGCGGCGGCGGCCCGGCCGAGTTCTCCATTTATGGACACGTCGCCCGCGCGCCCGGCCCCCGCGGGCCCCTCCCCGCGCCCGGCGCGAGCCCGGCCGCCCCGCCCCGCCCCCGCCCCGGCGGCGAGCTGCGCGCGCGGGGAGGGCGGGCTCCGTCCGTCCCGGGGCGCCGGCCTGGCTGGGCAGAGCGGCGGGCAGCGCAGCGCGGAGGAGCCGCGATGGTAGGAGCGGGCCGCGGAGAGGGCTGCGCGGCGGCTGTCTCGGTGTCCGCCGTCTCGGTGTCCGCCGCGCTTCCTCAGGCTTCGCCGGGAAGGGGCCGCGGCGAGGGGGCGGCTGGGGAACCGGCGGGTGGGGAAGCGGGGCCGGGACCGCAGCCGGCCGGGACCGCGGGTGGTGCCTCCTCGGTGGCCGCTCGCCAGCCGCCCTCGCCTCCCGCCGGTGTCCTGGGGGGGGGGGGTGTTACCGAGCAGCCGCGGGCAGCGTGCGGGGTTCCCGCCTGCAGAGCCCCGAGCCGCCGTACCGGTGTCCGCGGGGGCCGCCTGCCCGGCGCGGTGACCGGCAGCGGGAAAGCCCCGGGGCGCGGCGAGGGCGGCTCCCGGGACCGGGGGGGTTCGGTCGCCGGGTCCGTCGGATGTCTGCCGTGGGGAGGGCGTGCGGTGTCGGTAAAACGCACCGGTGCCCGGCCGGGGGGAAAAGGACGCTGAGCCCGGCCTGTCTCTGGCCGTTGGTCCCGGTGACCGGCAGTGCTGTTCTGAAGCCCTCCGGGCAGTGGTTATCGCCACCTGTTACGCAAGAGCTGAAGTAAAGTGGTGAAGACTCCTACGTGGGCTCCAATCCATAGCCCTCAAACAAGTAACTCGTTACGAACGGCTCTGAGGCGGCTGCTAGAGACCGGGGAGCTGAGGCGCTGGGCAAACTTCAGCCTTGTTCCTGCTGAAGCTCGGCTGGGGTGAAGCTGTAAAGCCTGACCAGCCCGTCCCGGCTCAAGGGCAGCGCCAGCCAGCGCCCTGTGCGAGATGCCTCTCCTGTTACTGGTAAGGGGCTGTGGATAAGATGGGTACATGTGTTCCCTGGGAGTTCGTTATCTAGCCAGGTGGCTCACATCAACTCTTTAACAACCTTTCCTCCTCGGTGCTGGCTGCGTCACACACACCTGCGGCGCTTGCGGACTTCCTGGTCGGGATTCTGTACCACTGCCTGGGCTGCTGGCATGGAGAGAGGCGCTGGAAGCCCTTGGTGCGGGTCGGTCAGAGGTGTCTGCCTCTTAGTCCATCCGCTGGGGACTCTATTAATTCCTTTTTAATGAAAGGTTTGAGTCAAAACGTAGTTCTTGTAAATACACGCAACAAGTTGGTAGCAATGAGTCTTACCTTATCAAAGTAAAAGAACTGCTTTCTTCCACAAGATATCCTTTCCGGGGAGCTATTCAGGCAGTTACTCTCCGGCTTTTGGTACTGGAGTAGTCTCGAATTAATCCTTTCACCGTGAGATCTCAGGCTGATGTGAACTGCACTCTTTAAGATTGCTCATAAGTAATGATTACAACAAAACTTTTAAAAGTGCTGCTTTTATAAGAATTATGCCCAGCCCATTGCCATTGTTTGATAGTCGTTAGAAGGTAGTATTTTGTTACTGAGAAAGCTGGCAGAAGCGTTGCCTGGCAGGACTTACAATGACTGCTTGCAAACATGAATCACACTGCTAATATCCTGAAACTTTATACTCGTTCTCTGTGCCGTATAAAACATTCACATTATTTCCCTTATTTTTGTCTTGACAAATTTATTCCTGTGGAGAGGGGGAAATAAGCAGAATGTCATAGGAGTGCTTTGCTAAATTAAGTCTTTTCTGCCATACTGTCTCTGTAGACCTTTGGGTGAACTCTTCCTATGCTGGCAGGGTGTGTGGTGCTGAGTTACCGCTGACCTCGGCTGTAGTTTCACACTCCTGGGGCGGTCTGACACAGCGGGGCACACAAAGGTGATGCTGCTGCTGTGGCTGTGTCTTCGCTGGCTGCTGGGCCGTGCTGCCTTGCCCCGCTCGGGTCCGCTAGCGAGACTGGGCAGCCCCATGCAACCTAGCAATATGTATGCACTATTTTGCTGCTTTATTTTTAATCCAGATCCATAGCTATATCTGGCTAACGGTGTGGTTTCGGGAGCAGATCTGCAGACGTGGTATGGGCGTATGTTGCAGTGCAAGGTGGAAATGAGCAACAGTGGGGCAAAGCTGCATTAAAGCTGACAGTTTTAAGGAACGTGTGGCAACTGTTGAAATGCACCCACTTTGTTAACTTTGCATTTCAATTTTTTACATTCAGAATAAACTACAGCCTCTAACAGCTTAGCTGCAACTTGGTAAGTCTTCAAAAATATGTACTATGCAAGTGTAAAGTAGTCCCACTCCAGTGAAGGACTGGATCCTTAGTGTTCAGGAGACCTCTCAGCGTAACTAAGTTAAAATTTGCTTGAAGTGAAACGTGAGGACGGGTGAACTTTAAGCGACTTTTGCTTTTACACTGTGAGTTTGGACTTTAATAGTGTCATTAGGCAGTTCTGGAGATGCGTTGGAGGATCTTATCTGGAATTGGATAGAGAATCTGTATCATGTTAAAAAATAATCTTGTCATGCTAATGTGTCACTATGATCTTGAACCTTTCATTTTAAACAGCTTTGTAGTCCTCAGGGAAAGATTTTCCTGAGTACTGTCAGCTGGCTTTGACTCTTGAATGTTAATCAGCAAACATAATCCTATTTCTAAGGCATAAACTGCTACCATATTTATTTAAAAAAAAAAAAAAAACCCAACACAAAACCAGATCAATGCCCCAACAACAGCCCGTCAGTGATCAACTTTCCCTGCTTTTGCATAATCTGTTCTAGATTACTTCTGCTGAAGTTTTGTACCACTTTGTTGGTGAGAAGGGAAGGCTCCAAGAGGAAGCAGGTTCAGCAGTATCTGGAGTAACCCACAAATTGTCGGGCAAGCCAGGGTTGTCTAAATTCACTTATGTTAAGAAAAGAAAAAGGTGTTAATATGTTGCCTTTAACCAGCTTTTCAATCCTATGAATTTTTCTCTAGCAGGGCAGTCAGTGTGTGCATTTTATCTGGGCATATTTGGTGTCTTCCTGTTTCCACCTCTCCAACAGAGATGGAAGGAGAACTGGTTGATTCTTAAAAAGGAACCTTTTTTGCAGCAGTTCAGCATAACTTGACATCAGCACAGATCAGATATTTATAGCCCAGTCCAGCAAGATGCTGGAGATGTCTTGATTACATGTAGTGCGTATGAAAGTCTGCAGAAATGGAAGTGACTCGATTAGCCCAAAAGGACTTGCTAGCCTTTAGGATTTGGTCCTAAAAATAGCTAACGTATGATGTGAGCTGGGACCCTTATGCTATCGTAAGTCATTTTTCCTGCAAGAAAGTCACAAGCAGGAGACTCATGCTGCTGTATGTGCAGGGTGCTTTTCTGTCTGGTGCTGCCGACAGTAGCATAAGCTCAAACCTTGCTGGCTGCCAAGCGTGGAGTAGCAAGAGAGGGTAGCAGCATGTGCTTTGCATTATGTCTAGAGGTGCTTTAATGGAAAAATCTTCCAGCTACATGGTGTTTCTGTCTGGCTGATATACAAAATATCATACAACGCAGTAGTATGTTCAGTAGCAAAGCTAGCGATTCGTACTTGCTGTGTTTTGTTTAGGTTTACGTTGTGCGTGCTTGTCTGTTCTTCCTAGTCCAGGCCTCTGGACTGGTTTATGGATATACTGTGGGTGTCAGAGCACTTTTCAGGAAGCACTAATCTGTGCAGAATGTTACCCAAATGCAGCTTCTGCAGCTGAAAACTGAACACGTGATTGTCTATGTATGTACATCTTTAACATTCTTCTCATAATTCCTTTTGCCTTCCAGAGTTGCTTCCCCCTCCCTCCACACATAACGAGCTTGTTGTGAAGGCAAAGAGGTGACAATGATAGGAGTAGTTTAGCTAAACTGTTTGCAGCCACTTTTTCTTGAAGAGAGAAATTGCCCCAGTCTTACTGCCTCATCTAGAAGTATTGCTTCATATGTGGAATAGGGGAAGCCAAATGAAGTTTTTTAGAGCCTTTGTGACAGCTAGCCAGTGAAATGTTGCCAAGCTCTTACTGAATTTTCAGTAAAATCTTAGTAATATTCCCATCTTAACATGAAAAGTATGTTTTCTTGCTTGAAACACCAAGAAGTGGCACATCTCTTTAGAGACATCTTCTCAGCTCCTTTTGTAATAATTTTAAACGTTTTTCCTTCGTAAGTAGCAGTTTAACCTCTTCCCAGTTCTAGGAGTTGGTGTAGAGGTGACATCAATCTAAATGCTCATGCGCTGCTCCGTTCAAGTTATAGCAATGAATAAAAGTTTTCATATTTTTCTATTCCCAGTTTCAGCGTAAGGAATCGGAAATGCCTGCAGGTTTAGATTTGCATTCTAATGTAGTATGCAGGTATCACTAATGTGTAGATAAAGCACATGTAAATAAGCACACTCAGAGCTACAAAAGAATCCTTTATATCAATAAGGCCAAATTAATTTTCGTGGCTGCATCTGATGAGGGAGGGAACACAGAAGTAAGAGGTAATCTTTCCTCCTGAGCCCCCGGCTTTTGCTCTGGCTTTGCCGAGGACCCTGGCAGCCCGAGAGCCGGGCTGCTGTAGCTGTGTGAGGGGTTCTGGCCCAGGCTGTGGCTGTGCTGAGAGGCCAGCCTGGCCCTGACTGACGTGTTGGGTTTTTGCTTACCCTTTGGTTCTGGTTGTTGCCACAATGCACGGCTTACAAATGACAAATGGATCTGCTTCCCTTTCCAGTTTCCAAAAACACTGTTGTAATGCAATACTTCAGTCTGCTTTTTTTTTTTTTTTTTTTTAGGAATCTGGATTCATGGTGTGTGGCTACTGGAAAGCATTAAGAATCCCTTAGAAAGGGATTTTGCACCTCATTAAAACAGGTTTTGTTCTGGGAGCTAGCAGTGCAAGACTAGGAGTAGAATCAAAGATGTGGTTCTCTGAACTGGGAAGAGTGTGTGTGTGCACATATGTGTTTGTTTTACAGAAATAAGGATTTGGAAAATAGTTCAGTCTCTCTGCAAACACAGAAGTCACCAGGCATGGGCTTTGGCAAGAAGGGGTTGGCTTGCAGTGTTGTTAAGCCGCTGTGTGCTGTCTGTAGAGTCTCACCTTGAATATGAGCAACAAAGGTTCACATCAGCGTAAGGGGACAAATCATACAAAGGTTCTCTTACAGTTCCTCGTCTGTTGGAGGTCATTCATTTCCTCGCTATGCTGTCGTCTGCCAAGGAGCTTTTCTGGTTGGTGCTGGTCACTAGCAAAGGACCAGCATTCCCAGTACTGCTGTGGAAATGTTTTGGTTAGGTTTTTACCTGCTTGTGTATGGAGAAATACAGGTGTATGGGCTGCTTGCTAATTGTCGGAACTGCTGCAGCTGAAGGACTCTCTTAGCTGTCGTATGTTGTTTGGCCTTTGTTACTTCTGCTACATGGGTGTAAAAGTACTTACAAATATCAGAGAAAAATGGCAGAAAGTAAACAATAATTTTCTCTATCTAGAGATCAGAACTGAGAGCTGTCTGTGACAAGTTGCTTAGACATTCGCTCAGCTAGGACTCTTGAGCAATCCCAGCCTCCCCCGTTGCCCTCCTGCGGGAGCTGGGGTGTGAGGAGCTGTGTTTTATTGGAGTCAGACCTTCCTGGGCTCAGCTCAGTCTTTCCTATCTCCTGCTCCCTTCCCCCACGTTCCTGAGATGCCATCGCAGTCCTGCCCAGGAAGTACGGCTGTGGCTCATCCTGACTCATCCTCGTCTTCCAGCTTTCCTATCCTCCACCTACTGATTTCCTCCCATCCTCACCTCTTTAGAAATGCAGATACCCCTTGGGGGGACCAGGTGTGCCGTCAGGGCCAGGGATCTGTGCTCTCTGCTTGACTGAGTCCTTACCTGCTAGGAAAAGGTTTCTTAGTCTGAAGCATTTCCACACACTGAACCTTACGGGTGTTTTCTGCCTGTTGTATTAAATACCCTTCATGCAAATGTTTAAGTGGCTTTGGAGTTTGCTTCACGTACAACAGCAGCTACATCTAAGCTCAAGATTGCTTAGTAATCTAAATAGCTTAGGAGGGGTCAAAGGTCTTTTTCCGAAGACATACTGGCATTTAATTGGCATTAAAACCATTGACAGATTGGATTAATAAACTGTAAAGTGTATTTCTAAAAAAAAACCTCTGAATGGAATTTTTAAATTGAAACCGAAATTTTTTTTAAAACAAAGCCAATGGGAGAGCTGACAAGGAAAGCAATATTGGCAATTGGAGCATGAGTCAGAGTTATCAGAAATGATGCTTGTTGGGAAGCATACTTAAAAGGAGCTTTTAAATACAAATAATTACCTACTAACATAACTTACTAACTGCGGACTTTAAACTGAAAGCCAGATCCTGAGCATGCTTCGTGATCAACACTGGAAGTGTAAGGAAGATTGTAGAACAGGTCTGGCGCTCTGCTCTCCTGTCGTCTGGGTGGTTCCTCAGCTGCCAGAAGTGTCGCTGGTGAAAGCCAGAAGATTCAGGGAAACAAGGCTTTACGCTCTTGGGGCGGGATGACGATAGATCTTTCTTTATCCCACTTCATCAAAAAAAGGAACATAAATTGTTTGTGCAAAGGCATGTGCTTCTAGAAGCTATTTTGATGCTTTGTTCAGCAATCTGAACTGAAAATGAGAGGTTTTTGTTGGCCTCTTTCCACCAGAACTAGCAGTCCTGTAGTGACTTGCTGCACTTGCCCCTGTGCAGGAAGCGTGAGGGTTTTTGTTCCTCGCCAGCTCAGCACCACTCACTGAATCACCTTCATCAGCTGAGCCTGAGTCCCTAACCAGTTCTCCGTCAGCCTTGTCTAATTTTAGTGCTGAAGCCACGTTCAAGTCTGAACAGCGCAGCCCGATATCCTTTATAAAACATGTCAAATGCTGTTAGCACTCAAGATTTTAAATATTTCGTGCTTCTGAAATAATATGCTGCCAGATGTTTGATCCCGCACCTAGAACAGTTTTCTTTTTCCAGTTGGATCTTCCACAACATCTGTGAGGCTTTACATTCGAGATGGTTTACCAGTGTATCTTCTGCAGTGATTTACATCTTTTCCTGTGCTTCGAATTGTATATTGCTAAGAGCAGAAATACAGAAAGATGGAAGCTGGGACCTCTTGTCAGTAATAGATTTGCAGTGCCAAGTAGTAGCCAAGAATGTGTCTCATCTTGTTTTATTTTTTTCCTGCCTTGAAGAATGCAAGTCTGGACAAATGCATAAGTGCTTCCAAATTGGCTTTTGCAGTAACGCTTAACTCTGTGTTATTCCCAAGTTTGTAAAGAGGTATGCTGACGTGAAGTGTGTTGGAATTTCCTTTAACAAATGCTGCCAACATGTTTAAAGTCCTTTAGGATGCGGCCCCTGTACGCTCTGGTAGCTCGTTTGGTGTGACAGTGCTGCTGGTCTGAGGGGTTAGGAGGAAGATCGCAAGGACAAAACTTTTCCTAGGTGTTGTAGACATATCTATGTACAGTGTTAGCATTCGTTAGCTCTTGGGCTTTGAGCTGTTGTGGTTTTTCTGGCACATACCGAACACCTTTTGGTGACTCGGGTTTTGGGCTGTCTACTGTAGATGTTTTGGTATATGAACTGGAAAACACTTCTTTGCTAAGCGAAAGCGGTGTCCTTGAGGCGTATTGAAGGAGTACTTTGGTTAAACCTCATCTTAGAGGCCATTTCATGGTGCTCAAAAGCAAGTGCATACTTTTGAGTACTTGTTTTTTTTCTTTCAGTATTTGAGAATAATTTGATTTATCTGTTTATCAGTCATGAAAGAATTTGTTTTCCTACACTGTGTCCCTGACTATATCCAGTACACACCTAAAGAAAGGGAAATATGCAGAAGTATTTATGACGGTAATTGAAAACAGTCATACTTAACAGTACAGGTATGCTTAGATTGAGTGGTTTGCCCCATCCCTGGGAACATTCCAGGCCAGGTTGGCCGGGGCTCTGAGCAACCTGATCTGGTTGGAGATGTCCCTGCTCCTCGCAGGGGGGTTGGACTGGATGGCCTCTAAATGTCCCTTCCCACCCAAACCGTTCTGTGATTCTATGATTTCAAATTGGTGAGATTCATTCCAGAAAGGATATAAAGCTACAGAACCACCCATCCTTGCGTTGTGAGCACAGAGGGACTTGCTGGCTATATAGTCTGAATTAATAAATAATCCTACAGGATCTTCTGGAAAGGCCTAGGAAACAGAGATTTTTGTGTCATTATTTCTTCTGTCTTGGTATTGACACCTACAAACTGCTATTTAAATGTAGATCAAGAAATGTGATGTTTTTGAAGGAACTGGTGATAAAGATGCAGTCGTTTAGGGAGGAAAAAACTAATTAGTCATGGGAATTCATCATTGTGTTAGACTCTTGTTGTGTCATATTTAGTTCTATAATTTTTGTTGATTCTTGACAGCATAGTTTTTATGGAAGCAAGTTAGACTGACAGCACTCCTGTTGGGAAGTTCTGATATCTTTCCTATCATAATTTGAATTAAAAATTGGGCTACTGTGGAAACTGACGTATTACAGAGCATGATTTTGCATACAGCTTCTCTATTGTATAATATCTTGCTGGCACTGTTGTTGTGTAAACTTGGTGAGTTCCTGAAGTGCTTTAATCCATGAGAACAAATATTTGTTGTTACCAATTAAGATACAGTAGTCTCACTAAGAACAGAATTACTTCAGCTAGATTTTTTTTTTTCTCTCCACTTACAAGCTGTGCCTTATGCACAACCATGTTTCCAGGACTTGACGCTGTGTTGGTAGCCTCCAAAGCCTTTTTCCGTGCTTCCCCTCAACGCTGGGAGCTGCTATATTGGTCGGTAATTGCTAGATTCAGCAAACTACAGATTCCTGCAAAAACATTCTGGTCTTTGCAGTGGAAAAGCCAAAATAACTTCTGAGGGCAGGGCGACTCGGATGTGTTCAGTTTTTGAGGGTATCCTGGCTGCTCTTTGTGTAACCTGCAAGACCTGAATAGACTGGGATAAGGTGACTTTGGAGTTGGTTGGCCGTGGTGGAAGGGGAAGTATAGGCCTGCTGTAGCAGCTTAAACCTGCTGAGATGTCTATGGCAAAAGAGCTGAAAATGCACGAATCTGTCCTGAACTGTATCAAACTGTTAGCTGTTTGCTTGCTCTGCAGGGGCTGCTGGCTTTGCAAAGCGTCTCGTCCCACTTCTTCCTCCCCAAGAGTTTCTCGTGTGCCAGTTGGGCTCGTGAGGGTCGCAGTAGCACGCGGTGCTTGTGTGAGGAGCAACGTGTTTCTTCCACCTAAGTGGGACTTGGTGGACCTCGGGGTTCATATTCAATGGCAATGTCTCATTCTACTTACCAACGGCTGAAGGCGAAGGAAACATCTCTGAAACACGCAGGAATGATGTTTCAGAGCCCTGTAAGGACCCACGTCCCATTCTGTTGGTGATCCCAGTTTGTAGGAACAGACTGTCAGCAAATTATTTATTTACAACTTTGCCCTTAAAGTTGGAGTTGCATAACTTCTACAGACTGTGCTCTTTGTTGGTTTGGGGGTTTTTAAGATGAATTGGGCTTGACACAGGGGAAAGAGTGAACTCGAATGTTGTTTGTACAAATGGAGATCCTGTTATGACGTGCTTATGTCTATGGAGCTCTGATTTGAGATTTGGCCTTCAGTGAGCAAAAACTTGAATTCCATTTAAAGCAGAGTTGTGTGAGGGAAAGGGAGAGTGACTTCATTGTAGGAGAGGTCACTACTTTTGCTATTTTGCTGTGTTTCACTTGTTTTTTTTTGTCTCAGCGTTGGGTTGTAACTGCAGAGTTGAAGGCATGACCATTTTCAGATGAGAAGATAGGGGCAGGTGTCTTCAGCAGAGCACGTCAGAGTAGATGCGTACCTAGCCAAGTGAGAGAGGACTTGACAGTGCCTGAGTATCTGATCCGTGGAACTCGAGATAGATGTTGAGTACCTGTTTCTAGCAACTAGTCCGGTTTCTTAAGCAGCCCATGACCGTCACTCTTGTCTTACAGCACTCTGTAATAATGTGTATCTGCATGGCGATCGAGGAATAGGTCAGTGTACTGGAGAAGGGACGAATTTGTCCAGTTTGATACTTGTTGTAAAGGACAATTAAACCAGCATATACGATGCTGTGTGGTTAACAAAACTTACATTTGATACAGCTGAAGTGGGTTCTGTTGTGGTTTAAAGAAGTACATGCAATAATGGTGATTAGTCTGTCCTTAAAGCTGCCTTCAGACACACAGAGTGTATTCCCTGCAGAACCGACTGCAGTCTCCGCTGACCCTGGCCTGGGTCTCGGGAATGTGTTGAACGACGAGCGTGAGCCTCTTGTGAGGGCACAGAAAGTCCTTAAGCTTAAGTAGCACATGGCAGTAGAGAATGGATTAATTATTTCATGTAGGTAGTTGTGTTGATAACTGTCGGTTTTAATACTGACAGGAATCCTTGTTTTACCAGTTCCTAGTGTCGGTTACCCAGCTGACTTCCCCAGGAGTCTTGAAGCTGTCTGCATGAGTACGTACTACGCTTTAAAGCTTCTCCAGTGGTAAATCAGAATTCTGGTTCCAGGGCTCTTAATGCCTGAAATACCAGCACACCCAGTCCACAGAGACCTGATCTCAATATGCAGAATAAGTTCATGACCAGCAGTGGTTTCTTCCTGGTTTGCTTTGTGTTTTTATTCTTGGTCCATTCTAGGAACGCTTCAGAGGAAACAGCAGAACAGTGGCTGCTTATTCCCATGTTTGGTATTGTTCTAGACGAGGTGAACACCCTTCTTTGGTAGAAGAGAGGGGCCATACCGTGTTGCTGGACAACCTAACCTTCCTCAAACCCTGGGTTATCTTGGCAGTGTCACCTCGTTTCTTTGTAGCTGTGTACAGTGCAGTTTTCTGTGGAGTCACAGTGGTGTTAGGTGGTTAGCTGGCACTGATGGGATGGATTAAGATAAGTGGACCTGCATCTTCACAACCCCAAAAACTTGTCTTTGCATAGTTACAAGTCCGTGTTCTACAGCAGAGCTTCCATTGGTTAGCAGTGGCGTATTTTAAATTATAAAGAATTGGAATGAGTGGCGGTTCCAAAAGTACGTTTAGTGGAATGAGCACTCAGCCTTTAATTGCTGGTAGTGGAAGAGGAAAGAATGATTGGAACATCAGCCTCAGTTGCACCTCCTCTCTTCTTGTTTTTTTTTTCCTTGCGACCTGTCCTTTGCAATTTGTCAGGAAAAATACAAATTAATTCTGTGACAGCAAATGTTGATCTTTAGTTCAGGAGTCCTGAGCTTGACCTTTTCTTGTTCTGAGGTATTGCAATGTGTATGTAAACTCAGACTCAGTACTAAGTTCAGCTGCATGTGTCGGACTGCCCAGAACTAAGCCATTGTCGATACAGTCTTGACAGTACTAAAAGCTTCCAATTCTGGATAAGAGAAGAATGTCTGAAACCCACCCAGAAGAGCAGAACACGGTACAAAATTCTAAATGCCCATTTCAGTGACACAGGATAAGTTTGTAGACTTAACTTTTTTTCCAGTCCTGAAAGTTTCTTTTGTGGAAAGGAATTTGAGGGCTGTTTACTCTGAAAACAGTGTTAGCTGTGTGAGAATGACAAGTGCTGAAGCAAGTGTATTTGGGCTGTATGAACAGTACAAGCCGTGGCGTACAGGCAGGTACCTCAAGCCTTTTGCCGTCACTGGGGATGTTTGGATGAATCTGCTTTGAAGGTGGTAGTTTGAAGGTAATAGGGAAGCATGTTATTACCACAATTAATGAATTAGTCACGAATAGCTATTTAGTCTGACACACCTCGAGAGTGTTCACCTACTGAAATCAGGTTTTCTTCTGTTCAGATAATTTCTTAATCATATAGGCTGAGGCATTTTTGCACCTGAGGCCATTAGGTAACTTTTTCACTTGACTTGTCCAGTACATGGGTCTGTTCTCACACCGGAATGCATTTAAAATTGGAGAGGAGGAAGAGAGACTTCCATCAAAACCGCCAGTCGTAGCTTTCTGCTGTTGCAGAATGTGGGTAGGACTTGGGTGAGTTATGGTTATAGTTGTGGTGGGTTTTTTTTGTCCCCCCCTCACCCCCCCCAGGCTTTAAAAGTACTTTGTCATTCTGCTCCTTGCAGATGGAGAATAGTAGGCTAACTGTAGAATACTGATCCTGTTGCTGTTTGCTCACAGCGTGCAGGTGTACAAACAGGAAAAGAAAAAAAAACAAAGGGGAAGTTAATATCATCTGATTGCCAAAACAAAAAAGCACTAATTCAGTAGCTAAAATTATGTTCAAGTTGGTAACAGGATACAGTGAACAATGAAATTTTTTTTAACATTCGATAGCTAAATGTGTCCTTTTAGGGCTTGTTTTGCATTTATTATTGACCAATTGAAACTCTTCAGGGGCGGAGGAGTCATCTTCATTTAAATGAACTCACTTTTTTGGCAGGATATCTCAAGGAGATGCGTAGTCACTTGTTTTTTTCATTCTCAGTATTTTTGAAGACTTGGGAATACACTGAAAACTTGAAAATACTTACTTTTTTAAAAGTTTAAATCAGTTAGGGCATGCAGATATTAGAACTGGCAGGTGGGGGAGTACTTTCTGTCATTTTGCTGCTGTAGCTGTGATAAAACATGCTATTTTTCCCTTTACTCCTGTGCCCGTCTTCCAGTTGCTAGTGTGACAGTGTGCGAGAACCTCACTGGAGTACCAAAGCTGTGCAGAGCCTCCGTAATCACCCTCTCTGTGCACATTGTTCTGTCCTGATGCTGTTTTCATAAGGAAGTGCTGGGGAAATACATCGAAGGGGCACATTCCTAACAGCTGCCATTAGGAGCCTAAATCACGTACGGTGTGTGAAGTTCGGCTATTTCAGATCCACCTTAGTGCTCTTCCCATCTGTTTATAAAGCTTTCTGATCCTCATCTTGTGTAGGAAACCTGTGCTTGTCTTTGTTTCCACTGGTCAACCACATGAGTTTGAAATGCTTCCCCGACTCTGTGCTCTTACGTCCGTGCTCCACGTTGGTACAGACGTGTGGTGTGGACCTGCAACACTGTGTAAAGGGATGTGTGAGTTATGCCTTTACTCGTAGTTCTAAACAGGTTTAACCTTACCCAGACAACAGTTCTTAAACGGTGTGTGTAAACACTGGAACACTTCTCTGGTTCCTTTTAAAGTGTGGATTCCTAGGATGGCACATGCTAAAGGGAGACATGGATGAGACATTGTGTGCAGGCAAAGAGGTTTTATTTTGTAGTGTTATCTCCATTCATAAACCTAGCTATATGAACAACTCATGTTATTACTTAAATACCTGTATGTGAAATGTGACTTTAACACTTTAATTTTTATCTTTGTGGTTCTCCCTACTGCTGTGGGATGAAATATACACACTGCCCAGTTTGTGCATTAGCCCTGGATTGGCACAACCCCACGGAGGAGCAATCTCTCCCAGGCATCTCCGGAACAGTTGGTGTTGGAGATTGTCTGAATGCCACAGACCACAGGTACGTGCTAGAACGTACAGAGGAGCCCTTCTGCTGTGCTGGCTGGTGCTTCACAGTTTGAAATGCAGAAGCTGCTGTTAACACCGCCTGAAAGCAATGCAGCAGCTTTAGAACTGGAATCCAGGGCAAACAAAAACCTATTCTTGCAAAGTTTCCGTGGCACCTTTAATCACTGCAAACAGCCGAAAGGCACGGTTGATCACTGCGATCAGCCGAAACCTCCTGGGGGCTGTGGTTGAAGGGTTTGTCCCTTTGCCCAGCACTGCCGACCCCGCGGCCGCTCCTGGCTGATCAGGGACTGAATGGCCCCTCTCCTCTTTACGAACCTGGGCTTTACCTGATGCTCTCCCGTCCCGGCGCTGTAAATCCACCCTTGCTCAGCACTGAGGTTCGGCAGGAGCAGGCTCCGAAGCCGGGGAGCTGCAGGCTGCCTCCTCCTTCTCCCGGGGTTTGGGTGGGAACAAGGGACCGGCAGGCGTTGCACGCCTGCCTATCTGATGGTCTAATGCCTTAATCTGCTTTCGTTAAGGCATGCTGAGCTGCACAACTGGGTTTTTCATAGGGTTTGTTCAGATTAACGTTCCGTGTGGGAAATACAAGGGCAGCAGCGAAAGGCTGGGATCACATGCGTGACGCGTGGTGCGTTTTTCTACTGTTGCTCTACTAGGTGATACGGAGAACTGTGTGTGTTAAGCTTGTTTTCTACCAGGTTCCTTTTTCTCAGTTACTATATTTCAGATAAACCGAAGCAGGTAATGGCATCAGTGGGAGTTTGGGGCGTGGGAGTGTGAATCCCAGACCCACATCAGTAAGTGACCAACCTTAGAGCTTCCAGTCCGCCCCATCTGCTGAAGCGCTCAAAGGGATCCATGCCTTGGGCCCTTGTCCCCTCTGCCATCATGTCCTTTCAGTCTAGAGCAGGACAGCGTACTGCTAAAAAAATGTATTGTCAGCAGCAAAATAGCAAAGACTTGTAGATTTGTTCAGTTGTTGGCAGCTTTATACCTTACTTGTTAAAAAAAACACCCCAGAATCTGTCTGCGTACTGAGTTACTCTGGTCTGGTTGGATTTGTCTGACTGGACTGAGGTTGATGCTCTCCTGCGTGGGTCTGTGGAAGGCTGCCTCGGAGGACGCTTGACGCTCCAGTTCTAGGAGCATAAGGCAGATGTCCTTCCCGTGTTGTGGCGGGTTAGGTGGGATCTGTAACTGCAGGTTTCAGCTGGTCTTCCGAAATCTGACGTGTGTAGACAAGGAGGAAAACTTAAGATGTGTGGGTTATATCCTCCTCTTTTAAATTTTCTTTCTTTTTTTTTTTTAAATTTTATTTTTTATTTTTTTAAAGGATGCTATCTCTGAAAATGGATAGGCTACCTGAGGACTATCTTCCCTTACAGCCCTGCAGGGACGAACATTCATAATTGGCCTGGATACTTCTTGCGGAAGCTGGGGGAGAATTTTTCTTTTCAACAAAACCTAACTATGCAGAAATAACACTGGCAGAGTAGGTTGGCAAGTTCTTACAAATACATGCATATTTCACGGTTCTTTGTTCTTTTTAAATTATGTCTTCATAATTAGAATAATTTTGTTGTTGAAAGCCTCAATGAGTTTCAATATTTTAAGTGTTTAATAATTTATGCTAAACTTCGCATGTTGTTTGTGGCACCAAAGAACCTCAAGCAACTGATTAAAAAAGGTTTACCACATTCCTTTATTCACAATTATCCTCTGGTTAATAACAACTTTTAGACACAACTATCTTGGCAAAATCTTAGCTCTGTTTACCTGAAGACTGGTACTGTGCCGAACATCAGCGCTGCATTACTTTTCCCATTCCTGGATTTTTTTTTTAATGCCATGAAACAATCTTCCAACACATTTTAAATTTGTTTTCAGTTTGGCTTTTTCTTTTTTTTTGTAAGGGCCCTTTCCTTAATTTTCAGGTTTGTGTGGATGCTATGGCCACAAGTGGCTTGACTACCAAATGAGCTGCGCTGGAGTGTTTTGAGGTTTATTCTTAAAGGTTAAAGTTTATCTTTGTCCTTATGAAACTTTCTGAGTACTGACTCTTCAGGCTGTGCTGGAGTGATGGTTTGTGGTGGTATCAAGGAAGAGCTTCGTTTTCTGTAAATGGTTTTCCAATCCAGTAACTCACTCTGGTCACAAGGAACTGTCTGGGATTACATAGAGGAGAAAATTCTCACCTGAAATCGCTTGGACGAACTTGCCTGTAAGTTCATATCTAAATCTTTTTTCCAAAGGAAGAGAACAGGTTTTTATGGAAATAGTCTTGTAAATGTAGAAACATGTACTGCATCAGTGCCCTGGCATCATCTTCTGTGTGTTCGAACATCATAGGTCAGTGCTCCAAAAGTTTATGGCATTGACTTAAATTCTTGGTCATCTAAAAATCACAGTGATCATATTGTCATAGTGTTTTAGGAAATATGCAGTATTAACGAAAGGGCAGCAGCCGGGGGTGTGTCTTTGCTGCACGTATCTACCTTTCTGAAGGAGCAGAGGTGGTAAATCTGGCCTGCAGCTCAGCCAGGCCTTGGAGCTGCCTGCCTGAACCCTTCTCGGGAACCGGCTAAAAGTTAAAGAGAATTGATAATCTGAGCATCTGGTTTGTGTCCAGGCTGTTCAGGGCTGGAGGAAAGAAATAGTATTCACCAGGCAGCTGTATTTCCTGAATCAGAAAGCTGTGCTTAGATGAGAACACATTCAACTGGGTTTAGTTTACATTTAAAATTATTTGTTTAGTTTACGTGGGTTTGACTCAGAGCTCAGAGTTTGAATGAGCCCAGAAGTTGAAAGCAAGGTTCCTCTCAAGCATTTAAGTTTAACGTGGTTTTGTGTTGAAGCCCTGCGAGCCAGTCTTCAGCCACAGTTTAATATCTGAAATATCTGAAACTTCAGTTTTTTACTCGAACCCCACCTACACAATTTCAGAACCTTGTGATTTCACCTGTTCTGAGTTCTCATTATGAAGTTTAGCATTTTGCTTAAGACTGTAAAAGCTAGCTAGCTGTCCATTTTGGAGATAAGATGCTAAAACTGTTCAACTGTTATCTAAGAGAGAAGTTCGTTGAAGAATGAGATCTACAAGTTGACAGGAATACAGATGATGGTGATGAAGGGAATCTAACATAGAATGTAAAATCATGCTGAATACAGATTTGTATCAATAAATTTGGTGGGGGTGAGAAACACTTGGATTTGGCTTCAGTTTTTGACTGTTGTGCATCTTTTCACCGTACTTGAGTGTTCAGATGAAAAAGACCTTTAAATGAGATGTCTTCAACGGAAAATGATAACAACCTGCTAACAGGAAGCCAGGGACAGATATAGAAATGGAAAATTAAAGGAGAAAGAAAATGCAGCATCACACTGCACCACTACAAGGATTCTGTTAAATAAAATTGGGTTAACTTATCTGCAGTGGTGTGCAGCACTTTTTCTTCAAAGCTGATACTTAGCTTTTCACTTGATTTCCCTTTAACAGCAATAGTTTGAAACCTATGTATATTTATGAAGCTGATCCTGAATTACAACGTGTAACAGGCATTTAAATTTTGTCTTTTGGCTAATTCTGCAAAATCAGTGATAAAGGTACAGGTTTTGTGAAGCAGCGGCAATGTAAGCCTCTTGGATGCTGCTTTGGCTGGCATCTCGGCTCAGAGCTTAATTATGCTGATAGGACATCTGAGACTGCATCTAATGCGTATAGGAGATGTGCGAAGAGAGCTAGCTCGCAAATGAACGCGCTTGTTCGCATATCTGGTAAAAGCCCGAAGTTACGAAGATAGCTGGATCTCTAAATTAGCTTTCAGCTAGCTTTCTTGCTCCAGTAGTAATTTGAATGCTAGATATTAACATTAAACATTCTAACGTATTTAAAAAAAAAAGGGGGGGGGGGAACTTGCTGTTTCTTTGCTAGAATCTGTCTTTTGTAGACTAACAGGAACTATCACTTTACCTGTTAAGTGGACTTCTGCCCATAGTTAATGAAACAAAGGTACTGCGGATGCTGGGATCGTACACGTGCGCTGCTGCAGCCTACGTAATAACCATAGAGACCAAATATTGAAAAATGCTGGGCCAGGCACTGCCCTTACAAATTCAGCTAATAACACTGCTCAACTAAGAGCAGAATGAACTCTTCGTATTTGCAACACATTTCTATGCTCCCCACCTTCTTGGGGCATCAGCTTCGTTGGCAGAATGCGGTGAGCTGCTCAGCCAGTGGAGATCGTGTACATTAATTTTTACTTTTATTTTGTTGGGCGCCTTGTGAATTATTATGGGAATATGAAAGTCTACAGAGCCAGGATACAAGCTTAATACAAATCAGAGTAAATAATTTGAATCATGGGATCTGACAGGAAGAAAATAGTTCAGCTTTGTAGAAGAAGGATGTCTTTGCCCCTGGATGTTTGGCCCTCGCATCCCTAACTGGAAACCTGGAGTGGTCTGTCCTGTCTGTGGGGTCTTCACATCCTTGCTGTAGGATGAGGGGACAAAATGGACTGGCTTTCTGATGGAACTCCCATGAGCTCTAGAAAGCACATGTTCCTAAGCCACAGCGTGTTTGTGTAGCCATCCACAACCCTTATGCTGGACACAGATAGGAAGCACTTTGCAGGTCAGGCCAGAGATGAAGGTACAGCTGAGGAGGTGAAGGAGTATCTGTTTGGGTCCCCTACACGGTGCGTGAAATGTCCTGGCTCTGATGTACGCTGCTTTTCCCAAGATTCTGCGTCCTGTTGCTTTTTGATTAATAGCAGCTTCTGGGGAGTTGGTGTGAACTTGCAGATTTGGTCCCTTGGAAAGCTGTGTAACTAATTCCTGAGGTGGAATACTCGAAGGAATTCTTGTTTGTATTTATGTAATAATTAAACAAGGAAGCATTTGTATCTGGATGCACTGAAGCCAATCGCATCCTGGGCTGCATCAAGAGCAGCGTGGCCAGCAGGTCGAGGGAGGGGATTCTGCCCCTCTGCTCTGCTCTGGTGAGACCCCACCTGCAGCACTGTGTCCAGCTCTGGAGCCCCCAGCATCAGAAGGGCGTGGACCAGTTGGAGAGGGTCCACAGGAGGCCATGAAGATGATCAGAGGGCTGGAGCAGCTCTGCTGTGGTGGATGCCCCATCCCTGGAAACATTCAAGGCTGGGTTGGCTGGGCTCTGAGCAACCTGATCTGGTTGGGGGGTTGGACTGGGTGGCCTTGAAAGGTCTCTTCCAACCCAAACCATTCAATGGTAAATAAATAATTAAGGTTGGATTCTTTTTAAAGAGCTAAAATAAAGGTTTAATCAATGTATCAAATAGTCTATCTAGCACAACGTCTTGAAGTCAAAATCTGATTTCTTGCATGAAGAGCAAACCATGGAAGCTAATAAAAAGGAGTTTATGGGTTGAGCCACATCCATCTCACCAGCCAAGTTTCGGCTCCACTGTGGGTGAGTGCACGCCACTCCCCGAGCCTTTTGCTCCGTCAGTGCTGCCGAGGTAAACGGGGAGCTGCTGTGGTCCCAGAGCTTTCGCTCTGTTTACTCAGCACTCTGTTAAAATTAAAGTAAACATAAAAAGCAATTTTTGAATTAGAGCCTCCCCCACTGTGGAGCTCCTGGCCCCCCAAGCAAACCTCTCGAGCTGCTGTCACCAGTGAGAGGAGCTGGCGGCTCACCTGTGAAATGGGGATACTGGTGGGGGTAGGGTGGGTACTCCTGCTGCTCCCTGAGTGAGCAATAAAATCTTTTCAGCTCTTCCCTGCATCTCCCACCTCCCAGTGCCCCAGCCGTGCTGGGCTGTGGTTCCCAGGGCTCTCCCTGCTCGGGCAGTCCCCCCAGTACAGCAACCTGTGTCGAAGTCAGTCCCCTGAGCTCTGCGTCCGAACACGCTCCAAGGACAGACTGTGCAGCTCTCTAATCCAGCCTGAAAGGCAGTATTCTTGAAGCCAGCTAATTGGGAAAATCCCCGATAAACCTGACAGCGTACCTCGGAATTCTACAAGCTGGGCTTTGGCAAACGAGCTCTTCTCTCGGGGCACTCCCTGGTCCAACGCAGCGCTGGTTGTCCGCGCTCATCCCGTTGGAACAAGGCCACGCGTACAGGAGGGCACTGTATCCCGGTTATAGCAACTGGGAAGATCAAAGCAAATACCTCAAAAATAGGTGAATTTGAAACCAATGACCGTTCCAGTGCCCACTTTAAGAAATCAACAGCTGACTGCCTGTTGTCTTTTTGGTGTCTGCGCAGTTAAATGCTGTAAGTCATTACACTAATGAAGTGTTGCGGTGTCAGCACAAAGGTGCTTTTTGGTTCCTACTGTTGAAAAAACAGTCTTGGCCACAGTCATCTGCTGTGTTGCAGCTTTTGCTGTTTTATTGTGCTGATTCCAATGCACAGTGGTTTTCTTTAGCCTGAGCTGTCAGGGGCATGTGACTGTGTGACCACCTCCAGTTAAAAGTTAAAACCCTCCGGTTTGTAAACAAGCTCAGCAAGTGGCTGTGTTTATACCCAGAAGGGGAAAAAAAACCCAACCCTAAACCCAAAAGACACTCACCTGTAGTTTTTCAAAGTTATTTTAAATTCAGATGTCATTTAGCTAATGTGCTTATTTTAGAAATGAATCTTTAAGTTTTTGCGGAATTGCTACATGCTTCTACTCAACCAGATGAATCTATTGGCATAAAAACTTCTAGTTTTCTATTCTTGGTTAAGAACAGCAGTAATAAAACCAGCTCCGTGCTGATTTCTATAATCTGCACAACCTGTTGTATTCTTACTCACAATCCTGAGCATCTTATGAGATGAGGACAACTATACCCAGCAAAACTGTGCTTGTTCACTAATTTATTGAGGAGAAAAAAATAGTTTCATATGTAGAATATAATATTCCTTGTTAGTGCTGGAGTGTGTTAGTGCATCACATTGGAATTAAATTGGTTTGTATCCAGAGGTCTTATGAGTATGTGCTAAGCAGATGATAAAAAAAAAAAAGTGGGTTTGGGGTGCTAGGCAGGTAAGTGCTTCCATCGGTAGTGTGTTATTGCGTTAATGAAATGGGTATGTTGGGGCAGAGGTGTGTTTATTTTTTAATTAAATCTCTAAGCCAACCAAAATTAATCCATTTATTGAGATGGTTTCAGTTCCTTTACTTATCTGGGAAGGATAGTTTTGCTCTTTCTAAAATGACATTTTAAAAAATTCATTGTCATCTGTGTGTGGGAGCTGGTACACTGCATTAAAACTTTTTAAAGAGTTTTTTTACTGGACTTTTCAGGTAGTAAAAAATGGTGTTTGTTGATCAGAATTCAATATCTAAGAACCTTAAAAAGGCATATTGAGGTAAAATTTTTGAATGCATAAAAAGGATAAAAAAATAACACAGCAGTTCTGCTGCAGTTACAGCTCGTCCTTCTCTAGGATGGGTGCTGGGCATGGGCTTAAAGGCAGGGTGGATAGAAGCTGTCCCAGGCTCGGCCGTGAAGGTCAGGGCAGGGTTAAAAGGCTGTCATAAATAGCTGTTGGGTGACATTTGGGTTGCTGCTGGTCGCGCACACCTCCTCCCCTCCATCGGTTATCTCAGCAGGGTTGGTTATCTCAGCAGGGTTGGCGTGCGGCAGCTGGCGCGGGGCGGAGGGGGCTGCCACTTCACAGAAAGTTACCTTTCCTTCATCGGCTACAAGTTGGAAACAGATTGCCGGGTTCTGGTTGTTCTGGTTCTCTTAAGCTTTTCCATGATTTAATATTTTAACGGAGAAAATAGAGCGATCTTGTGTGTGTGCTGATGCAGAATACAAAAAAAAAAAAAACCAAAACCCAAAACCTGAAAGCCTTATCAGTCTGGGAAAATAGTTTATGACCCAAGTTTAACATATCTAGCGTGTTAAAATGTGTAGAAATAATGATCTTATGAAAAATCAAAGCCAAAGTCTTACTGATAGACGCATAGTTCTAAATCCACCTGCAATTTCCATGCAGTACACTACGCTATTCAAGCTGTTTACTATAATTTTATTATGTAGAAGTGTCCTTTGGCAATGTTCTTTCAATACAATTAGTTGCTGAAAAGTAAACATTTTATGACAAGAGAATACCATTACGGTTAAAGTTTTATACTAAATTAAAGGAAAGATTCAAAACTCTATTAGTTTGGCATCTTTTTGTCATGGTTCGTGAATACTGGTGGTATCGCTATGGAGCGTGTGTTTCAAAGGAAGCTCACAGTTTACTGGGGTGTAACTAAAAATGGGAGCTATAAGTATTTTCTTCCAGAGTGTGGCACCTTCCTGCTTATAATTAAATCATTGAACTGATTATGTAAACATCTGTTGGAATGAGAGATGTTCAGTCATTCCTACTGGCAATTGATTCAGGAGATGCAGAGTGGATTTGTTGTAACTGATACTCTTTAGTTACAGTAGGGTAGTAAATAAATGGTGTTTTAACAGGAGCAGTTTTATTTCCTGGAAATTCTACAAACACTATAATGATTTCTACATCTTTGTTACTTGCAGAAATGTATTGGTTTATCCTTTCATCCTTCAGTGTTGTCTTGTTGACGTATCAATTTAAATGCTGAGTAGTGCAGAAGTATTGCCATCCTCTTCATTTTCAGTTCTGCATAGATAAAAAGAAGCAAACCCTGCAGCTAAAAATAAGATTAAAATGATTATTTTTCTTCTCTTGACATTTGCTGGTACACCTGAATCCATCTTTTGCGGGGGAGCACTGCCTCTACAGAAAGGGAAATGATGACAGGAGGAACAGGTAGCATCAAAGTCCAGGCAGAGACCAGGTCTTCCAGAGGACATAACAGCAAGTATTTGATCCTCTTGTGTAGATAACAAAAATTGTATAATTTAGTTTAAGACTACTGGGCTGCCTTTCCCTCCCCGCAGCAATTTTGTATGCGTTAGAGAAATAGCAAAGGCAGCTGCTCAGGCGCCCAAAGGAGCGAAGGCTAGCGGTTGTCTGCTGGCTGTGCTCCTAAACGTGCGCCCGTGTGCCGGGTGGTGGGGTCTGAGGGGATGCTGTGGCCACCCGCTCCTCAGGACCTCTGCATCTTTGTGGGAGATAGAGCGGGACGGTGCAGGGAGAGCCCGGGCTAACCAGCTGTTAAACTGCCTTCACCAGCTAACCTGGTGACCTGCAGAATCCGATGGGAGTTGCCGGCCTTCATTTGTCATTGTAAAAGGGCAGGGGGGGCTCCGGGAGTGGTCACGCTGCACAGAGAAGTCCTTTCCCAATAAACCCCATCACAAAGTCATCGACCGGCGTACTGCTGGGGCCATACCTCGCCTTAGGCTCCTGGGTTCGTGTCCTAGCGGTATCAGCCTGATGAGGAAGGAAATGCCTTGATTTTGGCACGGAACGAGAGGGTCAGCAGAAGGGGGGAAAGGGAGAGCCACTTCAGCCGCTGTCGGTGTGCAGCCGTGCAGAGAGGGGAGGCAGTGACTGCGCGGAAAGGAATTCGCTGGGGTGGCTGTAGCCTGCCAGCATGGCGTGGTGCTAAAGCCTGGAATTCCAGAAGCTGGGAGACGGCAGGGAAGTGAGCACTGACATCAGCTGCAACAGGGCAGGGCTGGGATGGCGTTACTGGTTTTACTTTCTCCCGAAACTTCAGCTGGCACCAGTACAACGTGTACCACGCGGCATCCAAAAGCCATGCTCGAGCAGTGCGTATGCGAGACTGCTCCGTGCGCAGAGCTTCTGAGTCATGCTGTTCTGAGACTCTTCTCTCTGGAAACCAGATGGTAAGCTCCCCGTTGACTTCGCTTTCGTATTTAGTTTCAGGATGATCAAGGAAAAATATTTCCAGTGTGATGCTAAAGGAGAGGCAGTGGCATTTTGTCTGAATTTACTGATTGAGTTTTCAAACTACATATTTCAGCTAAAGACCACAATAATATTTTTTTGTAAATGTGACACACAGAGGAAGGCTAGGAATAAACTAATCATAGACAAATTGCTCTCTGTTGTTTTAAAAAACAAAGCAAACAAAAAATAAAAAATGAAACATTCTTGTTCCCAAAGGGGTGGAGGCGACTTTGGGGCATTCCAGCTGTGGATAATCTTGTAATCTTTGGCCTCTGAGATCCCAGTTGCTGTGCAGTATTTTGGGGGAGACGGTATGCAGATAATCTCAGAGCATGTCTTTTGCAGGGAGATAGCAGGAGGAGGAGCCAGCACCCATCTTCCTTTTGTAATGCCAATGAAGGACGGAAGAAAAAGTTCACATACACATATGCCCCTATATTGTACATGTACCAAAATGAATTTTAATGCTCTGTGGAACTGAGATAGCAAATTTGGGTTAAAATGTACATTACAAAATCATACATGTAAGATGTATGATTGCACCAAACCCCTTTGAAACCTGTTTTTAATGGAGAAGAGTGACAGATAGAAAAGCTGTATTATGTATTAAGGACTAATACAGCCAAGGTGAAACTTGTTTGTTGTAATTGTTCTCTTGTATTTCCTGAACTTAGTAAGTATATACAGATGCAAAAGATCAAGAGTTAGTGTGCATGGAAGCTGCTCGGTGAAACAATTGGAGTGAGCAGGGTACATGTTTAAATATTTGTGTGGATACACTCATCGACTACATTTTGCATTGCAAGGCCCGTCCTTAATCCACCGCAGTCACAGGAGACTGTTGCTCGTTCCATGAGGAACAAGTCAAACTTGGAATAGCTCTGGAGACTGATCAGTAAGTCAAGTAAGGCAGTTAATATCTAAGAGCAAGTCAACCATATGAAGCAGTTAACAGTATTGCATTTCCTTGAGAAGATTATTTCTTGGAACACTAGGCCACAGCCACCCAAAAAGCTGTGGGGTAAGCAAACGTGCATTCACAGTTCAGTAACTGCTTTCTGCTACCTGCCCACTGCCTCGGTGGGTTGGGTCAAACCTCACGCACGTTAGCGTGATTTGCTTAAGCTCGTTCCCGTCCTTATTTTGTTCTGTCGAGTAGCTGTCGAGTAGTGCCTTTTAAAAAGCACTGGTGAAAATTAGTGCTGGTGCAATACCTGATCCTCGCAGTCAAACACCGACGTAACTCTTGGTTTGGTCGTGTTCTCTTGGTTATCTTACAAGAATGCCCATGTCTTTCCTGACTCCTGAAAATGCACGTAATGTGTGTACCCAGCAGACAGCTCACGTTCCCATCGCTCGTGTTGCGTTGCAAGCCTGCCTTTGCTGTTCAAGTAGCAGGCTCCGGTTTCCATCCGTCCTCTCCTCCTGGCCCCGGCTGTGCTGGAGCTGGCTGTTCCCTGGCTCCAGAGCCAGGTGGTGGGGAGCAGCACCCACCCCGGAGCTGATGGAAACAAGTGGCTCCCTGGCAGCCAGCTCTGGAGTCAGTTCTTCTGGTGACGTTGAGCTGAATCCGCCCTGCCGGAAGGCAAACAGTGGGAACTGACAGCTTTTCCCCACAGAAATCTTTTTCTCAGTATTTTATTTCCCTAGCTGTGGTTTTGGGGATGTTAACCTGCTAGTAGTTTGCATTCCTTAATACATTTTTGGTATTTTAGTTCTCTCTATAAAATGCCTGTCCTGCTGCTAGATGCTAAATAGTTTTGCACTGCTTTCGTCTCCCTTAATATTTCCCTTGTTACATTTAAATAATTTGCCTTTTATCTTTGTCCATCTAGCTGCTTCAGCTATCTTCCTGTAATTTCCTTTCTGAAATACGATCACGTCATCGCAGCCAATATCTCTAGTTTTTCTAACATTAGATATACAAGAGCTGGTCTGGAGCACTTTTGTCTGCTGTGGCTTCTCGGTTTTGATGAGCCTCGCCAAGGACCAAAATTCACGTTAAGTATTTGTGCAGTACTCTCTTCTGAGAACAGCAGGCTCTTTCACTTTGTAGAAATATATGACAGATTCCTGTAAGTGGGTTATAAAAGTTCGGTATTTTGATGGATGATATCATTGCAAAAAGTTGTGGGGTTTGTGTTTTTTTTCCCTTTTCCTGGTACAAATTATGCATGTATGAGACTAATGATTTGCCTCCACTGGTAGAAGCATTGATGTCGGATGTAGAATAAACGGTGCGCAGCTTTCCGAGTTTTGTGACATCCTTGGTTGAGGTGATAGCTGTGTATCATTTATTACTGTATTTGTAATGCTAACCTAAGTATGCCTCCAGAACAACAAGGATTTTATGCAATGGTACTCTGTTGTAGCTGGAAAGGGAAAGAAAAGGTCACACTTGTGATCGTGGAGGCTGCGAATCCCTTCCACACTGTGATGGAGGATTGATGTTTGCTGTTGAAAAAAGCTGTCAGAGTCAGGATGGCAGTTTTTCCCGTTGTGGGAATGGAGAATGATTATTTATGGCATGTAGGTTGTTGTAGTTTAGACAAGTTCTGATGGAGAAAGAGAAACAAGGCTCTTTCTCAGAGGCAGAATATACAGTCACTTCTGATCCCGTGTTTTTAGTGCTTTATTTTTAGACATACTATTTTTAAACAGCTTGAAATACAAAAATATTTGCTTTTACCCCACTTAAAAGAAAACCCTGTTGTGACACAGCATGACTCAATCTTTTTATAGCCACATCAAACAAGTGTTGCTTAGGATAATGTAAAAATATATAAACAATCATAAAGGCAAACTTTCTCAGAGGCAGAATATACAGTCACTTCTGATCCCGTGTTTTTAGTGCTTTATTTTTAGACATACTATTTTTAAACAGCTTGAAATACAAAAATATTTGCTTTTACCCCACTTAAAAGAAAACCCTGTTGTGACACAGCATGACTCAATCTTTTTATAGCCACATCAAACAAGTGTTGCTTAGGATAATGTAAAAATATATAAACAATCATAAAGGCAAAAACAGGAAACCAGCAGTTGCTATTGTAACACAAGATGGAGGGCAGCAAAACATGTTCTATCTCATCAATATTTATTATTCATTCCAAAGAAAGCAGTAATATGCTTTAACCATGTTATACCAAAGGTGGTGCAGAAAGTACTTTGCATCTCTTGGTCTTCATGGAGCAACTGTCTTAATCTGTTAACGAGTGAGGGTTAAGGGAGATGTTCAGAGTGGGAGTAGGATTGATTTTTTTAGGTTCTTTAGGGTCTTGGTTGTTTTGATGCTGAAGATAAAAAAGCTGTTGAGGTGGAGAGGCCGGTGCAGCCTCGTCTCTAGGCAGGTGGTGATGGGATTCGCGCTCCCGAAGCGGGACGGCTCGGAAACAGTAGGCTCCTCGCTCGCAGGGTCAGCTTGTGACCCATAAATATTATTCTTGTCAGTGCAAAGCAGATCTGGTTTGGAGCCTGAACCAGCAACCCCATGAGTAATAACAGCTGACAGCAGTGCCGTACACACCTTCAATTCCAGCTGCGCCCGCCCGGCCCCCGTGCCCGGCGCGGCGGCAGGTGCTGGGTTTGGGAGAGCCCGAGGGGAGGCCTGGCAGCCAGGTTGTTCAACACTCCCGTTTCCACTTCTGTGGCTTTTAGCAGGCTGTTGTTTGTTTTTTTCCTAATGTGCCAAACTCATCTTTTTTCAGCTGCTGAGGCGCCAATAGTGCTGACACAAAGACTTCCATTTGCTTATTTATTGTACGGTTAGATCACATCTCTCACCGAGCAAACAGAGGAGAAGCCAAGTTGCTGCTTGCTGACATCCGGACCGCGTGGCTGGGCCCGGGCCCACACAGAGCCTCTCTGCTTGCCCAGACTTGACCGTGCCCCGGGGGAGCTTTGTTGGAGTTAACCCAGTCCCCAGCTGGAGTTAACCCAGTCCCCAGCTGGAGTTAACCCAGTCCCCAGCTGTGGCTGGTGCTGCTCAGGGGCGTGGGGTATCCCCACCCAGCATCTCCAGAGCAGGTGGGGAGGGCTGGAGGGGAAAGCGTGGTGTGTGAAGGGCGCAGAGGACAATTAGCAGTGGAGTGAATTAGTCTGAGTGCTCCCTGCAAAGCAGGTTTGGGTTAAGGTGGAGACCAGGTAACTGGCTCAGGTGTAAGTTGTCTCCAGATTAGAGTACTGTGTTTTTATGTGGATTGCAGAAGGCTCTAGCTAAAAGGAAGGTTAAATTCTCAAGAAATATGCAATAGGAACAGGTCACTCAAATCACTCGTGTTTGCAATGTGGGCAATTGAAAAGCGTTGCACTTTTAAAGTATATATCCTTGGCCTTTAGGGAATACGCAGCCTGGAGAAATACTGAGAGTTGCTTTCACAACTGGTATGACGTGGAGGTTTTTCAGATTACTTAGGACATTTCTTTCAAAACTGTATAAAAACCAGTTAACTGTTAGCTGGACATGGTTCTAGTGCCAGCTGGAAATGGCTGAAGTTGGTAAAGTCAGGTTGGACCCTTTAGTCATCACTCGTGCTTGGAAGAGCAAGAATTTGCGGGTAGGCCGAGTCCTGTTGTAACGGCTCTCCCTATTTTGTTGCGGGTGCAGTTGGGCACTACTAGAGCTTGGCTTCTTTCTAGATCCTAGGGAGGAGTCTGACAATAATCTGGTGACGATTTGCTGCTTCTCTGTGTATTTGCATGTAAGGCCATGCTTTAAGGCGAAAAAAGTGGTCCCGAACTACTGCCACAAGCGACCGTTTCAGTTGTGATTCAGTCTTGGTGTGAGCTGCTTCGTGCTGCCAGTCTCAGCCGTGCCGTTGCTTTCTCGGGTGCTTAGGCTGCTGCTTTTTTATGAACTCTCTCCTTTTCCACTTGTCAGTATGCAATACTGCAGCGCTCGGATGTGCTCGCAGCTGCGCGTTAAAGCAGTGGCTCCGCGCTGGGCAGAGCTGCTCTCGGGGCAGGCCGAGCCTGCCGCTGCCCCTCTCGCGGGCCCGCTGGTTCCCGTTGCTTTTGGGAGAGAACTCTGGCCTGGCGGTGTGTGTGGCTTGGTCGGCCAGCAGCAGTCGCTGAGTTTTATAAAGCCTGCTGTTCTGCAAATGGTGTGCGCATTTTCCGTGCATCCTGTGGCGTTGTGAGCTTTGTCCTCTTCTCATTGAATGTCTGATGCCATAGCTTCCAGTGGGAAGCTTGGTGGTTTTCCCACTCTCATTTCTTACACATTTTCTGTAGCTTACTCGATTATCTGATACTATGCACATTCTGTGTAGCTTTGTGAAGAGTGTAATTCTCTATTTATTTTGATTTCGATACCATAGCTTTTGGTCTGTCCTGCCAGTTCCTTTTTCCAAGTGCAATATCACAAATAGTTGATGAGTACGCTGAAGGAAATTATGCTTCTCTGTTGGACTTCTGTTTTCTCCAATAACCTGGCCTTCAACCGATTTTTTTTTTTTTCTGTCACATGTTTTATAACAATTTCCAAAAATTATTTGGTTCCTTCATTTTCTCGGTGCTTCCAGATCGCTGCTTCCATTGTGCAAATACAAAATTGACAAGGTTCATGCAAACTAAGCTAGTTTAAGGTTATGAGTTTATTAAGCTCATGTAAGCTTGTGGATGTTCAAGAAAATTGCTGAGATTGCGTGTTTTCAGACATATTTACCTCTGCTGTACCATATTTAAAAGCCTGCAAGTTCTGTGCTGTCTGCAGTAGTAAAACGGGTCTGGTTTTAGTGCAAGTTAATTTAACTTGACATAAAAGTCCAGTTGGTCCTTGGTTTCTGTGTCAGTCAAGTTGAGATGAGGCTAACCTATATGCCTTGACTCCATTTGCTAACACACGTTATATGTTAAGTCTGTCTTCATTAGTTTTTGTTGGGTTTTCCCCCTAACAGGTGCAGCGAAGTTTGTGGAAAAACATAGTCTGAGACTAGTTTAATGAATACTCTTAGCCAACCCAGTTTAAAATAAGAACCTTATGATCCTCTAACTCCACCTGCAGTTCCCAGCCCTACGCCTGGTGTTGGTACAAGTGCTGGAGTATTTACATGAGGAAACAATTTGGCAGATGACTTTTGGGTTAGTACAGTTGCATAGGTCATTTGCTGGTGCAGAAGTGTGTAAACACAAAAGTTGCACCTCTCCAAATTTCTGTTCTCCCATTTCAAAATACTTCAGTGCAGCCAGAGTGTTCACAGTACCTAAATTTTCTTATTTGAGCTGTAAATTTATGCATTATTTTATTCTGCAGAATGCTTTATCATAATAAATTGCTTGTATTCAGATGAATATGGCTTGAACCCATAACAAACATGAGAGCAGTGTAGCTACATCTCATTGCTTGGAATTTTGTGGTATTAAAAAACGAGCTGAATACACAGAATTGCCATTTTGGTGGCCACATCCTCCTTCACAACACACTTGATAAATGTGTAAAATGTGTTAATTCCACCATCACAAATTTCAGTACTGCATGAACAAAAATTAAAGCGTAAAAGGCAAGGGGCAGAACTCCATTAGCGTTATCTGCCAGGCTGCAGAAAATAGGTCTGGGTTTGGAGAGCAAATTTAGAGCTGAATTAATGGCATTGATCTCGACTGGGTTTAAATTTGGTTGTGGGTGTATCCGTAGAACCTAACTACTGTTCAAATCAGCTGGAAAAAGACAGATTTTGGTTTCAAGTGGTACAGCTTGAAATGTCACAAGTTTCCAGTAGCATCCTAAAATAGTAGTCTGTAAGTGCGGGGAGAGAATATCTATTGAGATGTCAGCTAAGCACGGTGACTAACGGATCAGAAGGGAGCGGTAGGAGATGCAGCTGACAAGCTGCGCCACGTAATCTGCAGAGCATCGCCCAGCACGTGCTGCGTCAGGCTCACAGCTCCCATTCGAGGAGCAGCACGTGTGCAGGTCTGACTTCAAACACTGTGAAGGAAGGAGAATCCACGGTACCCAATTTAATAGCTCAGGTGGTAATTATCCTCACTGCTGATAGTTGCACTGTAGGAGTGTAGTTCTTGCATCCTTAGCTTCCAATAGCTGCATCTCAATTGGAATAATTGGTTTTTCTGCTAGATTTAGAAATGCCTGCCATCTGAAATCCCTGCTGTGTGTCGACATTCACAAAACCCCATGGAGCTACCTTTCAATTTTTGAGGGCAGTGCAATTCTTTACTCATTCAGAGGCAGGTCAGTTGACATCACTTCTGTATGCTTGTATATAATGCCTGGATCCAGGAATAGAATTCAATGAAAGAAAAAATATTTTGGAAGTTGGAATTTGAATTGAGTATTTTCAGTTATTTAATGCTAACGAGAACCATCCTAACCTTTTTGATGCTTTTGTGCTTTCCCGCAGGGCAGCAAAGGACACTACAGGTATCACTGGCAGAGCCACAATGTCAAGCACAGCGGAGTGGATGATATGGTCCTTCTTTCCAAAATCACGGAGGATTCCATAGTGGAGAACCTAAAGAAACGATACATGGACGATTATATTTTTGTATCCTTTATAGTGTTGGTTTTAGTGGGGTGCTGTGGACTTGCTGAGCCAATGTGAAACTCATTTTATGTCTGTGTTCTGTTTAAGCATGTTGCTCAAAGACGCTGAACGTTTTATGTGACAGCTCACCTGAGATTAGACAAAGTGCTTTGTGAACTGAGGTAATTATGAGGGTTGAAATTAAGATCTGAAAAATTATTCTGAGGTATTCATTTTGATCTTTGGAATGGTGCTTATTGTTATTGAAGGCAGGCCTGTGGCTCCATGTATTTCTACATCCATGCGACCCCTGAGGCAACTGCAGTCATGCTGCTTCTGAGAGCAAGAATGAAGGTTTAAGGTGTATATATGTGTCTTGATGCCATGTTGTCTTCTGTACCTCCTGGATTCTAATGCTTTCAAAACAGCATTTCTTCTGCGACATAACGCTATTTACAGCCTATTCTGGAATTGTTCATACCGTGAGTCGCGGGCTGATGGAAAGAGGTGAACATCTGTACATCTACAGGGGTTGCTCTTTAAAATTATTTTTCTGCGTTTAATCAAAACGTAAAAGATTTAGATACCTGAACATGTAACTTAACAAGAAAAACAGATTTCAGCACTAAAGGTTTACATTTTTTTTTAAATTTCATATTAAAGGAATTCCTTGAGATAAAGTAATCACTATTTAATTTTTAGTTTTCACAGTATAACGTAAGCTGCAGTAATGAATGTGGTAAACACTAGTCAATATGATTATGTACTAGAAAGGGATACTGTTTCTTCTGCTGTAGCCAGGTTTTCATACTTCCTAGTTGTATCTGGAGAATAGTTTCCTTGAAGAGTTTAACTTTTTTTTAGCAGAGAGGGAAGGAAATATAACATCTCCTGGCCCTTTCCATGTGTGCAGTTGGTTAAGAACGAAGTAGCAGGATTGATAGAGGAAAACTAACGCTTGTGCTGACGTTTCCATCCCACACTGCAGAGGTTTTTAATGCGTGTGTGCAGGTGGTTTGGATCCTCTGTTCGATAAAGTGCCACCCCTTGTTAAACTGGCCATATAGAAATGTGATCAGGTTGCACAATATCTATCCAACTGCTGTACTGGGGCAAACTACAGCACTCTCCCTGTGAGTGACACGAGCGCTTTTCTCCCTGTGGAGCGTTGCGTCTTCCATGCCGTACATACACAAAGTCTTCAGCGCTTTGTGCTGAAGAAAGGTTTTTATGCCTTTTTTTTCCCTTAGAAAAATACATGAGATTAACATGGAGATGGTCTTTCTGCTGAAGCAGGAGTATGTATGTTTTCCAAGGGGACTTGTGGTCACATTGCGGGATCAGAGTCGTCTTTTAAGGGTTATAATGCCGTTGTGTAGGGAGAAAAGACTCCTTTTGCAGTTCTGCAAAAGGAGTCTTTTTCATTCTGAAATTGAAATAATCTCTTGAATCTTTCGATTGTTTGGATGTCCACCCATGAATGAACGTTTCTCTGTGCTGCGTTGCATAGAGATTACCGAATCATCCCAGAAAATGCTGGTATTGTTTACCAACAGAAAACTGTCACTTTGGGTGTTTATACCCACACAATGAATGCTTCACTTATTATAGTTGAAACCCAGATGTTGTCACTCTCCTTTGAATTAAATTAAAAAATGTATGAAGAAAGCATTGCAAATGAACAATAGAGAAATTATGTTCACTGAGTTGTACTTCTTCTCTAACATGTTATAGTTTTGTGCTGTGGCACCACAGTAATAGATTCTTATGCAGGATAATCCAACAGGATAAATTTGTTAATTTTCCTACTTTTGTACGGAAAGCATAGCTGGTGAGTTTGCCTATTCCAGATTGTTGATTGAAGCCTGCAGGACAACATTTTGGACTCGCTGAGATGGGTACACTGTTAACTCCCAGCTCAATGAACCGGTCCTGCCCGCAAAGTGAGTTGCTTTGTACATGTATACTGCAATTCTAATTCCAAAAGTTTCTGAAGTATTCTGTAAATGTGGGTACTGGTGCAGCTGAATGCAGAACGGTGAAACACTAACATTCAGAATGTTGCAAAAAAGCTTTCTGGGACTAATAATAGCTTGAAACTGAGCATCTTCTCATAGGGCAGCCTGCAGGACAAGACTGCTAGGGACTGCTAACAGTGACACTCATAAAATACCAGCACATACCGAATTACCTAATTCCCCAAGGTCCCCCACCAGCGCCCGCAGCTGCGCAATTGTCCAGCTGAGCTCAGCAGTGGGTGTCTCCGTCCGACACTGCGTGCTCAGCACTGTCTGTGAGATCAGAGTGTGTCACCGTGGCCCATTCTGCAGAGGTCAAAACAATCTTCTAGTGCTGACAGTGTGACCTCCTCAGTCACAAAGTCACAATGTGACCTCCTCAGTTACAAAGCAGTTTAAATATGCCATTTCCTTTCTGTAACTTCATTCAAGGTGTGTTGTGTTTGGGCCGCTAATTCGTGTTTCTGTACTTAGCTTGTCCTAAAATAAATATTGTGATAATATGAAAGTATCCCATTGAATGATATGTTTGTATTCTCATAACCCTGCTGATTTAATTTTTGTTAACAACTGTTGTAAGCTGTAAGGAGGAGATGGAAGAGTTATCTGGCAGTCACTAGTGCTGAGATGATGCTCGATGAAGCTGTTGTTACCTTAACTTCTTTGGAATACAGACATACATTGGCTCTGTGCTAATCTCTGTGAACCCTTTCAAGCAAATGCCGTATTTTGGGGAAAAGGAAATTGAAATGTACCAAGGAGCAGTAAGTACAGCAGTCTAAAACGTACTGCAGAATTCAGCAGCATGTAAATATTACTCATGGTTAAACTCCTGGAAGAGGTTGTTTCTGGGTTTTGGTAGCGTTGCACTAGCCTGGGAGAACTCAGCTGATACCCATTACCATACACTGAGTCTTCAAATTGAATTCCTTGGAACAGAGGATTAGTATTTCAAGAAAATATTGTATTGATTAACTCTCATCTGTATTAGGTTTCACTCCTTTACACGTCCTTCCTCCTACAAAAGCAGTTATTGTATGTTGAAAGTGCGGTGCCCAATTTGAAATGGCCGTTAGAGGGTTTGGAGGCTGTGACTTGAGAGCTCTCAAACCAGACAAGGACAATGAAAAAATCGTGGTGCCAAAATTAGGTGCCACTTTTGAAAATGTAGCTTGAAGAGTAAGTCAGCACAAGGGCATTAGGGACTTAAAATTCAGTTTCTCCCTCTGCTTGAGTTGGGCATGTCCATAGATTTGAATGGACAGAGTGGATGAAAATGAGACGTGCAGTGCCAGGCTCTGTGTACTGGTTTAGGTAGTTTATTGTTAGCGTGTGACCACTGGTGGAACAGCCTTAAATTATGTGAGGTTTCTCTTGGACAAGCCATATATTTCAAGCAGAGACCATTTTTAGAAGAGGGTGTTTACAATAGTTTAGGAGAAAATTATGGATGAGAGAAAGATCAGTAACAAAACCCAGAGACTTTGGTTTGTTTTTATTAAATGAACAAAAAAATTCCTGGGTAAAATTCAATATAAAGTGGGATTCAGAATTGTTTTTCCAGGAAAATAATTCTTCCAATTTAAATAAAAATTTATATTGCTCTTTCTGCGTTGTTTAATACTGAGTTGAAAAATTATTCTCTATTTCTGCTCCTAGGCACAATATGAAAACCCACCACATATTTATGCTCTCGCAGACAGCATGTACAGAAACATGATTATTGACAGAGAAAATCAGTGTGTCATTATTAGGTAAGAAAAAGCTCTGTAAAAAAATGCTTCATCGTCTTTTGGTGTTTTAATCTCAAGAAGCAGGAGAGTTTATTTTTTATTATAGAAATAAAAATCTTCTGTGTCCGTATCCACTGAACATTTGGGGGTTTTCTAAGGTAGCTCAGTACTTTCTGGCCCTTCCTTTTGTTTTCCAGTGAAATCCTGATGATAGCTTAACCACAAGAAATCTTTCTCACACAGCCAGCCAGCTTCCTGCCCAGTACCAAAACTGCAAAAGCTTGACTGACTACATGAGAGATTTGGATTAACAAGTACAGCAGCCACAGATTCTGTTAAATCCAGCATTCTTGCATTGACTGCATTTACCATACTCTGGTTTTAGTACTATTGCTTTTTTTTTTCCCCTGTTAAAAATAATGTACTTTTGTTTCTTTTAGGATTTTGCTTGCATTCAGAGATACTGGAAAATTAATTTTGTATTCACTATTACTCTATTTTAATTATTAGGCTGAAGGAATTCACTGGGGAATTATTAGTGATTTTTTCTAATGACAAGCATTACTTAAGTCACAATCAGAGCGCGTTTTGGGTCCCAAAGTATGCTTTATTCTCACCTGTGGCTTTATAGATGGTGTATGGTAAAAGGAAGTGTACGGAGAGGAAGGAGTGCAGAATATTGGAGCTGGCACGCTGTACCTCTTCTGACTTGCCTTCCTGCGTAGAAAACTGCAGAGGTCCAGTGCAGCGCGCCTGGAACTGCGCTTTACCTGTGCAGCGGGCTCCAAAGTGCAGTGCACGCATCACAGGGATGCAGGAAGAAAATATTAGACCTTCAGTAGTAAATGTAATTTATGTAATTTATAAATAGATAAATTATATACATACATGGGGAGTGAGTGCTCAGGCGTCATTTTTTTAATGATGCTGTGTGGCTAGCGTTTGGAGACTGCTAGCCTATGAGACTTTCCCGAGAACCAGGGAAAAGAAAGAGGAGAAAGTTAAAAAATAATTTGAAGGTATCTGTCATTATTTTATTAATAACAGCTTTTCTTAGGCTTTCTGTCATTTCTCTGTGGAACACGCGGAGAGGCATCGCTATGGGTTTAACTGCTGTTGAATTTAACAGGAGAGAGGTTTCAAGACTGGGTGTTTTCTTTGTCCGGGGGGTTTTCTGGCCTTCTCCCTGGGGCAGCTGCGTGCCCCCCAGGGTCACAGCCCCACGTGGGCAGGATGTCAGTGGTGATGGGATCAGATGCCGTGTAACTTTCTGCGCTCAGTCCCTCGGGCTGGGAAATGGCTGAAAGTTGTATTCCCTGTTTTCTTTTTTTGAATGTATGCCTGGGGGTTGGCCACGCAGAGCTTTTTCTGGGTGACATGTTACAGTGGAAAAGTGCAGGGGTGTGTCCCTCTTCGTATCAGCAAAGCCTCTGAAGGTAAACTGTTGGTTTTATGCGTAGGAAGGTCAATGGGGCGTTAACGGTTTGCTGCTCTGAGCCATACGCCTGTGAGGGCCTCCCTGTTCCTGGGCCCCTGGCTCCAGCACCGTGCCCTGCGAAACAAAAAGGCCAGAGCTCCTATTCCTGTCTCTCATATATCAGGATTGTTCCCTGAGCTCAGTCTTTCTTTTTGGAAAACTGATGCCTGTTGCCATGCTGAAGTTACCAGTCCCATTTAGTCAAATTCAGTTAGGAGTGGGTAAAATACAGATTTATTTTGCTTTTTCAACGGAGTCCCTGGGATGTTTCACGTGAAACTAAATTTAGAGTGAAAACCTCTAACCTGTGGTGAACTGTGATTTAAAACCGTATTTTTTGGATCTATTGCTAATGCCCCAAAGTGCAGTGAATGCAGAGGGTCACCTTTTCAGAGCGCTGAGATGCAGACTTACCGGTTCAGGTTCATGTGAGAATCCTACGCTTGAATGATGAATGACTCTTTGGAGCGTCTGCATCTTGTGTGTGCAGAGTGGATTTTCTCTCAGCGTGTGCACAGCCTATTCAAAATCTGCTGGAGTTACCTGACATCTACTGCAAAACTAAAACAAGAAAAGTCATGTTTGCCAGGGACATTTTGGAGAGTTCCTCTTCCTTTCTACACATTTATTTTTCCTCTGATTATTCCTAATTCAAACACTGTAAGCACTGCAGACTAAACTTACAGGTAGTTTTCGTGATGGTGTTTGATTTTTTGGGACACTTAGGAATTACTTTTATGAAATTGAGTAACTCAGCCATTCACAAAATTGGTTTTGTTTTGTGGATGTTTTAATCCTTTTGACCACATTTCATTTAAACTGCTTAGATATTCCTGTATTTTCTGATTTTAATGTCATAACTATTTCTAACAACTAGAGCTGGCTTCAGAATGAAGTTTCTTGAAGTTTGGAATTTGTTTGCTTGCATTCTGTTTCACGGAGCAGAAGGCACTGAAGTTGCTGGCAGGCGAGAAGCTCCCACGGTGCTGCAGCTCTTGAGTGAAATGGATGTTCTAGTTAGCTCCACATCTACTACCACACCATCAGCCTCACTTAATAGCTGCCAAGGCCTTCACTATTTCTGCCCCACAACTGTTGATTCTCAAAAAATTGAGATACAGTTCTGTCTGTCTGTCTTTAGTTCCACTGAAGTCTGCTGAACCAAAGCATATTCAAATGAACTTAGGGACCAGACATGGATTTCCAGGCAGGTGAAGGAAAGCCCCTGACGTGTCCTGCTGCAGTTGGGACCCCGTGCGTGTGTGAAGATCACACGGCCCTTTTGTGAGGACATTTAATTCTGGAATTCCAAATAATACATTTAGACAGTGATAGAAGCAGCTCATCCTCTTCAAAAAGTCTGTGAGCTAGGAAAGCAGACCCAAAAGAAAAGAGAGTTCTATGAAAGGCTGAAGAGTTAGCAACCAAAAGTCATATTTTTGAGTGATAATACTAATTTGAAGAGAAAAGCTGTTCCCAAACAGCCTTTCCAGGGCAGGGAGGCCTGTTTCATTAGTGGAGTAATTGCAGCATGTATGCATACGCATTAAGAAGATGACAGGTATGGATGTCTAATCGTAGCTGAGGAGCCCTGCGCTGTCTGGAGCGGCTGTTGGCAGGGTGAGCAGCGGGCTGGTCCTGGCCCTGGCTGGGCTGGGCGCGGGTGCAGCCTGTGCTCAGCTGGGAGGAGGGAGCCCTGCCGCCATCTTCTCCCCTCCCTCTGCACGCACCGGCGGCATTGCAGAGGGAGTTTACTTTACCTGTGTGAGTAACGCAGTTAGGCCAGGGCTTGATTTCTCATTACGTTTATGTTTTACTAAGGCATGATATTTAATTTAAGCCTCTATTGAACCAAGTTTGTAAACGTCTGCTACAGCAGACTGTTTGCATTTCTTCCTTCCTTGAAATGGCGGCTCTTCCAAACTATCAACAAGGAGTTGTCCAGTCAAGATTTTAGTTACACAGGATTGTCTGTTGTGGCTTTCAATTCCTTCTGGACTATTATTGTCCTTTAATTAAGAGAGTGGAGATTGTGATCAGTATTTTTCTATTATGTAGCAATAAACAGGTTTCTTCAGAATCTTTTTTTACCTTTTACCTTTCTATAAAGGTAAACCTTTCTTTTTACCTTTTACCTTTCTGTAAAGTTGAGGGCTTTGTTTTCCCTTTCTTTCAGTGATCTCTGCCAGGAGATGGTACAGTTGCTTTAAAGCAGTTTTTCAGTCCTCCCTGTTTGCAATTTTAGTTTACATTTTACATCCATGTGGCAGAGTTTGAGTACAGCAAAGCTATGTGTGATGACTAATGCTACACATATATGTTCATGTTGTACATGTTCAGGTACATACCATGTTCATATATGATCATTTACACCCCAGCTGCTTTTAGTGAACAATTCATGCCTATCTTAAGTCTATTAAGCTCAAAATGTAATATGAGATTTCTAGTCAGCTTCTGTATCTCAGCTTTCCATAAGACTCAAGTGACTGTTCTCAAACGTCTGTACAGAATCTGGCTGGAAATACGGTTGAATTTTGATGAGGAAGTGCTAGAAACATTAAGTCTAACAGACTAAGAAAAGTTAAGTAAAAGCAGTGACTCGGAAGGGAAAAATATTTCACTGGAGTTACGCTGCTGAGATTTCTCTGAAGATAATTAGAGAAAGTAAATTTTCTATGTAAACAAACTAAAAAGGTTATGTACACACATCAGAGTATTTTACATATTCAGTGTTCTTTACTGGCAGATCAAAGAGTTCTTCATAAAGACTTGTGATTAAAATTTCTCCATTGCCCTGGCGATGTAATTAAGTTTTACTTGTGTTGCTCTACAGCCAGGGACTCTATATTAAATGCCACTCAGAAAATTAATTTTGGAGAGAAGGATGAGGCTCTGTATCGGATCTTGCTTCTCTACTCTAGTCGCTGATCATATCTCCTCTGGGAAGGAAGGAGCAAAAAATTTTCCCTCTGCATTTGTAGTCTTATTCTGATTTTGGCTAAGTGTTAATTGACTTTGGCAGCAAAATGTCACTTTTTTGAAGTAGCAAATGGTGCTAGAAGAAATGATATATCTTTCAAAGCATTATCGTTTTTGTAAGTCATTGAGACTATGTAATGTTTTTATTTTTAGTTAGAAAAGTGTCTGAGAAAATTGTCAGTACCACAATCCACTTACTTTAAGCCATTATAATCATTTTTTCAACATTTAAAAACCTCTATACTTCCAACATACTTAAAACTACCAAGCTAGAAAGTGATTCTTACATCTTAAAATAGGTTTAATAGCAGCCGAGCAGGAGGGTCTATGTGAGAAAGCTTCCGTATGAGAATCATTTGGCAGGAATGCCACAGTTTCCCTGCTACAGTTACCTGAGCTTTACTGGGGGCAAGATACCATCCCATCGGATAAAGTTTCTGTGGTTCATAAATAATGCACCATCCTGTTTCATTCTAGTTTAATTGGAGCAATTTACTGGTCTCTGATCAATAAAAGCATAAAACTGAAAAAAAAGTGTCTGCATGCGTAAAGCTAAAGCAATCTCTGAAAGGCAGTCTTTCGGCTAAATTAATTTAATATAAAGGCCCACTTATATCGAAACAGGCTCACAATACAGTGGAACTGTATTCCTCCAGGTCCGTTTCCGTGGCAGACACTATGGAATGAGAAATAAAAGCCACACTTAATTTGAACAAAGAGGAGAAGGATGTATGCATCAAAGAGAATCTTACAGACACGTGTTAGATTTCTACTGCGTGGTGAATAATACCTGATTGCATTAAATCAGTGCTTGGCTCTGTATTCAGCTGAAAACCGCGTAGGCAAACTCAAAGAGTGTGATTCGGTTTATATTGGTTTGTCTGTCTTGTTTTACAACAGGACAAGCAAATGTACTGCAAGCACATTTTGAAGAAATGTTACTTTCATTATCAAACTATTGCTGATTTCATCTTAATGCAGTTTGCAGTCCAGCAGGCTGTCTGGCCCCGTGAATGAGGTAGATCTCAGTTACACAGGCTTTCTTCTTGGTGCTTAAGAAAGATGACTTGGAATAATAAAAATCACGGTCCGCACTTCACAGATGAGATGAAAAGGTGAAAAAATACCTCTTGATCAAGTTTCCAGTTTGATTTGTAAAACAAAGTCAGAAGAAGACAAAAGCATGTCAGTGTTTCTGGCCAAAAAAAAAGCCTTTCATTGTTTCTCTACTGTTTGGAAGCTTTAAAGATGTGGAATGATGTTTGCAGCTTGGCAGTTTGGGGAGCTTTTTCAGAATTAAACCTTTGGAAATGTCTCGTTACTCATGCTGATAAGGAGCTATGAGCTGACATTCTCAGCACGTCCTTTCACTGTGCGGGACATGCTGATGTTTCTCTGGCAAACATAGCTAAAATGTGTGCAGGAGAAGATGTGCATTTGATCCATATCCAGGAACAAGTAGGCGCGGGATGGAAGAGTCAACAGCATTCACTGTGATTATTCAGAAGCTTAAAGGTAGCACAGATTTTCACACAAGAAAAAAAAAACCAACAAAACAGGTATCTTCATGACATTGAACCAACATCCGTGTGTTGTGTTTTTGTATTTGTGCGGTTGTCCAGGTCAGGGTAGATTCATTAAGGTCAAAGCTGACTTGCACCAAGATTTGCGTAAGTCTGTAGGAGTTCTGCTGAAATAAAGCTAGCTTTAAGGTACAAAATAAAGTGGGACCTTGGGTTGTCTAACGTGCCAGTCTTCTTTCCCTCTTGAGAAGCTTAATCATAAGAAGGCCAATCTACTGCTCTTGTAAACATTATTCACCGCTGAAGTGAAATATTCTAACGGAAGGAAGGAATTGTGAAGGCTAGTATGGAATATTACGACTTCTTGTACCCTGTGTCAAGAGGCATAGGAACAGGAAGGTAGTTCTTCCGTCATTCAGGATGTGATTAATAATGTCTCATTATTTCATTCAGGAACACCTAAAACAAAAGACTCCTAAACTGAAGTAAGTATCTGGCATAGCATTCAGAGCTTGGATTTTCAAATGCGTTCTTGTGTCAAGATCTGAAATCCCACTAAATTTAAATGAGAATTGAGTTCTGAACACACTTGTTCTCTTTTGAGCATCTTGGTTTAAGTATATTTATTTCTCAGTGTACATAATTTTCTGACTTTGAAGTCCCATAGAGATTCTGGTGTCCGTGCAAGGTGATGTATTAAAAATTATTTATTCACAAACGTAGCCAAGTACCACGCTACAATACTGTATCACAGTCTCTATATTACCGGCTTACCAGATGTAAACACAGTGTGTATTTATTATTATTCATCGTTGAGGTACCTAGTCTTGGTTGAACAAGATATAAACCCCCAATTACTCCATTCTAGAGTTATTTAAAAACTAACAGGTGCAATTTTGTGTTCCTTTTCTTGTAGTGGGGAAAGTGGTGCTGGAAAGACTGTAGCTGCTAAATATATCATGAGTTACATCTCCAAAATTTCAGGAGGTGGCCCTAAAGTACAGGTGAGTGGTACAGAGCAATACTGAAGCGTAAGCCTATGTGAGGGAGATCCACAGACCCGGAATCACCTCTGCTGAAAGTTTTGTGGCTCTCATGCTGAATTATGTCTACAAGCTCTTTTTTTTTAGTTAAGGGGTAAAAGGTACTTCGATTATTATTCTCAACCAGCTTAAGAGCAACCACCAATGTCCTTCTAGTAGATGTGTGGTTTTTTACCTCCTGTGCTGGCATTCTGTTGAAAACGGAACCAGCTTTTTGGGTTTTTATTGCATCCATTAAATCTCTGATTTATTGGCTCTCTGTTGGCTCTCTGAACATCATCTTGTTTTATGAGGTTATCTACTCAAAATTAGAGTATTGAAAGCTAGCTGAAACAAGAAGTAGTTGCTTTTGTTAATAAGTGTACTATCAATGTCTGCTCTATCGCAACCTATTAACTAGAGCTAATTGAGTGAGTTAGCTGTAAAAATCCCCTTAATGATGTTACAGTGTCATTCGTTGACTCACAGGCAGTGCTAGGTAGATAGCAGCTGCTTTTACAGTACACTCTTTCTGAGTGCTTTCTGTTATTTTTTGCTTTTTTGCAGTCTCTGCTTAGTTTTGCACAGCAGTGATACTGGGAATATTGCAGAGAATAATGCTGTAACCAAGAGAATGATCCAGAGAAAGTATACATTGGGTTATTTTTTTGAATAAATGTATTCATGTTCTATTTAAAATATTCCAGCTTTTTGTACAAATGAAAAAATATTCTTAGTGATTACAGAGTAACAGTTTATGAAGTTGCCAAGTTGCCTTGAGCATTTATTTTGAAATAGAAGTCAATCTTCACAGCCCAGCATGCGCTGGGTTTGTTCCCAAGCTAGCATCTTGTCCGTCCTTCTGGCTCGTAGGATCAGATGAAGAGACAACGGTCACAGGCTTTACTGCTTTCTCAGACAGCTAGATAGCTGCATCACTGATCCTGAAACACATTGCTGAAGCACTTGCAGATTCCTAAATTTCGTGCTGCTCTGACTTCACTGGCTGTGGTGCTTGACCCCCAAAAAGGTTTAAGTGCTCACGCGTAAGGAGGAAATAGTTTTAAATCCAGGTGATGAAAAACACCAGATGAATTCATTGGCTGTGTTGCTTGGCAGAGCTGTGAACAGAAGGACCAGATTTTAGCCTCAGGTGTTTTGTTCAGTTTTGTAGGATTTTCTTCAAAAAATAGGAACTAGAAGCTCTGATAAAAAAGGTGGTTAGATTCTATTCCCTATCTGATCAAAAGGATTCCTTACAGATGCAGGCTTTCTTGCTTTTGTAATATGTATAGTTTAGATGTCATGGTTTTCTAGAAAATCTGTAAGAACTTTCAAAGTCTCTGTTTCTGAATCTCTATTTCTCTTGTTTCCTAAAATTTTAGCATGTTAAAGATATTATCCTACAGTCTAACCCTTTACTGGAGGCGTTTGGGAATGCAAAAACTGTACGGAACAACAACTCCAGCAGATTTGTAAGTCCTTCTACCTCAGAAATTACTTTATTCTTCCAACTTCTGTGCTGTTACAGAGGCAGTATTCAGGAGTTTAGTACAAATTGACTACAAATGAGGTAAAGTGTGTTTTAAAACATTAAGTGTATGTTGAGAGGCCTCCGTTTCGTTCTGTATAGGTTGCACATTTGTTTCTCTTACAATATGTACTGTTCACAATTAATTTATAGCATGTTCAGTCTGCAAACAAATAACTTGTTGGTTATTGGTCGGTTTTCCACATCAGTAATATATGTTTAAAAAAAAAATTGACAGCTTTTTAAAAAATAGATTAAACTATCCTTAGAGTTGTTTGATGGGAAACACGTTTAGCAATGCATACAGAAAGTAGGCAGGAATTATTTTCAGTCTGTCATTATAAAATATTCAAGATAATATTGTGAAATGACTATTCACTAGATAACGTACTGCAGATTCTGTTTTTAAAAGCTACACATAGGCTTTACAAGTTTGAGAGTTGTTCCTCAGCCAACATGTTCGTGTTTTTACTATCTCCGTGAAAGCAAAAGATAATTCCTTTACCGTGTTTCCAAGCAGAATGCTGTTTGCCGTTGGTCATAAATCTGTTGAATTGACTTCTCATATAGGTGAGCCTTATGGTTGCCTTTATCCTAAGCAAGAGCCTCAGCAGTGAGAAGAAGCCACGCGCTTCCTCTCTACGTTTGTGTTAACGTATCATGTACTATCCTGCATCTAGCACTGTGTAATGCCAAAAGAAAGATCGATGTGTGGTAGTTCAGGAATCCAAGCTTAGGTGGTACCTTGAGGCAGCTGTGTCCCTGCATCCGTGAGGATTAAATGTCCCAGGAACCTTTCTTGAGATACAGTACAAGTGCACGATTTCAGATTTGTGTTTACTAATCATTCAGCAGCTTTAATTCTTCATTGCAGGGAAAGTACTTTGAAATCCAGTTTAGCCCAGGTGGAGAACCAGATGGAGGGAAAATCTCCAACTTCCTACTGGAAAAATCTCGAGTTGTAATGAGGAATCCTGGAGAGAGGAGTTTTCACATTTTTTACCAGGTCAGAGTGTATAGGTCCTTTCCGGGTTATTTAAAATAACTAATACCAGTTTTTCCTTTTGATTGAAAAATCATTGTCAGCACAGTGAGACTACTGAAGCTATTAAAAGACTCTGGAGTTTCGACTGTTCTCTTCTGAGGTCAGTTTGTTCGTAACTGCCTCTTGCAGCTGTGTCTGTGCACACCTGCCTAGACTTTACGCGGGTCTGAGGAGCCTCTCCTCTGGCATCACAGAGGGTACAGGAACCTTTTAACCTGTTCTGTTAAACAATTAACAAAGCGTGGGAAGGATACACAGCCAGCACAGCACTAGGCAGATCTCCCAGTAATTTCAGGCTCAGTCACCTCTTTCTGACCTGCCTCATCTCAGCTGAGGATCGTTGTATGATACCTAATTGGGGGATTTTTATTCTGCAGCTAATTGAAGGGGCCTCCTCGGAACAAAAAAGCAGCCTTGGCATTACCAGCATGGACTACTACTACTATCTGAGTCTCTCTGGGTCCTACAAAGTCGATGACATCAATGACAAGTTGGATTTCCAGGAAACTCTGGTGAGTGTTTTGCATAGTGGTGGACATGTGTTCATTTTGCTGTCCAGTTGTAGTGAAGACATTGATGTATTAATGTGGGATTGAGAAATTAACGTAGCTGTAACTTATTTTAATTGTATGTTACCCTGAGGAGGAGGTATGTTACCTTGAAAAGCTGCGATGTGGCAGCCTAACAATCCTGAGAAGATAAATATGTTTTACAGAAGGGCTTTTTGTTTTCTGTTTATTCTTTTTCAGAAGGGTGCAAATTTAATGAAATTTGAGTGCAGGTAATCTGCAGTATGAAAAATGTGAAAATGCAAACACAGTGAGGAACTTCAATTAGAAGAAAATATAAGATTGAGTGCCCTGTTTTAGCTGGTTTTCCATGCCTATTTAAAACAGTCCAGCGGAAAGGATGGAGAAAGGGACTTAAAGCGTACGTCAGGGATCTTTATCCAGTGTGGCTGACAATTCATTGCGTGACCTTTGTGCAAGTCATGTCAACTTGCTGGTCTCCTGTTATTAGAAATCTACTATTTAAAATAAGCATATAACACATCTTATATATGTAGCACATTTAAAGGCATTAAAAAAAAAAAAAATCATTACTGTTGTATTCCAGCTAATTTGGTATTTTAGAAAAACCATCAGTTAAGACTTTCTATGAGTTACTCCAGACTCCAAACCCCGATGTTGTTGTGGATTATTTTCTAGTACGTGGCTAAACCTCACAGCCTGAGCCAGACACTCTGCTGCTTTGTAGGTCCTTCAGTGCAGCTTCACAGTTCTTGGTCTCAGGGGATAAACTGTCTGTGTAGAAGGAATAAAATAATTGTCTCTTAAATTCATTGCTTCCCATTTTGCAATGAAACTGTTTATTTTTAGTGTGACTTGAAAGCAGTTGCTTGGTTCTTAGTAACTTTAATTTTTCCAGAATTTATTTTGCTAATATGTATTCTAAATGGTGTAGATGCTTCTGTATTTAATTAAAAATACAAAAATGCTGAAGTAGGACGTCTGGTACCCTTCGAAACTTCAGCGTGGGCTGTAATGAAGTTTTGAAAAACTCAGATTTTTAATATCAAAATTTTAAAAGGACTCCTATGACAAAGAGTTATTGAACAGATTCTTCGATTGATTAATTCTTTTCTCTTTTTCTTCCAAGCATGCAATGAGTGTGATTGGGATCTTCGCAGAGGAACAGGCTTTGGTGCTGCAGATAGTGGCAGGAATCCTGCATTTGGGAAACATTAGCTTCAAAGAAGTTGGCAACTATGCAGGAGTGGAGAGTGAGGAGTGTAAGTACCTCGGGAAACTGTTACGGAATTAGCAATGGGCTGAAACCCGGATGGCCTGAGGTGGGTGAGCTGCTTATCCAAACACAGTGCATCGTTTCTTATAGTGCAAGGCTGCTAATTTAGATTCTCTTCCAAAACCAATGGTACTGAGGCCCCTGACTTAATAGGAGTGCTGTTTTCCATTTGAATTTAAGAAAACCTTCTCCAGCCTTTGAGTGTGAAATAATAGAAATTGTGAGAAATGCTTTCAAGCCAGCTTGAACTCTGCTCCTTTCAATGCATCAGCATGCATTCAAAAACAACCAAACCCTTTTCTTGTGTGGTTTCTCTGACCTCGTTGCAAATTGAAAGCAGCTACCAACTCGTGGAGTATCCCTAGTCTCAGGTACACGGTCAGCCCCCAGGCATATGTAGATGCACGTGCATCCAGAAGAGGTGCTTGGAAAAGAGAAATTCAGAATTGAATTGAAATACCCACACCTCAGTATTAGGTAGATCTACTGTGTAACTATTTCCTTATTATTTGCTTATTCACAGTGCGCTGTCCTTGCATCCTTCACCTCTTGCTGCTGTTTTGTATCACCTAGGCCCATATCAGCAAGATGTTGAAAGATTAATAGATTTTCAGTCTTAAACATTTTTGTCACGATTTATACCTTGCATATAGTGCTGATTTTATACTACCTTGACAGTTTAAGGACAGAGTATCTGTCTGTTCTCCTGACTCTTAATTCAGAATGGTCCTTACGTTTAGGAAAACAGTATTTGTTAGTTTAGATTTGGGTAAGTTTAATATGAATGAAGTATCTCATCTCTTAAGTCAACTTCCCACTCATCTGTATTAGTACTCTCTTGCTATTTGTTTTAAGAAATTGGGAAATAAAAAGTACTAATTTTCAACCTTAGTTTCTTAATTTGAGAGAATAATAAGTCAACCCAAAGAAAAACATTTTGTGGCATTTTATACATCCTTGTAATTCCAAATGAGCTACTGTGCTTCCATTTAAATTACAGAATTAAATTTTTCAGTGTAATAAAGACATTTAATAGCCAGACGAGATAGATACAGTGTGTTGCATCAAAAAAGAACAAACTGAAAAGACATGAGTTGAAAATAAGTTGGTAAATGTCAGTGTGTTTCTATGATGAGCTATGTGCACCAAATTTCTCTTGCTCACAGGGATATAAATACAGAAGTTGGGTATGAATAATACATTGAAAAAATTAACAGAGTGAATATAGAACTTATTCATAAACATGCTGCATTTTAAAGCAGCCAGAAAATAAATAGCAATGTCTAGTACAATTTCTGCATTATGAAGTTCAAAGTTGGGTTCATTTCTCTTTCTATTAATTCTCCCCCCAAGTTTGTCCTTGCCAACTAAATAGTAAAGCATTTATAGCCTGGGTAGCCGCGAAAGATAAAACACAATGAAGGACCACTGATAAGCCACTCTTTGTGTAAGTCTGAAATAATAAAAAGTGTAACAATTTGGTCAATAGTGTTCTTGTTGTTATGTAGCCAATTGTGGAAAAACATGCGAAGGCCGTTCTTCAAGATGCCAAAAACTCTAGGCTCTTACTCTGAGTCAGAATCAAATTATACACAGACCGTTCTTGATGGGCATTCAGACAAATACTTCTTTAAAATTGCCAGTGGTGCTGACTCTAATCTGTTACGGTTCGATTATATTAATAGTTGAAAAAAATGTTATCATTATTTATTCTGAATCTTCCATCTTGCAAATCATGCTAAATACTGCTCGTTCTCTCCTGGATGCAGAAAGCAATTTAAACCACCCCTCTTTATACTTGCATTGGATCGGAAGACTTGGTTTACACTGTCTGAGAACTGATGAAGTGAACCTGGTCTTTCTCAGCTTTTCTTCACAGATGGTGTTTAAAACTATTTTGCAAATGGCTATTGATTACTCTTGGAGGATCATTTTTTCAGTTATATGTGTATCCTGCTTTCTAGGGATTTCTAGACAGTATCTCTGTGGTCCCTAACTAGGGAAAATAATCAGGCATCTTAAGAATGTGAGGTTGTATCAAGTCACGTCCAGCTATTCTTCCTTTCCAGTAAACCATTACCATTAGTAAACCATTAGAAGGAGGAATTTCTGAGGTATGTATAGTGGTTCTTGCCGTTACACTGTCTTCATAAATTCTTACAGTACTATTGCTAAATACTTACTCTGGCATCTTTACAGTGGATGTGAGCATATTTGGTTCAATCACCTACAGTTTTTTCTATCCTAACTTAGAAGAAGAAAGGCAAAGAATATTAGGAAGCAGATAGCATATTATTTATTATATTTTAAACATTTCCTGTTTTTGCAAAGAATTTTCAGTGGTATCAATCTTATTTAATGTGTGACCTCTATCTTTTATTTCCATCTCCTCCAAGAGTGATTTGTTTGAACCACCTAGTTCAAGCTATGACCTAAGCCATCCTTGAAGGCCTGAAGGTACAGAAATAGCTGACTATTTTACTTCAGGGTGGTTCATCTTAATTGAAATTCATGTAAGTAAAAAGTTGAAAATGTCCTTGGAGAGCTCTAGGGAAATTCTAAAGACACAAATCTTCCTCCTTTTTCTTTTTATTTTACGTGCCCCATGAGGTTTATTACTACTGATTGTGATTAGAGATACAGCTATTTTTTTTCCCTTCCTTTTGTATTGGTTAAGCAATATTGGTCAGCAGCCTCGTTCTTTCTTGCAGTTTTGGCTTTCCCTGCGTTCCTCCTGGGAATTAACCAGGACCGCCTGAAGGAAAAGCTGACCAGCAGACAGATGGACAGCAAGTGGGGGGGCAAATCCGAGTCCATCAACGTAACGCTGAACGTGGAACAAGCCTGCTACACCAGAGACGCGCTGGCCAAGGCCCTGCATTCCCGCGTTTTTGATTACTTGGTGGATGTAAGTTGGGGTTGCTCCGTTCTGCTGAAGTATCAGGACAAGCACATGTACACAAGGAGTGATTTTCCTGTCTGTCATCTCTTTCACCCAGTGTGTTTCTTTGCCTAAACTTTAGCAGCAGCCCTCAGCAGTGCGGTGGGTGACCACAGGTATCAAGTGCAAGGTGCTGATTCTCTGACAGCACTTTCTGTGAAGCAAAGGAGTTGTGCTTTCAGCATTGTGTTTGCTCAGTCTCCTTCTGCAACTGTCCCGTGTGACATTCTGACATCTCCCTCCTGTCACCATCCATGCCTCTCTGAGTCTTGGCTGTTCTCCTGCGCCGCTGAGCATTTTCAGATGCGCAGAATTAGTGGGTGATGGTCCCCTGCTCTCTCGCCCCACTGTCCTGCAGAGAGCCCCCTCAGCACTCCGACGGGATAGGTGAAAAGGTTCATGGTACCATCTGCAAAATACATCAAACACCAGACTTAAAGCTGCTGTTCTTTTGTGGGCTCCCTTTAACTGAGCCAGTTACACCAAAGCTGAAAGGTTTTTACGAACAGTAGATCCAAAGGCTCGCTAACCTGGGAAACAGGATGGTATGCTGTTCATTTCCTAGCTGCTAGTAACACTTCATTAAAAAGTGAAAAGTAAATACCCTATTACATGTATTTGTATTCCATTCAATTATGTTCTTTTTAAAGATACTCAATATTTTTATATAAAGATTTAAGGATATGAATATATCTTTAAAATATATATGCTACACTTCGTTTTACATTTTATTTCTGTTTTATTAGTCTATTAATAAGGCTATGGAGAAGGACCATGAAGAATATAACATTGGTGTCCTCGATATTTATGGCTTTGAAATATTTCAGGTAAGGCAATGCAATACTTGGGGTTTGAGCTGATCTAACCTGTGAGAGTTTTTTTGTTATTTAGAGGGGAAAATATCCAAAACAGAAAAAAACCACAAATCCTGTGGCCAGAATAAAAGCAAAAAAAAAATAAAAAACAGCCCAGTTTTCTGGACATTGAGTTCTTGCTGGTAATGTCTCACTTAATAAACATGAAGTATAGAAGAAACTTCAAAGAAACTAGGTCATTGATCTTAAAAGATCTGAGATTGCACAGAATGTCTGTAAAATCAGCAACCCATTCATCATTGACAGCGTTTCTTTGAAGCTTACTGCCAGCATAAAGACTAAGAATTACTGCATATAAAGCACAAACCTAATTTTTAAATTGCTTTCCTATAGAAAAATGGTTTTGAACAGTTCTGCATCAACTTCGTTAATGAAAAACTACAACAGATTTTTATTGAACTGACACTGAAGGCAGAACAGGTAAGCAGACAGTTACTATTTTAGAATTAATAAACGAGCTAATGCTTTTTCAATTGGTGGAAAAAAAAAGGTTTCATCATCTGCTAATAATAGAATTTGCCTTGTTAAGCAAGACAAAGGAGGAAAAAATCATTGGCTAACTGTAAAACAGTAAACCACATCAGCTACAGACGTCTATTCAGCGGTACAGAAGTGAGGCCATCACACGCTGTACTAACGCGGTCTTGTGACTCTGCCCAGGCTTGCTGCATGTTCTGACTCACTGAGAAACGGAAACCTGCCGCTTGGATCCTTCCCTCTGCTTGCCTTGGACGTGACACACCGTGAAATAGGAATACTTTCCTTAATTTCCTCCACACCCTTTAAAAAAAAACCAAACCATATATATATATATATATATATGAAACAGGTTACTGAGACAAATGCAAGAATACTTCTGACAGTATTAGCAGTTTTCTGCTCGAGTCTTACTGCAGAATCTCTCTTACATGAACGTGAGCTCCTGCAAGGGGGGGCAGAGAGAACGCAGCCGGGACAGAAGTGCTGTGCGCAGCGTGAGCGCAGCCCTGGCACCAGCTTTCGGACAGTGCTTTCAGGAATGCACGTACACAATTGCCTTTGTATAAAAATCACTGATGGTTGCAGTTGAGCACACAAGTGACCTGCTAAGTGTCGAGCTGAACTCATATGTGTGCAACTGAGTGGGTCGAGTTAATCACATTTTACTGGGAATTTTTCCCCAGTCAGTTTCTAGATGTCTTTAGGGTTACCGTAATTGCACAGAGAAATAAAAAGTAGAGCTCTGTCTCCATTTCATGTGCATTTCTAAATGTGTTGTTTTGGGAGTGATCCTTGATATGCCTGTCACAATCTTAATTTTTAAAATAGATTCGGATACAGATGCTTAGGTGCGCTGTCAAGAGATGGTAAAACTCACTGTGTTCCTATTTGCAGAGTGCTTTGGCAATAAATGCACTGATGAAATTCCTGCTCTTAGTAACTACTCGAGGGCTAGGAATGGTAGAAGAATGCACGGGGAAAACAGAGAAGGATTCAGTTCATCTCTCAGGCAGTGGAGAGCTGGATTTAACTATCACATGGGTCGTTTTCCTACCTCCCCCAACCATGCATTTGACAAATCTTTCTGAACACGAGTAGCGCAGGGTTGGTGTATGTGTATTGCACTGTGAATGTAGTGCTGCATCCACACTGGGTCTGTCTTTTTACTGAACAGGAGGAATACGTGCAAGAAGGAATTAGATGGACACCAATAGATTACTTCAACAACAAAATAGTGTGCGACCTAATAGAGAACAAAGTGGTAAGTAATTAGCACAAACAAATGGAAAAAACACAAGATTTTTCTCTAAAATATTTGGGCAACTGCTTTGCTGTCAAGAATGTTCGTAGGAAAAATGCAAATACTGTTGTTCAGTTACTGAGTCATGCTAAGCCTATATATAAACCTTACACAAGATGTCTTACAAGAGCGCTACGATATATGTCATCTAAGATCCCGACCAAAAAGCGAACGGTAAAATAGCAGGATTGATGTGTGACTAAAAATATGATGGAAATTAAATTGTATCCACCTAAATTTATCATTAACTTCATGACATATTATTCTACTGTGTATCAGATAAGGCTTTCTGTGCCCGTGGGAGATTTCAGACTGCTACCCCCTCCCTTTGAGGTACTGTCACAAATTAAGCAGAAACAAGTGAGCAGGAAGTATAGATATAAGAAATTTTGCATTTGCTCCACAGAATGTTGTGCAGTTTAAAGTCTTTGTGTTCTGATTTGAGGTGACAACAAATGTTGAGTTGTCCTTTAGGACAGAAGTAGAGGTTTTTTCACCCTGTAATTGGTCCTCATGTAAGCCAGCTAATTTTAACAGTAGTTCAGGCTCTGTAGTGACGTGCGCTTAAGCGCACATCAGATTTGCCCATCCCCTCTCTGTATCAGGAGAACTAGGAAGAGGATAGGATTTCTGTCCCAGTCTTTGTCAAACTACAGCATGTGAGTTTAAATACTTACCTCAGACATGGGTTGATTTTTTTGGTGGAATGAGAAAGAAGATTGCATTGTGAAGGAATTAAAAACTGAAACAAATGTTGGGCATTTGGGGGGGTTTTGTGGTTTTTTTTGTTGTCTTTTTTTTTCTTTTTTTTTTTTTTTTTT
>WHYT01016856.1:67803-99717 GCA_009806455.1 Tetrax tetrax | reverse complement strand
TTTTTTTTTTTTTTTTTTTTTTTTTTTTTTTTTTTTTTTGAACCGCAATCATTGTTTTCCCCATCGTTTCCCTCTGTCACTATGGCTACACAAAGTGGCATCTCTCCTTACACAATTTCATGCTTGTGTACAGATTAATCTCTACTGTGAAATCTGTTGACTGGGGGTGAATTCTTCCTGCTGTGACTTTGCTCTAGTGTTCTTGTAACAAAGAGAATTTTCTACTTGGGGGGGGAAAACTGGCATAATTCCTTTTTCCCCCTCACTTTTGCTGTTTGTTTTTCCTTCTCCAACGCCTTAGAATCCCCCAGGGATTATGAGCATTTTAGATGATGTATGTGCCACAATGCACGCAGTGGGAGAAGGAGCTGACCAAACACTGCTTCAAAAACTCCAGATGCAGATTGGGACTCACGAACACTTCAACAGCTGGAACCAGGGATTTATCATTCATCATTATGCTGGAAAGGTAACGCGGGAAGTCATCACTGAATTGTGCGTAATGTATTTATAAGGAAAAAGAACAGTGATAAAAGGAAGGGGGAAGCCCTGTAGAGGGCTGTTTTGACTTTAAATAGCCAGAGTATCTTGGGAGAGAGTGTCCTCCTTTCACAAGGTGGGGAGTTTAGAGCAAATACCAAATGTCCCGTGCTTAGAGAGAGGAGTCTGGGCCGTGCTGCTATCGAACATACTGACCACAGCTTAATATTAAATTTAATAAAAAGTACCCCGAGGGTTTTGTGAATTATAATCTTAATTGTTGGTTATAATAGCAGTAAATTTAAATAACTCAGATATAAAATTAACCTTAGGTGATGATACACCCATAAAACTGGGTATATAATGTAGAGTTCTATCTTCTTTGAGGATATATCTCAGACTGTTCATGATTTCCTGCAGTTAATAACAGTAAACCCTTATGAGAATACTCAGTATTAAATTCACTTGTGTTGTATTCCATTCACTAGCTCCATAACAGTCACCAAATTTAAATATATGGATGAAGTTCCTTTGTTTGTTGTGAGAGAGTTAATAATATATGCAAGCATTTTGTGATCATCGTAGTATCTTTAAGTTATGCCAGAGTAACCAAAAAGTTCAGAACAGCTACTGATGAGGATAGGATTTAAGTTTTCTTTAATTATTGGGTTCTCAACTTACCACAAACAATCAATTTCCACCTTGGCCCAGGTATCTTATGATATGGATGGATTCTGCGAGAGAAATCGGGATGTTCTTTTCATGGACTTGATTGAACTCATGCAGAGCAGTGATTTGTACGTAAGCAAAACTTGCTTAAAGCTAGGAATAACATGTTAGTTCAGATGGATGCAGAGGGCCTGACTTCTCTACTCCAAAACCTGTGAGCTCGTTGTGCGTAGAAGTGGAAATAAAACATCACTGCAGTAGAACACTTTCACTTGCATTATGTTGACCTTCATTTTCTGCAATCTCTTAGTAAGTAAGGTGCTGCAGTGTCAGAATCAAATGGTACAATGACCCCCATTTGTTTTGGCCTCAAACCAGGCCATCCGTGATTTTCTCTCAGAACAGGCATTGTTTTATTTTTAGTTTTTTAATTTTAATTAATTGATGCTTACTTTTAAAGAAGTATGCATTTCTTCGAGTCTAGAAGTCTGGTATCATGTCTTCCAAGGCTCTCTAAAATTGCAAGGGATCTCTGTGAGGAATGAAGCTCATGCAAAATACTAATCTTAACCAGATTTGATGTGACTCCAGATTAGTAGAAATAGCTACTTATATTCTGCTCTACTGTTAACTTTTACAGCCTATTCCTTGACGTTCCTGCATTGAATTGCATTTCTATGCCAACGCTATTTTATTAATTCTTTCCTAGGCCTTTTATAAAGGCTCTATTTCCTGAAAATCTTCAAGTGGACAAGAAGGGCCGTCCTACCACTGCGGGCAGCAAGATCAAAGTATGTCTAGTTTTGTGGTGTTAGTCTGTGTATGGGTACCTACATACATTTTTTTTTAAAATTAATCTGCTGGTTTTTTACTGTCCAGCCATTTTTAAAGATAGACATCAGGAGTATCTCGATTGTTTCCAGCTGTTAGAATCATGTCTTTCCCAGCAGCACTGTTCATGAAACATCCTACAGCAGTGAATTTTCCCAACGAGCCATTGATGGTAGTGGTAATAGTACTGGCATGTCCATAGCAAACGAGCCCCTTTTTGGAAATGGGGATTTTATCAACCTCTTTCCTCATATTTCACCCTGACAGTCAAGCTCACTTGATGCATTCCTTGTCACTCCATGCTTTCATGTAACAGTTTATATATATTACATTGCTGGAGATAATGGTGCCTCCTGTTTACTGATAAATTTTTCATGAGGTGCGTATTATCCCAAGACACTTTGGTTGTTCTGGAGAAAGACCAAAGTCAACTGCATCCAGCCAACCAGATCATCAGCAGAGGGCTGATAACTTTTAGAATTCTCTCACAAGGTTTACCCTGTTCAGCTCAGATCCTATTGTTTTCCCTCAATTTTACAGAAACAAGCAAATGACCTTGTTGGCACCCTGATGAAGTGTACACCCCACTACATCCGCTGCATCAAACCAAATGAAACAAAGAAGTCTCGAGACTGGGAGGAGAGCAGGTACGGATAAGCAGAGTATGTGAAGAGAAACAGTGCTAACAGTCAAAAAAAGCCACAAAACCCCAGAATTTGTAATAACACAGCCTACAGACAAACAGAACTAGATACTCTAAAACCTTCAGAAGTTATATCTGGCACGACCTCTCCTAAACTTTGAAGATAAGCTGTGGTCACTTGGTCTAAATCAGCAGTTATTTTATGCAGTTCATAGATTTTTCTCCTATCAGTTGTGAATAATCAGCATTTGTGTAACGGTAGCACGATTGGTATATTAAAGACTGTTTTCCAGGTAGAATTTACACACCAAATGCATGATGCATCAATTCTAGCTTTTGCTTTATGCTTTTAAAACAGCTTCTATTAGCTAAAAAGCCAGCAGGATGTCCCTATCTGCTTTGATGTATCACTCACCAAAAAGTCTCTATAGCCAAGGATGCAGAAAGTTCCTTTTCTTCTTCTTGACTTTAAAGTTTCATTGGGCAGCTCTTTAAAGAGAAGTCACTCAGATCCTGGGTGGTTATGCGAATGCTAAATAGATGTCTACATCATCAGCTTGGTTTATTACATCTATTTTAAGGTGCTTTTAATGATACGATGCTTTACGGCATCTTCATATTATCTGAAAAAAGATACTTCCTGCCGTTTGGCATGCAGACTAGCGCAATTCCAGGCAGATGCAGAGCAAACAGAGGGCACAACTGGGACTGCACTTGAAAGTGTCATTTAGGTCTTGGCAGTACACGTAGACCCCCTTTCTCTGGCTTTTCCACCCCTGCTGTGCTGCACTTAATTTTTCACTGATGCCAGAGACCAAAGGAGGAAAGTGAGCGATCCTGGAATAAGTAGATCTAAAACTTTTGACTGTAAGTTGAGGGGCTTTTAAAATCAATCATTTACATATTGGAAAACAGGCCTGTTGTTGTGCAAGGTGTTGCTAGGAAACCGGTGAAACAAACAAACAAAAAGTCCTGAGAAAATGCCAGCTTTCAGGAAACCCCTTTTGGAGCAAAAACGGGCAGGATTTCCCATCAGGAGGGTTGTATTTGGCAAAGGCAGTAGCTGCTGATAACAAAAGAAATGCAAAGGCTTGTGTACTGTCAAACTCAGACACAAATGGAAATAGTTCTTGTTATGGTAATCCTTCATCCCTGTTTAAAAATCCCTGCATTCATTCAAAATCCCCCACTTCAGAGTGTGGTTTCCCATGTGTTATACTAGGGCCTCATATAGTAGACATATGCTGTAGCAGTTAGTGACCTGGCTGGGGAAAATAAATTTATATGCATATGACAACTCAAACTTAAGAGAAAGTTCTGTGTTGGGGGAAATACAAAACATAGAACTGAGTTTCTGTGGTTATTTTGCTGAATGGTTGGTTTAGGGTTTTTTGTTTTGGTTTGGTTTTTTTTTTCTGTGATCACATAATGCTGTATGATACACATGCTGCCATAGGTGACATGGTGGGAGTAGTATATCTACTCTATTTATTAGTAGCATATTATTAGACAGTGAAAATGTTACTGAAAAAGGAAAAAAAAATTCACAGAGCATATCTTACTTCACTCTCACAGAAGCCGTGTCACCCCAGCTTTGTACTGCTGCTGAATAATTCCAGAACGTTTAGCACTGAAACATAGACCTTGTGTAATATATAAACCTTGTTTAATACCTTAGTTATTCCAGAAATTTGGATGATCTTGAAATGTGTTTTTGTTCAGGTCCTGGCACAGCCACTTGGATTTGTATTCAAAATTGCTGCATTAGCTGAATTCCCAGACCCTGACCTGCTTGAGGTTGATGCCTGGAGGGAGGTTTTCAGTGTGCTTTTTCTCAGAAAGAAAAGGAAAACCAGAAAAATGTCTCAAATTCTGTGTTGCTGGACACTAATACTGGCAGGACAGTAAGAAAATGGGAGTAATGCTGTTGCTCCAGTGCATTATTCCAGATGTGAACAGGAGGCAAAGCTATAAACAGGAAAATGTATTTTTGTCCACCAACTTTCTACTGTACCAGAATTCTTGGAGAGGGTACAAAATATACTTTATTCCTTGAACACAGCAAGATTAAAATGTGCAGGATTCTTTATTATAAGCTGAAAAGGTCGTTCATCATTAGTAAAATACCTCTCAAGTGTTATTTAAAAAGAAGCAGTAACTGATGGGCTTTTGTCATTTGTAGCATGGGATTTCAAAAGTTTTTTTTCCCTTTTTACTATGAGTTATGTGAAAAGAATGTCTCAACCAAAAAAAAAAGGAAAAAAAAAATCAATGGGCAATACACTTTATTGAAATATTTCAAAATAGCTAGAGAAATAACATTGAATTAACTGTTTTTTCAGGATTTGAAAAATCTTTTGTGAAATTAGAAAAATAGTAAGCAAAACAAAAACTAAGCGGCTCCTTACAGGGTTGCTTTTTTATTGTATGTAAATAAATGGTCTTTTATATACTGCTTGTTAAACTTGCAGGGTTAAAATCTTAACAACTCTTACATTTCTGACTGAAAGCTAAAGATTCTATAATTTGCCCTGTAAAAGAACAGCATTGGAAGCCCCTGAATACCACATTTCAGAGTTAAAAACTGACATTGCCTCTTCCAGCCGTACGATTGGGGTGAGGAGATGAAGGGAATGCAAAGGAAACAGCAAGAGTCATACGCTGCTAAGGAAGCTAACTGAAATTCTTCTGATCGAGTCTCAAATAGTAGACTAGCAGGATATGTTAGAAGGAACATTAAATAATGTACTGCAGCTCCAGAAAGGGGGCACGGTGCTACAAGGAAGAAAGGAGCTTTCTCCAGCCATCAGATTTGGTCCTTTTTCCACAACCACCAAAAAAGAGCTCCTGTTGAGGGTTGAGCCATGTACAACGTAGGTGAAACCTACTGTAAAAGAGCACAAACCAATTTCCCACTCCCTTGGAATTTTAGAAGTGCATGGATTTTAGAAGTCTTTGAACATGATTTGGACTTTTAAGAAGACCTCAATCCACAAGTGTGCTGAAATAAAACGGATTGTAACTCTTATGTTGTTTTTGTCCACAGGGTAAAACACCAAGTGGAGTACTTAGGTCTGAAAGAAAACATTCGAGTACGAAGAGCTGGGTATGCCTACAGGCGGGTCTTCAAGAAGTTTTTGCAGAGGTAGGGTAATTATTAGGTAACTAATTTTGAAATATTACAGCACAGTTGTTTCCATGATGAGGAGGAAAACAAAAAGTTGCAGATTTTGAAAGCTTCTCATTTCCCACTTACCCTTTCCTTTTTCCCGATTTACCTTGCTCATGATCTAGCTTACACAGAGATCTGAAAGTGTCATAAGGACTGGCTTTGTGTCTTTGAAAGTCTTTTCATTCTTCTGTAAACTCGCCTAAGACCTCAGTGCTTTTTGTAGCGCTGCCTGAGGGTTCCTCAAAGTTAAAAAGAGTCAAGGGAACTCCCGTTCTGAGCTGCAGAGCCTGGAAGCTGAGTGTCTAGCGGCTCGCCTTTGTTATAAATGTTACTGCTCTGGCTCTCCCGCCTCTTCTTTCCCAATGACAGAAGGTAAAGAAAAACATGCCTGCCATTCAGCCATTTTGGTGTAAGGAGTCCCTGTAGCTTAAATTGCTCCTTACATCCTTCCACTGGTGTCCAAACAGCTGGGAACGGTTACAACTCAACCTTCTGCAGCTGCTCACTGAATGAAAGCAAGTCAGAGCTCTGGAAGAGCAATCCTTTCTTCAGTGCCTTAGGACCAGCTGTTAAGATGATTAACTACCTCCACTAGCTAATCAAATCCTCTTAAATAAGAACAATTTCAAGATTTATACAACATTTAGCTTCTGGTTTTTTTAGAAAATGGAGACATACAGCTAATAAATGCCCAAACTGGGGCATTACATGACAAATCAGCTTTTGTTGGAAGTCTTTGTGGTATATTTGAAAGTATAAAACAAAAAACTCAATCAGTTGTTGCAAGCAATGGAGTATAATTAATCAGACAGCCCAGAACAAAGTAATTGGTATTTCTTTGTGATAATACAGAGAATGTTCTAATCATCTCGTAGTAGACAGACCTAAAATACCTTAAAGCATGGACTCAGTTTTCATTATGGAACAATTTAAAATCCCCTTTTCTTCACAATCTTCAAGCCCAGAAATACAAACATGAGTATGCTTCAGATGCATTACTTAAAACAGACTGTTACTGAGAGAGTAACAGATGAATAAAGTGTATTAAATCTAGCCCACCACAGTTGTTGAACCCTGTCTGTGAGGGCTGTGCAGGTCTAGAAATGTGCCCGAGAAGTCCGCACAAAGAAGAGCTACATGGTTCTTCTGGAAGGTGAATAGATTTCTGTACTTCGCTTTATACGCAGAGATCCACAGGCAATTGAAACCATTCTGTATGGATTTCATCTGTTTGCTTCATGTTAGTCTTGTTAAATTTAACATTCTCTTGTGAGTAAAACTCTTCCTGCAACCTTTCCATTCCCAGTTCCCTAGCATCCAGAACAAGCCCTGTTCTGACCCCGAGTCCGTGTGAGTAGCAGCGGGCTGAGGCAGGGGATGACAGGAAATGCATGCTTGCACCCTTGTTTGCACTGGGAGTTCCTTGGCAGCTCCAGGCAAGTGGAGATTTCTGGGCTGAATAGACTTTTATGTACAGCATTTACATTTGCATGCAAAAAGCCACAGCCACTGAAAAGGCCTGTGTGTTTCAGAGCTTACCCCTCTGAAAGCTGAACTCCACGCTCCCGTATTTACGGACAGGACCTGACTGCTTACTGTGAACTTACCACAGATAATTTTGGGGGAGCAGTCATGATTTGCAGTTGTTTCGGAAGCATTGTAAGAACACACTCGGTAGTTGTGCTGAAATCAAGTTGCACAAGCCTGAAAAACCTAGATGCACAGATCTTGAGATGACCAGTTTAACGAGAAGCACACACAAGTGCGTCAGAGGAAAGTGCTATTTCTAAACAGCAGTGGAGAGTGATAGAATTGTCACCTTAGACACTTGTGAAATGGTTAATTGGTGTGTGTTAGAGTCATCTTTCTTCTGCACTGTAGACTTGCCACACCAGTAAAATGTATCAAGTTAATTTGAGTTTATGAGAAAGAATTTGAAATGTTTTCTTATTTTGTACCCAAGAGCTTTACTTATATTAAAAGGTCTTAAGTCCTGTTTTTCCCTGTGCCCTCCTTTCAGCTCAGCTGATGGAGGAAAGAATTTGTCACATGCTGAAATGTAACGGCAAATTCTGTTGTGTGGAAGGTAGCAGTTTCAATGCCTTTATTAACGTGAGCTCCTACAAATTCAGACTTGCATAGACCCACCTATACAACCGTACTCTTGGCGGTCCACGGTGAACCTCCAAGAGGCCATTCAGTAAGCTGGAAGTTTAACTTGCAGCTCCTTACTGGGTTGCATCTCTTTATCCCATAATACTGATAAATGACATAAATAGACAAGTGTACTCATTGTCTGTTAACATAGATTATGTATACTTTATGTATTTAAGATGGTGTAAGAGCTGCTTTGTACACCGTCGTGCACAGTCCCTGAGCATTTGATAACTGGTAATCGACTGGAACATGACAGCATCAGGAGACCCTTCTGAATTACCCATGAGTCAGCTTTCTCTCTTCATATACTTGCTACTCAGAGGTGTTGGGGTTTGGTGATACGTTCCTGTTTAACCGTTTGCTGTTTTTCTTTGTGTGGTATTGTTACTTAAGTTGCATGACACTGTTGCTGCTTCCTGGCTGGATAACATTGTAGGTATGAAAAGAATGAGTAATGAGCACTCCCTTAATGAATTCTCTAACAGTTATTTGTGTGATTTTTGGGAACGTTTTATTAGAAGCTGACTAAATCTTCTTAAGAAACAAGAAATTGGGGATTACAACAAACTTAACTCTGTACTTTATTGCTTCTTTTCATTACTTGAATAGTTTTACTAATAAGCACGATTATAACTCAAGTGTGCTTAAGGCATTAAAAAATTGTCAAGAGTAAAGAACGTAAAAGATCTGTGGGAGAAATTTGACACAACATATTTAGCTGTTCTCCAGTCTCACTTGAATAGAAACACAAAAGGCCTTTGTAAGAATAAGACAGACAAAGAAGGCTTGAGTGGGAAACTGGCCACATGCTTCAGAGTGAATCTAGAATACCAAGGATGTAGGCAATTAAATCTAGACCATAAGTCCTTGCTAGTAAATAACCTTGCCCTGGACTTATGGAGATCTCAGCAGACTTTCTGTAATTAACTGCTGCAGTTACCAAATAGTAACTTAGCACCTGGAAGACCCCTGGACACTGTTGCCCTTCTCGTTGCAGTTGTTTGGTCTTGCTAAACAATAACATCTTCATACTGTGCATCTTTGCACACTCCACGCTTCTGTAGGTCCTCCCGAAATTGTCAACCCTCACCCCGGGGTAATACTGAGCGTCAGTGATATTCTGCTGCTGCTGTTTGATGTCAGGTTTTCATCTCTTCTCCTTGGTGGTTAAGGTACGCCATTCTGACCAAAGCAACCTGGCCTTCCTGGAAAGGAGAAGAGAAACAAGGAGTTCTCCACCTGCTTCAGTCGGTCAACATGGATCCTGACCAGTACCAGCTGGGGAAATCCAAAGTCTTCATCAAAGCTCCAGAGTCTGTAAGTGTGGCAGAACATGAGTCTTTCAGTATGAAACTGTTTTGCTGAAATAAAAGGCCTGCGCACTCGGAAGTTGAGCGTGGTATCTGCTAAGGTGGGAGAAGCATAAGAGTTAAGTTAAGCTGGGCAGGTCTGTCACAGGTGCCTCAAGGCTGTACAGGGATTCTAGGCACTTGGAGCTGGTGCAGGACATGAGGACCTGGCGTGATTACAAGGATCATTAAATGCATCCAGAAGAGGAGATGAGATAGGAAGATGCTTTGGTGTCAGGTTGCACATCGTGACATTCCGTCAGAGAATCTGTCATATGAAGGAATATCGTGGCATGAAAACATATCCGTGACCATTAGCCCAAGAAAATAGGTCCTCTTTGTACAAGATCTGCTGATGAACATGAAATAGTCCCCAGCTGTAGTAAGGCTATGTTACACATCGTTGAGTAAACCAGTATTCCTGAATGAATGCAACTTGAAATCCCATTCAGAGAACATTAGGAAGGCATCATAAGGCTGCTTGTATCCTGTGGCCACTGAACTGCACAAAAATCTGTTGGAGAAAAGTTTTCTTACATCGCTGTTCAGGAGAGTTGTCAAGGAAAAACCTACGCTCTGCTCACCACCGGGTATTCCTTATCCAGCAGCAGCAATCAGGCTGAGTTTGCAGAGCATAGCTTGCAGCTGAGCATAAGGTGGTTTCTTGGTGCTTTACCTGAAGTTTTGTATCAAAATAAAAGCAGAACACTTCTATTGCTCTTATTTTTTTTCCAGAAACATTTTTTTTTGCCCTTTAGAGCACCAGTAATTCAGGCAGTGACACTGCTGTGCCCAGTCACATGGGAAGGTCTCCGTTAAAGCAAAAAAGAGAATCTGTCTCCAAGTCATAACAGAATTTGTGTTGTTTCTGCCATAAATAGGGTAAGATCAGCATCACCTCTCTTCAGGAGTACTGGGACTTCACACTCCTGCCATCTGAGAGACACGTTTGTATAATAAAGCATTTTGCATTCTAGATGTAGGTTATTGGAATGCTTAGGTGGATGTTGGCAGAGCAGGACATTCTAGTAGAGGATGAATCCTGCTTAGTCCTTGCAAGCAACACCTCAGCTAGCCAGTTATGAGAAGCATGAGCTGTATCTGCCTTCCTCTGTGGCATGGGCCGTGATCCATTTCCAAAGATCATCGGGGAATTCTGTCTTAGAGAGTTGCTGCGATAGCCGTGGATGTTAGTGGATGGCTTTGATACCTGTTCTTGGGACATTACAGTTGTGACTTTAGTCCTTTAGTGATGACCTCAGGTTTATTACAGGGTGGTGGCATGGACACGTTCTGGTCAAGTACCTGTTTGAATTAATACAGGCAGCTTAGTTGCTTGTAATTACAAGGGACCACTGAAATACAATATCATAGTTGTAAATCCCATAGCCAGCCAACAGACTTCACTACTGGGAAAGAGTGGAGCCAGTGAACCTTAAGTTGCACCAGTAGGATATTTCAAGGAAGCCATATTCCTCTTCCTTCATCATTGGGTATCCAGATCAATGGGTAGACTGGTAAAAGCCAGATCCACTCCAGTGCCACATTTCTTTCAGAAAAGGTTGCCTTAACATTCTAATCTCAGATCCCATAGCTGTGGTGGAGGCACTGGAAAGTTGCTGAAAATAAAATATAACTTTCTTGAACTCTTCCTGTAAAATGTTTGACCTACCCTGCTGTCTCTTTGTACAGTTATTTTTGTTAGAAGAGATGAGAGAGAGGAAGTATGATGGGCATGCCAGGGCCATCCAGAAGGCATGGAGGAAGTATGTGGCCAGGAAAAAATACGTGCAGATGAGAGAAGAAGGTAGGTCGTAACTTCTGATGACAGGTATTTCACACATGCTTCCAGGAACAGAAAGAGTGCCTCAAGAGACGAAGGAAGTGTCTCCCTCTCTGTAGAGCAAACGGTTGCATTGCAGATGACTGTCTAGGAATGACTGTGAATTGTTGCACCCCTAAGGTACCACCAATGAGGCTGGCTGCTCTGCATGCATGGATTTCTTGGACTACCCAGTGTTTTGCTCTCAAAATAAAGCCAGACTGTGTAGGAGAGATCAGGAATGCCCCAGGATAAGTGAAAAGGGCAGTTAGACAGGACCTAGATGAACTGATGATCTGTAGATGACCTAGATGATCTGTAGATGATACAAGTCAATCCAAGGACTGTAACGCTCAGTCGCATGCCTGACCTTGGTTATGTGAGTGAACAACATTCTGGGTTTGGAAAAGTTAATCTTTAATTTCCAGCAACAAGTAAGAAATTCCTTAGTTCCAGAAGTGCTCCTAGTTCATCAGAACTGCTGAGCTTGCCATCAGTGTGTTTCATTAGGAATGGGTTTAATAAACACGTGGATCCTTATATAAAGGATTAGTAGCAGTGCCTCACTGTTTTTTCCGTATTCTCACCAATTTGGTTATCACTTCTTCCCAAAAAGTTCTGCTTGAAACAGCTCTTTAGAAAATTCAATGAATACTGTTAATTGATGTTGATTTTTGGTATTTAAGCATCAGATCTGTTGCTGAACAAGAAAGAGAGAAGACGGAACAGCATTAACAGGAATTTTGTGGGAGATTACATAGGCATGGAGGACCATCCCGAGCTACGCCAGTTTGTGGGCAAACGGGAGAAGATTGATTTTGCAGACACCGTAACTAAATACGATAGACGGTTTAAGGTAGGTTTGAGAGCAACATCCACTAATGATTAGTTCTGCTAGGGAGTTACAGATGTCATTACCCTCCTTTACCAGAAACTCCACCATGTTAGTGTCATACTGTCCATCTAGGACACCAGCCTGAAGAAAGTGTCTTTGACCTGAAAGACACATAGGGAAGCAGTTACACCCTCGTGGTTGAGACGTTGCTGTTGTCAAACCCATTGTCCCAGGTTGAAGGCTCTATGGGACTTACTGGGCAGAAACCTGCATTAGTTGGGAAAAGGAGAACAAAGCTGCCTTCCTCTCCTGTGCAATCTGAGGTCATGTCATATTTTTTTCACTTGAACCAAAGACTAACAGTATCACCCCAAACCATAGTACATGACATATCTTTGGAACAGCATCACAGCATGAGCGCATTGATCTCCACATAGCGATGTATTTTCAACGTTGTTTCAGAGCGTGAAGCGAGATCTTGTCCTCACTCCCAAGTGCATATATCTGATCGGGCGTGAAAAGATAAAGCAGGGTCCGGAGAAAGGCCAGGTGAAGGAAGTCTTAAAGCGAAGGATGGAAGTGGAGAGAATCCTTTCTGTTTCTCTAAGGTCAGTACCTTGAAAATATCTTTCCATTGACAGAGAAATTTGTGTAGGGAAACAAGTTGGTTGATGAAGGGTGACTTTCTTAAGCTGTGTTAATTGAATCTTGTAAACAAAGAAACCTAAAGCCTTATTTTCACTCCCAGCTCTAGTAGTTGTGTTATAAACAACAGATATTTAACACACAAGCATTTTCTGACTGGTTGTTAAAATGTTTCACTTACACTGGGTCTTGCCTATCTGGTGAGTCCCGCAAAATCTATTCTGAGAAGCGTGCACAAAGCAGGTTCTGGTAAGTTTCGGCTCAGGCTTGTATCCCAGAAATAATTCTAACTTACAGAAGCACACCTTGCACATGTCCACTGCTTCCTAACGGGGTGTTCTCTCTGGTGAGGTAACAAATCCTTTATTTCTGGTTGGATTTCACATCCCTTCTGTTGACTGAACATCAAGCCAGTCTCATATTGCAGGAAGTACCTGAGGTGCCCACACAGAGCTGAGAAACCCAGTTAGGTGAGCAAAACCAGGAAGAAGCTTCCAGTGAGACCAGTGGATTCTCGCCTGTATCATTTAGTCGCTTTGAAGATGAGTGAACAAAGTCTGTGGGTAAACTGCAATAACAAATGCAGAGGTATCGGAGCTGGCAGCCGAGTGTAACTTAATACAAAGGAATACCGCTCCAGGGCAACAAGTGTACTTTAAATATTGAAATAATTTACTATTTTAATGGAATACAAGTCTCCCCTTGAGTACTGTGTATTGACAGCTACTGCAGAGGTTTTTTAGGGTACGCTTATACAATGTTCCCATCGGCATAGCCAGCAATCTTGTCACAGACATTATCCTGCTGCCTAAACCAGCAGATTCCACGTTTTTGCAGAGTTCTTCACAGCCGTTTCAGGATTAGGGAAAGGTCTGCTCACAGTACCGTTTCCAAAACCTGTGGTTCATTTGTCATACATCCTCGTAGCAAAAGTCGCAACAAAATCCCTCTAGTAGATCTAGGTTAAAGACGAGAGAGGAACCTGTCTCGGGGTTTGTGCTGCGCAGACCTTGAACAGATGGCAGCCAGGGGCTTGAACTGGGCCCACAGCCTTCCAGCGGCCGGGTCACGCTGAGCCGGGGAGAGGGATGGCTGCTTGCCTGGGTAGTGAAAGCTGTTACACTGCTCTCGCGTGTACATACTGGCTCCACAGAACCTCCTGAAGCACAGCCAAACGTGCTTAGGTCAGAGGAAATGCGTACGTTACGTTGCATCTAATAATGCTTTGAACGTCGCTTATCGATTTTATCTTGTTAAAACCACTGGGTTTTGTAAAACCAATGTACTTCCTAAAAGCAGATTCAGAATGGCAAGCTATCAAACTGTCCAGGTATTCCTCCAAAAGCAAACCTTAAAAATCTGTGGGGGCAAGAGGGCTTTTCCCTGGTCCCATCTGCTGTGGCCTGAGCTCAAAATGGCCTCAACCAGGGGATCTCTCAACTCCCGTCTTGAAGCGGCTCAAAAAATACAGCGCTCAGGCTGTAGAGGCTGCGACAGGCACCGCTTCTGCCGAAGCCAAGACACGGAGTGAGCACTTGTAATGTTTGTCTTCAATTAGTAAAACTTTATTTAGTACATATATTACCTACTATATATTTTTTGGGGGGAGGAAAAAAAAAAACAACAAAAACCCCAGAACAATTTCTGGAGGTCAGGCTCAAAGCAAAAATTGTATTAGCTCTAAGTTGCCTTCTCTCACATGTTTTCAGAACTCCAGTTTATTGTCCCTATAGTTTAAATTTTCAACCTCTAGGATAATTGATTTCTGACTGGTTTTGAAGTGAATCTCAAACCTCTGCACTGCTCTATTCTGTGTTACAGCCTCCAGGTTTTCTAAGTTTCAGTTCTAATTTGTACTGCTTTTCATGCAATATTAAATTGTAACTAAATCAATATAAAATGAAATACACTGTAAATGGAAGGAGGAGAGAGGGTAACTGCATTCCTGCCTTGCTATCTAAACAGTATCTCTCCAGAAACCCCTGCAATGTACTGATGTCAGCTTGTATCGGTGCACTTACACACGATAAAGGCAGAACAATCGGCACTATTGACATGCATTGACAGCAATTAATGCTACATAACAAGTCAAATTACTAACGGAGTTGCTATTTAAAGTGCAAATGCCCAGCCTGGAATTTGATCAGGGAACTGAGAATGACAAACCGTATTCTCATGGAAACGTTCTGGTGTTTTTAGTAACAATAAATAACTGAGCTTTATCTGATGGGGAGTGACACAGGACAGCCTAACAGCAGTGTGAAGTCAGACCCTGTCAAATCAGCAAAAATAGGAACACTGGATAATATTTCCTGTGGGTCTTGGGCTTTTCTTACACGTCTTGTTCAGAACCTTGCTGAGGCTCTAGGTTGGCTTGATAATGGGAAAGGAGGGCACACTCCTGCTCTGCTCTTAGAGATTTCTCATTGCTCTTTTAAGTACTAATTAGGTGAGTTTGTAGTTTCATACACCCTTTTCCAAACTCTGCAAAAGACTTCCGAATTTGAAATAAGATTGTGGCATACACAGGTGGCCAGCAGATTTTTAGAAAAACAGGTAGTGATACAACTTGTCCCTTACCTAATGTCTCAGGTGGGTTAGAACCGTGCTTTCATACCTGACAGTCAGGAGCACCTCTAGCAGCACTATAAAGCTATTTTTAATTCTGCACAGTCTGCGGAGCAAGTGACGCTCTTCAGGAACCAGATGAAAAGTGAAGGTCAAAAACCAGGCCTACCTCCCCACTTTCACATTTATAGAGCCAGCAATCAGGCAGGCAGCTGGGAGGAGCATGCTGGCAGTGGAAAGCTGTTGATTGCTGGGTAATGAGGATCAGAAAACAGCGATGAGGGCAAATAGACCTGATTTTGTCTCTCATAGGAGGTGGAGGCTGCTTCTTTCTGAGCTGGATGTTCTTTGAGTTCCTTACGTGCTATGATTAATTTACTTTTGGAGTTGCTCTGAAACGTTAAAGCAATACACGTGTAGGTCTGAGTGAGATATCAGCCCCTTCTTGTGTGATGCGTTGCTACGCGCACCACAGAAAGAAGGGGGTTCTAGCGATGGGGGTGCGACGCGGGCTCACCCTTCGCCGGGCTGCCGGAGCTGCCTGCCTGGTTCTCCCCAGCCTGGACCACTGCAATGCAGATGTTCGCTCTTCTGAGTTTTGTTTTTAGAAACAACAGTGACAATTTGTAACTAATGCTAATTCCAGCAGGATTTGAAAGGTGCATTTCTCCAGAGACACATGCAAATTGAGAGTGCCTCTTAAACTAATAGTTAATGTACTGAAACAAACTGCTATTATAAAATAGTATTTTCTAATATTAGTGATAGCAGCAGCAGATCAACCACCACTGACATAAGAGCAGAGGAGCTTTGGCTTCAGCCTCCCAGCAGCGGGCCAACCAGCCCTGAGAAGGAGCCACGCCTGTTGTTACCCTCCCACCGTTTTCTTGTGCCTGACCTAGTGTTGCGCTCCGGCGCAGTGCCCTGGTTCAGCAGGCTGCTAACCAGCTTCAGGATCCAAGGAGTTTGCTGTGGGATCAGCAGATCGAAGCACAGCATCCTGGAGTTGCTTATGGCTTGCGCCGTTTGAGTCAGGAGGGGACCCATGGGCTCCATTTTCAGGCCTTAGAGTTTTATTTGGAAAGCTTTGTGTATACCTCATTGTAGAGAGGATGCAGAAGCAGCCAGGCACCAGTGCAGTTAGAGGCAGGAATTGTGCCAGCGTGCTGGTAAAAGCAAGAACCGTACACACACAAACACCTTGCAGGCATGCTGGGACAACTGCAGTCCTGGCTAGGACGCACCAGCACGGGTTTTTTTCCTGTGGGGACCCTGGAAAGGCAGGAACCAGCCTTGCAGCTCACTAATGTGGATGTCATGTTCCGTGAAGCCGTTGGCTGCATCTCCCGCGGCTGTGAAGAGGAGCTGCTCCAAAGGTGGCGATGGAACCCAGTGTGTAAACCAGTCCAAGCTAAAGCCAGGGGAAACTCAGCTTGCATTCTGAGTTTGCTTGCTTTGGGTTTCACTCTTACTTATATTGCTGGCGGTGTTTGCTGATGCAATTTTAATCTGAATGTTACGTGCTCTGATTTCTTTTCAGCACAATGCAGGATGACATGTTCATTCTACATGAACAGGAATACGATAGTTTGCTCGAATCGGTCTTCAAAACGGAGTTTTTAAGCCTCTTATCGAAACGATACGAAGAGAAAACACAAAGAAAACTACCTCTGAAATTCAGCAATACGTGAGTTACCTTTTTTTTTTTTTTTTGCAATGAGCTCTTAAGAATGAATAATCTTGGTTCTTGCTGCCAAGGCCAATGAGCGAGTGCTAGTTGCTGAGCTCCTGACACTCCGCTTTGTTTTAGAACAGTGAGAGGCAGAGCAGTGTAATAGCTTAGGATGGTACCTGGGGCATCTGCTTCCCACCGCCCCGTGCACAGAAGAGTTGCCTTCGTTCTACTGGGCACAGCGTCGGGCTGGAGGGGCTGCAGCTTTGTGCCCCACAGCAAGGGCCAGGCCGGTCACCGCGCAGGGAACGTGCAGCTGTAGCGTGCGCTCGCCAGCTCTCTGCCGGTGCTGTTCCTGTGGTGAGAAGGGAGCGTCCGCGTCCTCCTCCAGCTCCTTAGCCTTGACCGAGGAAGGGAAACATCCCGATGGGGAGTTTGAAAGACAGTTCTGGAGGCATAATGTAACGGTCTGAGATTCTGAAGTTGGTTGCAGGGTGAGAGGGTAACTGAAGGAGGCTCATTAAGTAAATTATATGGGGAATATTTTTGAGAAACAAGCCTGACAAACTCCCCACTGTTTGACGTGCATTTTAGCTATAAGGCCATGCTGGAAGCTATCCCAACAAATGTGCTTTTGTTAATACTCCTCCTCGTTAAGCAGATTAGCAACAGCAGGCCTTGGATTTGTATGTTTCTTTTTTATCCTTCAAAAAAGTGGAAGAATTATAAGAGGTAACAGGAGACTATTATTTTAGTTTGGAAAGGGTGTAGGAGGACAATTTAGTGTGGAACGTTCCTGGGGTGTGTACTCTTATACACTGGGAAGCCAGAGCCAGTACCAGGAGGAAATTTTTTGTTCGTGTGAGATGTAATGTGTTATACTTCTGGGGTCTTGCCCAAAACCAACCCATAGTTTCCTCAGCTCATATCTGATTACAGTTCATCTCCATCCTCTCCAGGGCATCTGAAACTTCCTTTGAGTGGCTCTACCAGGAAAGTTAAAACATCAATTAAGAACATTTTAAAAAGCATGAAAAGGAGATTTAATTAGGTGGTTTATGTCAGCTAAATCACTCAGATTCTGAGTCTAAGCTTTTTGTTTTTAGAAGAAGTTACCTGCTGCCGCGTGATGTTCTCCTGATTTGACATAGAAACGCTTTCTGGTTTTTATTCATATGTTCACGTGCTTGTATTAGGCTTGAAGTGAAGCTGAAGAAGGAGAGCTGGGGGCCCTGGAGCAGTGGTGGCTCTCGACAGGTGCAGTTTATGCAAGGCCAAGGAGACATAGCCGTTCTCAAGCCAAGTAATAAAGTGCTGCAGATCAGCATCGGACCAGGGCTGCCAAAGAATTCCCGTAAGTGCGGATCTCCTTTAGAAATAAGTGAATGGTTTAGCAGTTTGGAGAATGGGTGACTCTCTCCCTTTGCTCGCTTCTAGCCTCAGCAGGCTGTTTATTATTTCTCTGTAACACTTAAGAGAAGATCCAAGTTAGAGATCCTAATGACGGAGCAGAATTCCCTGCTGCTGTACAGCTGGAATGTTGCTACTTTCACTGTTTCTGAAATGTCTGAAATTCTTTGCCTTGCGGCAAAAGAAATGAGGGCATTTACTCACGTGCCATAGTACAAATGGCCCAGTTAGCCAAGCGTTTTGGGGCAGAGGCTTTCACTCTGCTCTGAGCTCCTGCAGTTCGTGCTGATGAAGAAGGGGCTGGATCAGGACGGAACAGGTCGGGTTGCAGTAGGAGGAACAGTAACCTCTGTGAATCCCCAAGGACCGAGCTGCACCAGCTGCCCAGGTCAGAGTCATTGTTCCTGAAGAGCAGGAGCACAGAGTACAAGTCTGGCAGCCAAAAGGACTTCCCCAATTAATGTAATTGTGAAAGGGTAACACAGCGTTGCTGGTTTCTTTCAGGTCCTACTAGACGGAACCTTACCCAAAGCAGAGGGCATTCCAACAGGTCTCAAGGCCAGACTTATCCTATGAGAGCCGCACCGCCACCTCCTGGTAAGTCCTGGTAAGCCTCAGGCAAACACAAAATTCCAAATTGAAGCGTTGGCTTTACCCTTGTCATTCGGTAAGTTTTACCCTTAAAGAAATCATAGTAAAGGTTTAAAATCCTCTTTAGATGATCCTGCCTGAAAAAACAGTACATTGTAGGCATTTTATGAAGTGTCTTGTTGGAGTCTGCAGACAATCAAACTGGTGTCCCTCCAGAGATACGCTGGTTGTGGTGGTCGCTGGCCTGTTCAGCCACTTCATACGAGACACGGAGCCTAAACCTAACGCCACAGCCTTCTCCACTTTCCTTTCTAGGGTAGAAGCTCTGCACTTATCAAGCCACAGACGATGCTTTGCAATGAAACTGGTTTTGGTGCCAATAAACAATAGAGTGCAATTTATGTCCCATTGTGCTGCCCTGTTACGTAACAATGTTTGTGTCCCTGAATGCTGGGACCCGTCTGCTGGGCCAGGGAGCAGCACGGCTTTTTCTGTGTGGGACTGATGTCAGTAGGGTGTTCCACTTCTGCCCTTGCGAGATACGCTTAATTTAGCCTGTGAGCTCAGAGGGGAGAACAATATTCCATTGACCCAACATTTCCCAAGTGGTGGTTTTTTTTTTAACTTACACTCCCAGAGTATTTTTTTTTTTTTTGAAACAGAGTTCTATTGAGAACCACAATGGTGGAAGTTGGGTGTGCAACCAGTCTTAGTCACCAAATTGTCTAGACAATTCCCAGTCCTAGTAACACCTCACAGCCACGTGAGTCAGACTGCAAGATCTGCTCGTAGTAAAGGGGGAAGTTACTGTACTTGAAGGAGTTAATCTGTCTACAAACACAGGCAGTAAATATTCAAACAGGATGAGTAACTTTAGAGCCTGTGTTAATATTTCCAAGAACTCTTTCAGCAGTTTCATAGCTACATGAAAAAGACAAACCCAGTGGCTGGAGAAGCCTTGTGCCTGCAGCCCAAGCCCAAACTTGCCTCACAACAGTGAGGCAGTTTGGATGTAGATTTGCACCCACGACCAAGGCACCAGTGGATGCCCGTACCTGCGGTGTGGCTTTTTGTGATCATGTGTTGCCCAGTGCTCGTGACAGCTCTGAACAGACATCCCCAGAGAGTCCTAGCCCTAATTAGAAGAGCTTGCCACTGCGTGCAGCAAGACACTGGGCTAACTTTCTGCATGGGGTTGATGTCAGCAGGGTGTTTCACTGCTGCCCTAGAGAGAGAAAATGGATTTAGCCTGTGAGCTCCAAGGAGAGAACAATATTCTCTTGACCCACCGTGTTCAGCTGTGGGGCTGAACCGGTTGTTCACGGACCAGTGAACCCAAAGGTGGTGCCCAGGCAGGATGTGTAACTACTGAAGGGAAGCGCCGCGTTCACCCTTAGCATCAGGGTATCACGGTTAAAAGGGGAGCGAAGTCCTTCGTACAGACTGCAAATCAATTGTGTAACATGGGGTGGTGTTGTGTTTTTCCCTTTTGAAATTAGTGCTCCAGAGGCTAACCAGACTGTTACGTATGTGTTCAGAATAAAGCAAACCTTCATTTCTGTAACCATAACGTATGTGCCATTCTAGCTTGGGTCACAAAGTGAGTTTTACTTACGAGTTTATGACCACCTAAGCTCCGCCACAGTATTGAGAGAGTAGCAGAAGCAAAGACCAGCTGTTGAAGGCAGTAAGGTTTTCCCAATGTCATGATTCTCCTCTCTGCATAGCTGTTCGTTCTGCTGGTTTTCAACAGGCATAATCACAACGGAAAGAGGAGAGGCTCACCCACAGCATGAACCAATCTGCTGTTTGCTATGAGCGTGGCTCCCCTGTCACTCTGGGGGGGTTTTAGGAATGTAAAGCATGCAGAAGGGAGGCCTTGATCCTGCAAGTAACTCAGACATGGGTGGGTTTGTTTTAAATTCAACTTGGAGGCATAATTATTGCAAAACATTTACTCTTGTCATCACCTAGAAAATTCAAATTCCTTTTGAGCTAGCAAAGTAGCAGCAAGGCTTTAAAAAAAACAAAAACAACCAAAACCAAAACACACACACACAAAAACCACAACAAAACCACTTGCTTTTTAAAATAGACAAATAGTTATCACAACTTAGAAAACACTCTACCCAGTATTCCCGGAGTTGGAAGGAGTTTGAACTTTAAAAGAAAAAGAGAGTCCCTGGCAATTCTAGCAGGCTCGATCAGCCCTTACCTGCACAGGATGTTGCGCGGTGCTGTAAACAGAGTGGTGGTTACACGCTAGCCAACATGAAACAGGTTGAATTCGGCCCAGAGCTAATCCTCTTGCTTGCTTGTAACACTCAAGGCTCACGTCTCCAACTTGAGCACAAGCCCTTGCAGCCCTGAACCCAGACCAGGTCACCAGCTGACCTGAAGCTCTGTATAAATCAAACTTCAAGACTTGAAACATTATTTTGTTTTCAAGTTCCTTCTTAGCCGACTCCCGCTGCCAGCTGAGCCATCACCAGAAGGAAAGGCAGCCTCTAGTGAGCTGTAGTTTGGACTGGATGTGTTCACACTTTGTTTCCTTCTAGGTCAGCAACAAAATGGAGTAATAAATCCCCCCCAGTTCGTACCGCTTGCCCATGTCCCAGGAAACCAACGGGGCAATCAGAAAAACCTGTATACAAATATGACCCGACCAACTTTACCAAGGCAACTGTCAGGAGGATCAAGCAGGCTTTCACAGCAGCCAGAAAGCTTGGATTTCCTGAAAGTACCTGACCAAGGAGCAGCCGGGTAAGATTTTACATTAAATCTGAGAAAAAAAGTGTCATGTTTTGTAAATAGCTTCACATACTCAGTCGTTTGTGGCTGACAAACTTACAGTGTGTACACAGATGAGCTGTACTCAAAAGTATCATCAACATCATCTTCCACAGGATTTCAAAACACATATTCCATCGTAGGCCTTCAGGAATGAAGGTGAACCAGTTCTAGTGTAACGTCTTAAATTTGCACGGTACCTGCTACTTAAAGATATTAAGACACTTGGCAGAGTTTAACTTGGCCTTCTTTTCCGTCTGGTTTACAGATCGTAAACAGTAGGTGTGATAACTTGTGGCACCTGTCATGCCCAGAAATTCTGGCTAATAGTCCTTTGGTTTCAGCTTTGGCTCCGGACTCACATACCAGACTTGGCCTTTTTTGGAGGAAGGCTTGGCAGCCTCACATCCGAGGTTATTTCAGCATCATTTGGACTTCCAAGCTGCAGCCTTCCAGAACATGTTACTGCGACAGTCCTACAAGATTTGGGGTGGATGGGTGGGTCTTGTTCTAACTAGGAATTTCCCAATAGCCAAGAGCATCAAAACAATCACCAGAAGCAGCAGAAAGAGGGAACCAAGAAATCAGGGAACCAAGAAAGCCTAGTAGAGGGAAGCAGAACAAATTGTTCTCAACTCTGAAACCACCTGCTCCAGATCTTGACTGAAAATCCAGAAGCAGGCAAAACCTCTGATTTGTGGAAATTGTCTTCTCTCAAATATTTATGGGACCTTAGCACGCCAGAATGTCAAAGACCTTACAAAATTTAAAGTTTTTGTCAAGGACTGAACGGTTTCTATTTTAACTCAGCCCTTATATCCTACTCCTTTGTAGAACATCAGTGGAGCTTTACTGTAGTGGGAATTCAAGGGCCACTTAATTGTCAAAGCCTGCTGCCTATTCAGCAATTCCAGAAAAAAAAAATATCTGGTTTTGAATAAGCAGTTGGTTTGTGTTTCTCCTAGCTGATGACTCCCTATTTATGGGATTTAATTCTGATGTAACCTAGTCTCAGAGAAATTACTGTTAGTAACAGCTGGTTGTCCCAGAGCGTATTAAATCATAAAGGAAAGTTACATTAGCAGATGGAATAAAAATCCACTGTGGGAGACACAGTTCTGTAGTCCACAGCTCTTCAAGCAACCATACCTGATAAATACTTCCTTGTTAATTAACTAGGAAAGCCATCATTCTTACACCTCTGTCAAAATAATATTGAGGAGAAAACCAAGAGGAAATTCAGCCTCCTTCTGCTGAAAACTCTGTATTTGCAGATCCTTAGTAAATTAAATGTCCTCCTGGGCCTCTCTCCCTCCACGTGACCTCTCTCTTCCCGCTCCTTCCAACAGATTGTTACCTCCCTCTGCATATACGAGCATACTGGAATATTAAGGTCTAAGAAACTGCTCTCCCCTCCAGCAGCCCTGTCAAGAGGCAGGTAAAGGAGTTAGAGCTAGAGAAGTTGCGAGTTTAGTATTTCAAAATTACAGCCATTATAGGTATCATTTCTAAGGGTCAGAATTAGGTTTATTTTTAGCAATGCTGTTGAGAGTGCTGCGCTGCCACTACCACAGGTTTAAGTTCTAGCCCTCAGTAACAGTCCAGTACAAGCCTGAGTTTAAAAACAACATGTTCTGACCAGCAAAACGTCTAATTTAAAATGGGTCTTGTTCTACTGTGGCTGCGGAAAAGCTGAGCCACTTTTCTGAGACGTGCTCTATTTCCAGACGGAGGTCTAAGTTTCACAGTGTGCCCAATCCCAAACAAGTCAATACATGCAGAACAGGAGCAAATCCTCTCTCCCAGCAGATAAATTTAGAAGGGAAATGCCATTAGCCCATACTCCAAAGCTCATTTTCTGGTGCGGTTCACTACGCAGAACTAGACGGAGACGCATTGACAAAAATTAAGTCTGGGACTTGGTGTAAGTAACTACAAACTTTTTCTGCAAGAGCTGAGTAATGTTATCGTGGCATTACATGACACGATCACAGCTCAGTCTCCTCCACATCACTGCAACATTTTTAGCCATTCAGCACATTTATTTATTATTTACTTTAAACTGACGTATTGCATCTAATACCTGTTCTCTCTTCCAGCCTGCATTAGCTGATGAGCTGGCAAAATGCATTTCTTCCCTCTTTCCCCTTCCTCCTCTTTGGAGTGGTCACAGCAGTGACAAAGTTTGGGCAGCATCTCCCCTGCTGCTTCAGAGTTGACTATAGCAGAACAAGTCCGTAGACGGCCCTGGAATCTGAGGCAACTTAAAAGAGATGCAGCCTCTCTTACAGCTTAGTCACAAGAATGGTAAAGTAGCAAGCCTGTGAGCTGGAACTTTGTCTTTAATCCTGGAAACTAAATCCCTGGTGAAGTTGGGGCACGGGGAGACAGACTAAGCTACGTAGACGCTGAGATATGCATGAACTGCATGTGCACATTTGTTTCCATTCCAGCCTGAGCACTAAAATGTCCTCCCCTATGCACCTGAACTGCTGTTTGGAAGTGCCTAACCATCCAGTGCAGTAGGAACGAAATGGCAACTCTGTCCCTTTCCCAGGGAAGTCTTAAATCGCTATTTTAAATTGTTGTGACGTGTAAGAGGATCCTTTTTCCCTTGTCCTGTGATACTCTTTCGAATCCATTCGTTAGGACAGAGGGGTGGATAATGCTTAGGTTCAGGTCATAAGCTTTGAAGCATATTAACTTTTTTTGTTTTTTTTCTTTCCTTCTCCCATTAGTGTCCGCAGGCAGACAACAAACCGACCCCCACCAGCGGGAGGAAGGCCTAAACCCCAGCCAAAACCTAAGCCTCAGGTACCACAGTGCAGGGCACTGTACGCGTACGATGCTCAGGACACAGACGAGCTCAGCTTTAACGCCAACGACGTGATCGATATAATCAAAGAAGGTATGTAACAGCCAAAGGTTTGTTACTGAAGTACTAATCCTGAAAGTACACTGCTCTAAGTCGGTAAGCCATGACTTTTTGAGCCACTCCAGTTACCTTCCCTCATCAGGCCTGCCAGCATTTGTGACAGCTGAGGGAGCAGAGAAGCCCCCACACCTGCACCAGTCCACCCTGTTCCCTTGAGAGCATGTCAGACAGATCAATGGCATGGGCATTACTTGGTACTGCAGAGAGCAGTTCTGTCACAGGCTCTAGCTGAAAAAGAGCCTAAAGCACCGTTACAGCACAAGAACCAAAAAGTAACACCACCACAGTTCTAACTGTGTCTCCAAAGCAGCCTCCTAAGGCGTAGCGATGTGGCCGCATCAGCGAGCTCAGGTTCTCCAAATCGTTTCACAGTCCTGCACAAGAAAGCTCTCAGTGTGAAACAGCTGTGCAAGGCTGCCTTAGAAAAGTATACAAAAAGGTTTAGGGAACCTCACTGCTTGCTTCGCTTTCTTTGTCACAGATCCTTCTGGCTGGTGGACAGGAAGACTACGAGGGAAGCAAGGTCTGTTTCCCAACAATTATGTCACCAAGATCTAAAAGACTGTCAGACAGAAATCGGCATGAAGTTACCAGTGGTTGAAGATGTTTTCCCTTGCCTTCACAACACTGTTCTGAGATCTGCCCCCTCAGCAGTGTTTTCACCAGTAAAGTTGTACGTGGGCAGGAAGAAAATTCTCCACAGCACAGACTTTGATCCTTTGCCTCAGAAGCATACAGCAATGGACATACGGACCAATTATTTATTCTATTTAAAACCTGGTTTTAACACCCAGTGAGTGAAGAATGCTCAAACCTACCATCGTCTTCCTGAACAAGGTCCTTTGCAGTCTGGGATCGGGGAGTTGGAAAGGGGTGTCTTTAATAAGTGCCTTCAGCTGAGTATCAGTAGCCTTTTAAATTATCTACTGAAGAGAATGTTAAATGCACATTCCCTCTAACGCAGATCAGTCTGTGGAACACGCTAAGTATGCTGCTACATGTCAAAACGATTTGGGCTCATTTGGGATATTGCCATCTAAAAACCTGCGACGGTGTATTTAAGTAGTTCTGTACAGAGTTGTAATGGGACTGGTTTGTTTGCTGATGAGTTTAAGGACTCCAACAGGCACTGCAAGAAGTTAAAACAGAAACCCATGTAGTACTGTATGCTAAACAACGTTGCCTTCTTCAAGATTTATATTATAATATGGCTGGCCCATGTTGGATTTATGTTTAATGCTCTACCTGTTATAAGAAGTGTCTTTATGCAGAGCTGTACATTTATAGAAACAGATCATATACTGTATATAAAAAAATACGATAGAAACATGTACGAATGTGTAACGTAGTATTCCACTGTTCTTACTCATGAAGTAGTATAAACTAGATTTTTATGCCAGGTACTTACAGATGTGCACTACTCCTTTTAAGTGGCAAAAGGAAAAGTGTTACTGCTTAAGTCTGATTGCCTCCCACAGAGTGGCTGCTGCTTGCCATACAGTTATCAGCGTTCGCGCTTTGCCTCCTGAACCTCCATAAAAATAAAACACAAGCAGCAGTTAGCTGAACAGGTCGGTTCTCTGTGCAGTTTGTTTTCAGTGACGTATACACACAGATCCCTTTGCTCCAAACCAAACCCTTTTCACTCTGCCCAGCTGAAGTGCTGCGCGTTGCATTTTTTTGTTAAGAACAGTTAAAAAACCCCGTGTACGCTGACATTAAGAAGCTGCACAAGCTTTAAGATGCAGCTACGTCTTAAATCCCCTTCCCTCCTAAGCCACTGCCTACACCTAATTTACGCGTGCTTAAGCCCTGCTTCTGAAACGATAGGGCCTCGGTCCCAGGGGGGAATGGTACGCACACAAGGGATCGAGCATGCTTTTTTCCCCCAAAAGACCATCTGCAGTAAGTGCTAGGCTTACTGATCCCACGTGAGAGAAAAGCCTGCTGCTTGGGAAGATAAAACCAGTAGCTCCAACATCCTTCCCGCAGGGGGAGCACTGAGGCCGCAGCTGGTTTTGTAGTAGCGGGATCTTCCCCTCTGCAACAGCCAGCGGTCCGCAGGGAGGGAGGAGGCAATTTGCTCAGCATCACTTAAGTTACAGACCCTTAGGCACTCTCTAACATTACTTATATAGGACTAGGTTAACAGACAGGCTTAAAGGAGGTAACGAGGCAGAAAAGTTGCACTACTTACATGCTTGTATTCCTTGAGCATACAGATAGTGATGTTTGTTGTTAGAAACAAAGACAAGGGAAAGCAAAATGTTAAGTGGGAAGGAACTCTGCTTACAGAGAGTTTGACTATATTTTCCCAGGTAGAGGGCGTGTCAGTGAACAGGCAATGAGAAGCTAGGGCATTTTTTTTGTCCAGAAGTGGAGCAGGTTTTAAGAACTGAGCTGGTTCAAAAGGTCTCATCCCTACAGCCCCACACCTCTGCAGGCAGTGGTTAGCATCACAGGAGAGACAGGATTTTCCTGCCTTGGCTCCCTTTGTTTAGGTACACAAAGACAGAGAATACATTGTCTTATGTTGACCTAAACACAAAGATTCACAGGGCTGACACCTGTTACGTCCAGACTACTTCCTTCCCCAAACCTGAAGGCAACAAACTACAAAAAAAAAAAGAAATTCCTGTACACTTCTTTGGGACAAGGCACTGAAATCAAGTACATACTTAGTATCCTCTAAGGTACACCAAGGAAAGAGGAACTGTCTGCCTGCTCCTTACCGTAACAGTGAAAACAACTTACTGTAAATACAACCCCTCTAAAGCACTGTAAGCAACCACCAACATCCAGTTGTTATCAATCAATCACTTATTTAGGCAGATATCCTGCCTGCACAGTAGACTGCAGACACATCTAGGTAGCACCTTGAAGATTCATGGTAGTTTTGGGGTTTTTTTTAAAAGAGAGCTTTATTTCTAGGTAGAGAGTTGTACTACAAAGCAAGTTTAAAATGTCACCTTCCGAGCGAGTCTGAAACGTCTGTGGTAAGGCTGGAACGCTATGTACAGAGAACAGTAGTTCTGCCTCGACGGGCAAACGAGGACAAAGTGCATAGACCATCGGGACGTGGCTGCCTGGGGTTATCATAAGAGTGATGAAGCCAGGTCCTTGACTATCTCGCCACGCAGTTGAGGGATTGCGCTGATGGCCAGTAGTTTGCTACTTGCGTACTTGTTCTTTATAGCCTGCAGAGGTAGAGGAACAGCGTTACAGAAGGTTTACAGATACAGTATTTAAGTTCAGACAGATAATCACCTGGGGTCAATCAGTCTGACTGCCTGGAGAACAGGCAAAACAAAAACAAACAAACAAACATGGTGAGAAGTGACCCAGCTTGCAAAGCAGCAAGAGCGTAGTTGTCTAAAATGTTTTGAAGTTCATACTAACACAACAGCCTCTTACAGGCTTGTCAGAATAGCATATGCTTTAAGATAACACACAGAAAATTTACCTAAGGAGCTGCAATATGCAGCAAAGGCATTTCTAAAACATTAAAAAGAAGATTTAGTTATACTTACAGTGTATTTTGTTAAATTCTCATTTACTTTGACCACGTTCTTGGCCATATGTTTCATAGTCACCGCAAGATTGTCTTCTGTATACCCAGTGTAGTACTGGTGCTTTGTACCCTGCAGCAGAACAGCAAGAATTTCAGATTTACAAAGCGGGGACTGCGGCTCAAGGCACAATCACATCAGGCAGCAAATGCCCTAAGCTTCGTGCGCTAGCCTTGAGTGCTAGGAACTATAGTTCTGTCACACAGGATGAAAGCAGCAGCCCCCGCAAGAGTAACCACTGCTCACAGTCCACGATTTCATTGCTCTACCTGTACTATGAGAATTATGAAAATCTACCTTTATTTGCAGTGTGGCCTTCTGTAACTCAGTACTTTAAAGGGAAAAAAACCCAAAACCTTTCATACCACAGTGTTTACATAGAAAAAACTAAGTTTTCAGTGGCGTATTAATTTTTCTACCTCCAACCATCCATCAGGCTGCCCACCTGTCATTTAATGACCAGCATCATTACCAGCCTAAATAAAATTTTCTAGAGTACTTGTTTTAATGATCCAATTCATTTGACTGAAGGAGAAAACGGCTAACGATGAGTTTGATTAAAATACTTACCCATTTGTTATGTCCCAGAATCTTTTGGGACAAGCACAAGGCAGCAGCTGCAATCTCCGAAGGACGATGGTGAACCATGTCATAGTCTACCAGCGTCAGCTCCATGAGGTATTTTGCTAGTGTATGTTGCTTCGCATCGGCCTACCAGATGGAGAACTTGTTAATGCACAACGATTCACTTAACTTTATCGTAAGTCAGGATTGTTTATTGTACTCGTTAACTGACACAACAGTCAACGTGATCTTCATTAAGGACCATACTCTCTTAACAGGCACTCATCTCAAAACAGAGACCGGAGTGCATACCAGTCTAGCGTAGCAGCCACCTAGCCATTTATGCAACAATGGTTGCAGCCAAAAATTAGGAAGAACTGCAACACTGCCCCCCTTTTACTAGGGAACACCCTGATCCCCAGACAAGAGATGCCTCTAAAAGCACGGGCGCTGCTCGAGGCGTGTTTCGTTTACGGTAACAGTGAAATTACCACCACTCAGACTGAACAGGAGCCCCAGTGAACACAAACGTGAACCACTGCTGGCTGCCACACTGGTGTTGTCGTGTTACTCCACACGGTGGAGTTTCATAGCTGAGTATTTTCTTGATCCAGCATGTAAGCAGAAAGCAAGTAAGGTCACACGATAAAAATGCTGGAAACAATCCTGATAGGACTTTACATCTAGGAAAGTTCTACATAAGGAGGACAGGTACCCACCTCTCCAGCTTTTGATGCTCTTCTTAAGAAGTGAATTGGAAGAGGTCGTCCCAAATCGAAGTTTAACTCTTTAAGAATCGTGATCTCCATTTGTCTAACTTCACTACTGGTGTAGGCATCGTCAGTAATGTAAACAAAGTCTGCCACATCAGGAGAGAACACCTCTTCGTATTTTGAAGCTAGAAACAGCGCTGTTACACCCACCAGCTGAAGCCTCGTACGAGGTACCGGATGACTCTGCAATACAGGAATTTAAAAAGCAAACCCCAAAATGTCAACATCTAGAAAAACATTCTGATCTATCAGTTTAAAATAGCAGTATGACAGTGCTCTTTCTTATAATGTAAAAGAGATTTTTCATTTTGAGTCAGAAGTGTCCCTACAATGAATGACAGGGTCAAGAGGACCACAGCCACAGAGCAGAGATGCCACATCACATAGAGCTCTCACACAAACAGATTTTATAGCTTCTTAGATTTGTAAAGAAAGGATAAATCCTAAACTTCTGTAAAAGCACAGTCATCGAACAAGTCTCCTAATCCAAGCTGAAAAACATCTTTCTTACTTGTAAGAAGCGATCCATCACTGCAACACACATATAGAGCGTTTCCTGCAAAAGCTGGAATCTTGAGTGGACCTGGACAAGCCAGTCCACTAAAATAGCACGCATGCGCCCATTGATCGTCTTCCCATCGAGGTAATGCGGGCGGACTGACTGCTGCACCTGCGGGAGAAAGAGCTGCGTGAGCAACAAGGTGAACGCTGTACCTCAGAAATTCACACCACCTCAGATCCAGTTATGTCATACCTCAAGCTCTCTCAGATACAGGTAGATATCTTTTACGTAGTCACTGCACAGCTGGGGATTCTCCCCGTCCTCAGCATCAATGTCCTCCACGTTGTTGAGCAACACATCGGAAAAAGCTTGGCACAAATCCTCTTCTTGCATAGATACATCCATAGGGACTGGAGACAGAACCTAAGGAACAGGTCACAGTGCTTGCCTCTCTACTGTTTAGGCTGCAATGTTCCTCCATTTCCACATTTTCCAGTTACTAACGCAATTTCTTATGATAAAAGAAGCTGAATTTGCATTCTAGTGCAGCAAGCTTTCACCAAGATGCTGCACAGACAGAATCAGAAGACCTTCTAGTAATTGCCAGCTAAAGCAGAAACTTCATCTAGTACTTCAAAGGCTAGTCAGCCACTTTAACGTTGGCCTTTAAGCACAACATGCACTGAAGCAAAACCTCAGTACAGAGGCTTTGCTTTTTCAGCAGGGAGATGAGAAACATCTACAGATAAACTATGCTGAAGCTAGAGCTCCAAGCTGCAGATCAAGTGAAGAATCAGAGCAGTATCACTGTTCCTACCTTTGGAACACCATTTTCTTTGAACGCTCGATTCACAGCAGCTGTAGGTTTAGGCAGTGCAGTTACGTTTGTCATCTTAGCAGGTCCTTTTGTAGGCTTTATAGACGCTTTGGAGCATTCTGCTTTCTGTAGTGAAAACAATTATGCTTAATATAGAGATAGTAATTAATTTTTTCCTTACAGACAGATTTAAAATGTCCATTTTACCTTACTTATATGTGTTCCTCTTACTGCAACTTTATTTCCTATTTCTTCCAAAGCAGCTCTTTTGCCAGGAAGGTGAGTTTTGGCTTTACCTCTAAGTTCAATCCCACCATTCTCCATCCCTCTTGTGACCTGAAACAATAAAAGCGCAGTTTTAGTTTTCACACGCCTAACTCCATTATACACTCACCACCACCATACCAGTGTACTCCGTGCATGCTATCCGTTACTCAACGAGTTTTTATTTCCTTCCTCTGAGCACGTGTGAAGGGGCAGGCGTCTCCCCTGTACATGTTTCAGACAGTACTGTACTCTCTGAAACTGCTGCAGGATTAGAGCGATGCACCTCATTTTGTTCTTCCTCACTAGACAGCTTTTTAACGCTAGAGTGCTTACTTGCTGCTTAGCTGTTTGTTGTCTTCACCCACTTCCTAACTACAGCGGTATTCCCAAGAGGATGAACTAAGCAATTTCTTTGTTACGTACACGCCGTGTAAATTAAAAAAGTTATGCTATGCATACAAAACTCAGCATCCTTTGTTAGGCAAAGGAAAGGCTTCCAGAGTTTCTCGTGGAGTTTAAACCACTAGACGGTCACTGCAGAAGAGGTTCTTGTGTTATTCCCGCTAAGCAGCTTTGATTTCCTCTCCCCCCGCCACTCGCGCTCCCACCCTTTGAGGGGGAGGAGCAGGCGGCCAGGGCCAGGTGCGAGCGGAGGGCAGTGCCAGGGAAGGGCCCGCGCCGCGCCCCCCCACCAAAAAAGCTCAGCGCTTAGCTTCAGCCTCCTCCCTGCCGCCCCACGCAGACCCCGCTCCACTCCGGCCGCTGCCCCTACACAAAAAAGCGCAGGGCGAGGGGCTCCCGGCCAGACACAGCGCTCAGAGCCGCTCAGCGCAGGGCTGAGCCCCTCCGCCCC
>WHYT01016856.1:48820-67783 GCA_009806455.1 Tetrax tetrax | reverse complement strand
TCGCCCTCCCCCGCGGCCCCCGAGCAGCACTCACGGCGCGGCGCGGCACCGGCAGCGCCATGGGCAGGGAGCGAAGTGGAGGCCGCCGCAGCCGCTCGCGTCTCTCCGCACGGACCCGCCGCCACCGCCAGCCACGGCACCAACTGCCGCCGCGCGCGGCCGCCGCTCCCCTTAAAGCCCCTCTCGCTCGCCTATTGGGCAGCTTCGTACGATGCACGCGCGCGATTGGTCCGCCTCCTCAGGGCCCCGCCCAAACAGGAAACGGCTGGACCGACGTCCGGCACGCCGGGCCGCGTGCGGGGGATGCGGCGCATGCGCGCCAGCGGGGCGGGGGAGCCGCCTCAGGTGCTGTTTAGACGAAGCCAAGGCCGCAAAACGGGAGATTTTACCTTGAAAACCACGCACAGCTGGGCCGTCTGTCCCGAAAAACACGGCACGGCCAGGGCGGGGGCAGGGGAGAGCCGGCACCTCCTCATTCAAAAGGCAACACGATAGCGTGTGCTGTGGGAAACCGTGTTACTGCCCTTAAAATTCACTTTAAAGTGATTGTAAAAGGCAAGTTTATTAGCTAGTGACAAGCTAATAACTAGTCCCAAGATTAATGAACTTCAGCTCTAGAGGAGTCTTATCACAACTCTTGCCATTACACGTTTACTCACTTATGCAGAAGTTATTATTGTGATCTCCTTCGTAAGGGCAGTTTTCCTGAATTCCTAAGTTCCAGCTCCTTTTGTTTATCAACATATTGAACTAAGTGTGCCTAAATGTTGGTCCTGCAACGTGAGAATTTTTTTCTTAGGCAGTCCCTGTAGGAACAAACGCATGCAAAAGCAGTTTTACAGATCAAGACTTACAAAAGCAAAAGAAAAAAAAAAAACAACACTTGTGCAAGAAACAGATTTTGAATGATACCAGTCTAACATTTTATTTATTGCATACAAAAGGATTTCTTTTGACAATGGAATTTTATATGAAAAGTAATTTGATGCATACTGTCGAGAATCTTATCTTCGAAGTCAAAGATGCTGCAGAAAACTTAAGGCAATGCATCTAAGCATATAAAGCACAGTAAGTGGTGGAAATTTTAAAAATCAAAAGCCTATTCTTTTTCCTTCCCTTAAATTATGGTTAAATCACAACTTTCTGGAATAGAAGTAGGCTGCAGCTTTTTTAGCCCCTGCAATAGCATGTAACATCAGAACACTGTGATTCCTGGCAAATACTGAAGTGTTCAACATCACATTACAATGTTACGCGTACATTTAAAAGCAAGACAACATCAGTAGCAGTTATAAAACAAGTCAATTCATGGACCACTAAAATACCTCAAGTACCAGGCACCCGATCAGGTACAGAAAATATTTTCTAAAAAAAAAGAACAACAACAAAAAAAAAGAAAATAATCCCCCAAACCTGTGCTTCTTTGTCCTCTAAGGAAGCCAAAATAGATACTATCGCATACGCTGGGTCTCAGTTATTTCAGAGGCCCCATTTTTTTTTGTCCCAGGTGTCTCAGGTACCTTCTTGGAAACTTTTAAAAGTGAGTATGGTCACACCTCAAGCATCTGTGGTCAACTAACTTCCCTCCTTTCCATCAGCCACTGGAGAACAGGAAGCGTCTGTTCAGTCCTTCCAGTTACTTTTATTCATTTTTAGCAGCGCAGCTCCAACTTCATACTCACTTTCCGTTTCCTACGGCCATAATGTTCAATAAGCTTTATCATAAAGCCATGTCAGGTTTTGAAGCAGTCAAATAATGTATTGCCTCTCCCCCATATCCTCCATCGTACAAGCACGAAGTGGTTTTAAGTTCAGTTTTAGCAATGCAATTAAGCTCAAAAACGTCCATTTACCACACATGCTGGGAGGAAATTTCTCTCCTCTTAAAGCCTCAGTGCCAGAGGTGTTAAGTTGGTTGCCAGCTATAGACACTGCACTGGGAAATGCTACCCCTAACATTAAAAATAAAAAATTATCTATAAAAGGGAAGCAGCTTTAACCAGACAAAACCAGGCATTGAATTAGGTAAGGTAATATTTATAAATGAATCGCTTTTTTAGTGTAAACATAACAGTTCATCTTCTAGGTTTACTGTAAACCATTTTACATTTAATCTGATTATGAAAGACAAAGACAAGAGAAACGGAAGGAATTTATTATTCAATCCACTTACAAAGCAGGTGGCTTAATGCAAGCTTATTGACACGTTCATGTACGATCCCCGAGGAACATCTTTTCCAAAGTGACAGTAATACTGTCTCCACGTTTTTGCACATCTGCGTTTCGCAATGTTCAGCACATTTAAATAAACTGTAAGCTATCGCATGTGAAAGAATGTCGATGCGCAATTTGAATCCTGACGTGGATTAAAACCTCCTCCAAAGGCAAAAATGTTAGTACATCATAACTTAATTCTATATACTATATTATGCAGCAAGTCTTAACTATAGAAAATATTTCAATCAGTGATGGACTGTTGGTAATTTATAAAGAGGGAATCTATGACCAAGGGAAAAACTAGGTAACCACATAAATTGTGTCTCAGTTTCTACAGAAATTTACAGGCTTTCGATTTACTAATGAAAAATAAAACAAGAGACAAGTGGATTTAGCTAACTTTATTAACTTATAAACTAACAAAAATCCCAAGACAAGCCTGGAATCCTTAGAAGTTCTATGAATGCATGTATATCTGCCAAAAAACCCCCCCAAACCCACCCACCAAAAAACCAAGAAACCAAAACCCCTGCAGCTCTAAGTCCTTACTGAATGGTTTTATATTAAAAACAAAACAAAACCAAAACCACAAACCAAAAAACCCCCTCAATGTGCGCAGATACTTCAACTTAAGTTAGCAGAAGACCAAACAGATTCTAAGCTCTTTTTCCATTTCCCTATTAATTCTTTCAATCTGCAAGTATCTACAATCCAGGTAACTGAAATCAACATTTAGTGTTCACTAGAGCTGTTTCACAGCAGCAAATATTTAAGTTAGGGATTCAAATTTCTAGACATAGGAAGAAAATGATAAATACAATCTGAACAGCAGTCTAAATGTTTAATATTGACATTCAAATATATCTGCATTGTGCTGAAATTTTAAAAACGAACACAAAAATCTGATCAGACAAGAACTCTGGTGATGAGTATGCTATATGTATCAGTCAGACTGAATATAGTTCATATTCTGTTCCCAGTATTAAGGATGTTATTTGACTCAGAACTGATATTGTAAATATACAGCAGCCATTTTTTCCTAATTAAGGAATGTCTCAATACATATTATTATCCTTTTCTAGATGATCTTTATACATTTAAACTAAAATATACGATCGATTAAATTAAGGAATCCGAGGTTAGTAATGAGTGAAATCATACTTTCAAAGCTCGATACTATGTAAAACAAACCAAAAAAAAAAAAAGAGACCACACAATTCTACTTACTAAAGCAGCTAATCTTGCCTGCAAGTTTGGGGTCACAAAGCCCATAATATGTGCAAACAAATGCAATACAAGGATCCATGCAAAAAAATACAGTAATGAATTAAAAGAAAAAAAAAATGTAAAACCTAAAAAAAAAAGTTTTATAAATACACTGAAACTCAACTGTTTTCTACATAAACTGTAGGTCTAGCATTAGTTGTACCATATAGCAGAGCCAGCACTCTAGGTTCAATGCTTCCAAATCTGCGCAGGTAAGTCATGCCATCTTTGGTTGACTGCAGTACCAGGAAGGATGAGAGGGAGCGAGAGGGAGGACAAGAGTTCCGGAAAGCGGTGTCAACTTTCGCTAGGCAGCTGAGCCTCAATGTCCACTCTGCAGATGGGGCACTTCTTGTTAGTAATCAACCACTGATCTACGCATACTTGGTGGAAAAGGTGCATACAGGGAAGGCGCCTGTCATCAGAACAGAAGAACACTTGTGTTAATAAAGCATTTCTACATCAACTGGATTTCTACATGCCTACTGGAAAAACAGCAATGTGGGTTTGCTATTCAGGTGTCTGTTCTTTTTGCACGTGCGTGTTTTTCCACAAGTTTCAGCCTTTCCAACTGAACCTGCATTTTGTCTAGTGCCAAAAAGAAATGGCTATGGGCATCAGCTAGCTTACACTGACTTAAACCTGATAGAGCTTAGGTAGCATCACTCCAGAAAAACTAAAATTGACAGTCCTGATTAATTCAGGGTATCAGCTTGGGCTCATGATGTAAGACAGACAGTCAACTTATGGAAGACCATAAGAAAATAACCCACTGCCTACCCAAAGACCATGCAGACTGAGCAACGTGGGTTTTCAATTACAACTTGTTTTACTTACTGGTTCAGTGACAGACAGTCTTTAATTGTAACTGTTAACTAGGGAGTACTGCAAGAAGCAGCGCACCATATTCAAGAACGGTCTTAAAGCCAGAAGATTAATGTTATATGCTGCTCAGGGGTACTACTTACCTGACATCTTCACCTTCCTCCAATATAGACAAGCAGATGGTACACTTTTCCTCTGTGTCTTCTTCTGTTGCTTCCTCCCCATCTTGTTTGCAGTGCAGTTTCCTCTGTGAGAACCAATCAGTTGTTACCTTATTAGTAGAGATGACATTATTGACAAACTGAGTAAAATCTGTTTTTAATACATATTCAACACATACTTCTTTGAAAACATTTCATAGTTTTTATTCAAATGTATTTGAACCAAAATTTATCAAGAACTAGCACCTGGAGCAAAATCACAGGACATTTCAGATTTATTTAACTACTGGGCTGTAAATATACTAACTTCATATTACTGCAGCCAGTCCTTTTACTTGTTGTCTATGTATAAATATCTTCATTTCACTAATGAAGAGGTCAAAAAAAAAAATAAATCCCTTTAAGCCTAGTATGTTAGGTCACTATTTATCAAGTGTGAAAGAACACTATGTAAATGTGCATGGGAGTCTATATTATGGTATAATAAATGTCGATTTAGGGACAACTTAAGTTGCTAAAATTCTGTACCAGACTTAAAACTTCCTAGGGTCCCACAGTCTTCCTAATGTGATCAAAGTTGAAATTATACATACCAAGCAGGTAGACATCACAAACAACTTATTGCAAAAATAAAAGTCTTACTTTATTTGATGAGTTATCACTGAAGTCTGCTGACAATTTAGCTATTACCAGTAGTTATTTCATTGCTCACAAGGCTATTCATAACTGCGGGACAAGTTGTTAAATCATCTCAAAACACTTTTGTTTATCACATTACAGTAGCTCTTTATCTAGGGACTGAATTTTTTGTTTTCTTTGTGAAAGAAGTGGCACTGTAAGCTTTGCTTACAATCCTTGAAATCACAAGATACAGAAAACATGCACTCTTTGAAGCTAACATTTCTGCAGCTAAACATAAATGTTATTACATTTTCAAAGAAACATTACAGCCAGGCCACGATTTGAGAAATCCTCACCTTTTTGTATTTATGTGGATATGTGCATCTTTCTATAGTTCCCTGTGTTGCTCCACGATTAACGTTGCCTAATCGTTCCTCCAAGTGAATCAGCTCCTAAAAAAAATTATCCAGGAATAAACAGTGTAAGAACTGTTATTTCAAGTACTTGACCAAATACCAATTTTATTCTAGCCTATTTGCAGAATGACAAACTCTCAACTCCCAACTTATTCAAATACAGGCAAAGCAAAAAAAGATTATGCTGTGTGGGAAAAGTGATGGCTTTCTGAGAAAAACCCACACAACACTGCAACACTGCCTGGTATTTTACGTTATAGGGAAACACTATTTTACTACTAAAAAAAAAAAAATTAGAACTTGTTTGTCAGCTAGGAATGGTTATCAGTTTGTTCACACATACTTGTGTGCTTAATGAGGAAAATGCAATTAAAATGCACTATGTAAATGCGTTCTTTCTAACAGTCAGTAAGGCTTAGAGGAAAAAGAGGTTGCTTAAGTTGAAATACAATGACTGATTTATTTTTCTCCAGCAATGAGTTTATTAGAACCATGAGATGTCACTGAAGATGCTTTCAGTGGTCTAGGTCATTAACTCTCTGCATCTGATACCTTTTATTTTCTCCTTGGATTTTTTTTTTCTTTTCTCCTTTCTTCCCTCATTTTCAATTCCTGCACTACATAACAAACAGGACAGCACTGTGAAAGCTGCCAAGTTTCACCCTCACTAGGAGGATCCTGGCACAGTTATTCAGAGACACCGCTACCTTTTACCAACATATCGTGTGAATACTACATCCTACCAACGAGTGTGGTGGGCAGAGCAAGATGTACTGTCAATTAATAACCACCTAAGCCTACACTGTCCAGGACACCTTGTATTGTTTGGCTTTTCAGTAGGCCTTCACTATAGTGAGGTCATTCTAGAAAAAAAGGCTATTTTCCTCATGATACTTTTACATCTCTATACAGAACTAGCTCTACCATACACCCTCCCCATATTCCCTCATGACACATTTTGACATATATCTGGTTTTACTCTATTACAAACCTCAAAATTGCCCCTGAAAGGGCCTCTGAATGATGTTCCATCCAATCCCGATGAAATGTAACGGATGTGAGGGTAGCCCGCCATGTCTGGTACCTATTCAAACAGCAGACGTTAAGTTAAACCTATTCAGAACAGTTTCAGTATTTTACTGTTCACTTTGTAAAATTTAAGATCCTTTTGCTTTTATTGAATCACTTATTTACACTCCTCACCTTGAGCATACAAATCCAACTGACAGCGTAACACACCACCACTGAGTTCTCTAAACATAACCAGAAGCAAAACAGAAGTGAGACCAGAGCCTCTATCACAGTCCCTCCACATCTGCGTTATGTATTATGCTTGCTCTCGCTTCTCAAGTCTCAAAATCTCACCCTACTTTGTATAAACCACCATAAATATCCACCTATTTTTGTAAACAAAACGCCCGAAAGCTACGCATGAAGTTCTGGAAAGGACTTGCTACAGGTTTTCAAATGTAAGTTTTTGGTACCACAGAAGAAACAAGGCTAATAGTCTGGAAAAAAAACCAAACAAAAAAACAAAAAAAAAACAAAAAACCCAGCCAATATCCTTATCTTACCCAAAACAACTGAACATCTGCAGACACACTTCAAATTTAGAGGCAGATAAAATAGTAACACTCAAAACCCACACCTAAAGTCACAGGCAACTCTACATACACTCCATACTCAAGCATCCGCTGACTTCCTCGCCTGTTAGGAGACACAAGCAGTGAACAGAACACCAGCGCCCAGTGATACAACTGCAGGCACTTCAAGCACCAGCACTTTCATACAGGAGAGCAGAAAGGCAGTTAAAATTCATCTCATGAGGCTGTCAACAAGCCAGGCATCCCAGACAGTATTCATGAAGTCAGGTATTCACGTGTGGCTTTTCTTATGTCCAGCAGACACTTAAAGCTTAACACATATAAAGGTGTGGAAGTGAATTAATGCATTGTGAGAAAGCGTAGGCCTAGATGAAGTTACTCACGTAACAGAACAGACCAATAAGCTACCTTTCTATATTTTTCAAATCCAGCCTGGTAACTAAAAGCTGACAGGAATAAAGATTTCTCTGCCCTAAATATTTTTTTTTTTTTTTTTAAATTTCCTTGTTAAAGGATGACCATGTTGTGCCAACATGAGCCACACACAGCGCCACAATACTGTTATTAGATTTTTTACAAACCAGAGTAATAGAAAAGAAAGATTTAACCTTCAGAGTATTTCCAGAATTCTAATGCATGAGGTGCCTGTCTCATAAGCAGCCTAAATATCTGTTGGTCTGGTACTAGAAATGAAGACAGGCAACAAGCAAGGCAGGATGACTGCTGCAAACTCCAACAGTGTCTCAGTGTAAAGATCTAAGTTGTAATGCAATATGCAGAGCATATTTACAGAGATTAGGTACTAATACATCAGTTAAATATGATTGCAAATACAGAATTTATGTCACAACATATGTATATTCATCTCCACGCCTAAACATTTGATGTAAGTTAACATCTGTTGGTGTCACAGGTCTTACTGTTTGACAATATAAATGGTAACAAAGGAATTTGGGATAACACATTAAAAATGCAGTAATTTGTAAAAACTACATTGTAAGAAGTCTGTCTCAGATAAATGGAGAATGGATCATAAATCACCAATTAAGCGTGTAATTCTACTTTGCCTTCCAATTACAGAAAACGTATTTCAAGAACTAGGTCACCCATCCACACTCTGAACGTTTGTTGTGCCAGGTTTTTAGTAGGCATGGACCTGGCTGGCATAATTTGGAAGTTCCCGTTGCCTGTTACGACGTTGTGAATTGATTGCATTCACTCAGAGGAAAGGAAACTCCTGACAAAACCCAATCCAAGTCTCAGGAGTGAGTGAACACACATTATATACAGGTGCTTTTATAAAATATTGTGAGAGAGTGCCTTACATTTCTGAGCTTTGAAAAGCCACCTCTAAGAATAAAATAGCTCTTTTACACCTGCAGAATAAGCAATCTGCTAACACAGCAAGATTTTAATTAATTACATTTGTGACTACAAACTGGAGGAAAGATGGGCAAAAGAACGATCAATAATGCCCAACTAAGAACAGTCTAACTCAAATCCCTTTGACAGTTACCTTCAAACAGAGAGATTTCAGCTCTCTTGAAACAGCTTCACACACAAATGGAAGTGTGTTTTCGGTAAGTTTTCATATTGAACATCAGAAAGAAGGAAAAGCTTAAAACTAATGAAGAAAGTAGAGAGTTAGAGATAATGCCAGTCTGCACTAAGTGCTTGTATATATTCTTTTGGATACAGCTAAATTATAATATATACTTTAAAGCAATATACTCTGGACCTGCAAATGCCAGTACAAGTTTGCCAAGAACTGTTTGTTTCCTGTAGAACAAACAATCTGTTTCTGGTTTTGCACTTTCTATTGACAAGTCCCACTACCACAAAAATCTGCAGCGACTAAAATAATTCACAGCTAAGTTACAACACAAACATTCTGAAACAGTTTGAAACAGCTAACCTGCAGGGAAGATATCTTCCTTGCTACCTTCCATTTAAACACTTTCCATCGTTCCAGGATCTTTTGGCCTTTTGGTTGCCACAGTCAGTGAAGAGATTCTTTCATGTATACTACTTATCTTGTCCATCCCAGCCTTTTCTTCGGTGGCTCACATTAAGCATGATCAAATCCTGACAATAAGCTTATCCAGGTAACTGCTTGGGTCCACATCAATACTTCAAAAACAAGGGAAGCGGATCGCTTAATATCTTAATAAGCCAAATTCAAACCGGGAAAGTTGCAGTTTTCATAGACACTGTGCAAAGGAACAAGTACTGTCTGCTGCACAGCTAAAACCTAACTGTATCTGTGTCTGAGTGGAACATAAAATGAGAGCTCTTCAACAGCCTGGATGTGTAACACCTGACAGAGATTAAGTTACCATAAGGAAATTTTTTTTTTTTTTCTTACATTATTATCCAGAGATCTCCCTCTGAATGGCAAGCTGCAGTTTAGGTTCACAGGTAAATAAAGGAGTCTTCAAGGCTTGCATCAACCCTACAGAAATTTATTACAGCATAGCTAGCAAACTGTGAAGTCCAGATAGTTGCCCCCAATCCCCAGAATTCACAATCAACAGGACACTACTCAAAAAGGCAGAAGAAGCTGGAGTCAAGAGACTGGAACAGCACATCCCAGGAACTTCTTGATTAACAGGTAGCTGAAACAATTTGAGAGGCAGGTGGATAGCCTCCATTATTTAAGGTATATTTTATAAATTAAAAACTGAAAAAGACTCCCACAAAAAAAAAAAAACAAACAGAAAAAAAAACCCAAAGCCATCCACCACGATCTGAAAATTTTATCTATGACAGCTTTGCATGGTTTAAAAACAACAAGCTGAACTAATACTCCATCAGTGGCAGGTTTGTTGTTTAAGTTTTAAATAGTCAAAATCCGCGATAAGTTGTAGTTAGTTATTCAGCTAAACAAGAGTAAAAGTATACTAACTTAAAAGGCATAAAGGGAACACTGCTCACTTCAGGTCTATATTCCATTTAAAATTTAGTTATCAGTTTAGAGCAGAAGAGAAACTGTTTCTCTTCTTTGAGTACGAAGAGGAGAAGATGGAAGGGGGGAGAAACAAGACCTTCTAATTTCAACCTTCCACTCCACCCTCCAAAAATAACCCTTTCTTAAATAAAATTTAAATTTTATTTTAAAAATAAAGATTTAAAATATAAAGCATTGATTTTTTTTTTAAGTATCCTAGTAACAAACTCTTATTCAGAGCAAGTTCCTGTTTCAAAGTTCAACTAAATTACAATTTCTAAAAGAGTATCTGCTGACTTTTGAAACTATAGCAAATAAGACATTATTCTCCATTTTTCTAATCCTTTCTTATTTTTTGAAGCCTGAAAAATATTAAGATAGATTTTCATCTTTGAAATCACAAAAAGTAATTGATTTTACAGCTAAACACAGCATTCTGATCATTCATGTAAATGGGTAACATCTGGAAAACCTGAGGAGAGACAGCAGTATAGAGAAGGGGGACATTTCAGGGTGTCCTCAGGCCAAATTTAGAAACATCACCTGGAGATTTCTCTTTGGAGATTTTCCCTTCCAGATTTCACTCCAAACTAGGATGCCTTTTCTTTCCTGAAGCATATAAACAGGCAAAAATGCCTTCAGCCAAGCTAACAAAAAATTTTGTTTCCCCTGCCCTCTATTTGGGCTGTCAAAGCTGCTGAACACTAATTACCTCCCCCAACATATCTTCATTGTTTCTTCTCCCTGAGGATTAAAACTGCAGCCCACATTCCAGCACTGAGTAGATGAAAATTAGGTTATCTGCATCCAATTAAGATCTGACATTGATGTATCAGAGTACTAGTGTCATTACAGCCCAAATAATCCACTATGCCCTTTATGGTCTGGCAGTAGTTTGAAGGGGATTCAGTATTCCAGAACAGACAGAAAAAATGCACACTGCCTGCTGGGCAGCATACTGTTTCAGAGAGCAGATTCAAAACAAATAATTTAGTTGAGCTGCTGCATGAGTTACTTTAAAAAAAAAAAACCTGCCCCTCTCCCCAAATAAAGAATGGAGAACATCCACATTTGATGATGTCTGCATCAAAAATACAACTAATGAACCTTGTAAACGGCTATTTAGTACCCTCTGTACTTACTGAAAGAAGAAAGCTCTCCTTGTAACATTAACCACTGAGCAGAGGGACTCTAATCACAGCTCAGCCTCTCCTCCCGTCCCTGTTCCTGAAGTTACAATGAAAAAGTCCAGGTGACAGCTAGAATTAATCTGTTATTTTTAATAAAATCTAAAATGGCACTTTTGTTTACTACCCAGTTAAGTTTGTTCACTGACTACACACTCTATATTGACAGTCAATTTTGCTGACAGATCTGCTCTACTCTCACATACATGCAAATGAAGAAGACTTTGGCTTTCATTCTTGCCACAGAAGGAGGAGAATCAAAAGGCATTTGTAGTGCCTTGAACTCATTATATATAACTTCTGGCAGTGCTCTGGCCTGCCTTTATGTTCTTCTAGTGCATGTAATCTGAATATACTTCAAATTAGTCTGAGATTCAGAACACAACTTCAAAGTCGTAATCACAGCAAGGTTCAAACCGGATCCCGCACATTTGGGGAGTTACAGCAGTCTAAACACTGTAAAACAGGCTGTCAGTACAGCGTGTACAAAAACCTCAAAATCCAAACAACTTCCATTTCATCCAGAGAGTCACGAATTACTGTTATCAGGATCAGATATCCCTATACAAACACATGCACAAGTTGCAGAAGCCTGTTGCATCTGGCACGTTTATCAATTACCAACGGCAGTTACTGAGCAGAAGGGCAAGACTCCCTCAAGTCTATTATCACACATTCAGGAAATACTTCTGAAGATTCTCTACCACAGCTTTCTTCCAATCCGCCACTACAAAGAAGATAAACAGCGGGGTCTCAACTGCTTGCTTGAGTATGTTTTGTTGAAGGAATACCCCACAAAAGTTAAAATACATTTAAAAGTTTCTCATCACATTGTAACATAAGGATCAGCCTAACTCTGAAGTTTCTAGAAGCTTCACAGCAATAGTGGAAATAAAACCCATAACTGACTTACTAGCCCTGACAGAAAATGAGATAAAATAGGCATATGTTTAACTTGCTGCCTCCTAATGCAATTTCACAGTTCCCTGAACTATTAGGAGGGCTCTTTCTCTTTGAGAATCTGTTACAGTACAACACATGAAATAAATGTGAGAGGCAAGCCATTTTTCATCCACTTGAAAACACAGACACCTAACTGAAGAAGAATGCAGAAAAATTTGAATTTGACTAGATGATGCACAGGAGAGAAGGTTATGCAGTAACAAATAGTTGTCTGTACTCAACCACTGAATTCTGCAGACCGCTCTAGAAAAATCTGTGGCAAGTACGCAAGCTGTGCATCAGTGAATTACCAATCCTGATACATCAGGGCATTACTTGAGGATTACCGGCACGTTTGTTAGTTAAACAGCACAGAACAAGCAATGTAAGACCAGACTATGAAGAGACAGTAGTACAGTATTGATGGTAAATTTGCAGTTCAATCCCTAGATGTCAATTCTGGCTACTAACAGAGGTATTCTGGATGGACGAGACTTGCAGGTTTATTTTTAATTATGATTTTAGCATTCGTTTACAGATGAGCTCACACTTTTGATTAGATTATCTAACTTTAAGAGGGTTAAATAATATGGGTTAGCTACACAGAACACCACATAGAAACACTAAACACGTCATTAAACTGAATTGTGGCTTTGTGAATTTCTATTAAACAAAATTAAGACTATTTTAAATAAACCTACAAACACACTTTCAAAAATAATACTCCGTAAAAGTCAGAGACACATGCTAATTTGCCTTGGTTTTCTACTGTAGAATAAAAAACATTGTGTAACAAGGGACTAGTTTACCCTCACACTTCCTGTTTCTTATAAGACTTCATGCTACAAAGCTATATACTCCATCACACAGAATTAGGCTGATGAACACCAAATATTATTTGAAAATAACCCAATTTCTAGATAGAATTCTAGCTGTGCTGTATACACACTTTAAAAATAAAGCACCAGTGCTAGTCCTCATGCACTGGGTGGTAAGTTGGTACCTTTAACAATCCAAAACTCATTAAAAAAGAATCTGAATTTTAAAAATCAGATGCAGAGGGTCAATGCATTGCAATGCAAGTGACAATTTGATTCAAATAGGTTTCATTTTACAAGAGCTGAAGTTAGAAATGTTAGCATCCTAACTGTTTTCTCTTCTTGGACATGAGTCTGTTCTAGCTCCCTATCTGGGAGCAACACACAAACACTGGAGTTTTTTCTTCTTCAGTTGAACCACTAACTTTTGCAGCACTGTATACGTGTCCAATTAAATGCAGTAAACCTTAAAATCACCTTCCTGACAAACAAAATAATTACAACGACCAATGCTCATCACTTTTCATAAGCAATCTCCTTACCATTAGAGGAAGAGCCCCTATTTGCAGGTGATGAAGTCGAGGAGGTGCATGGTAGTGGGCCAAGTGAGGATGCAGAGGCCCTGGAGGGTACGTAGCTGCAGTCACACCAGCTTCGATTCCCAGCTCCCTGTCACATGAATGAAAGTGGCGTTACAGTAAAGGTACATCCTGACTCCCAGATACAATTCCACTGCTTTGGAAAGCATACAAGGCAGCACAGCTACCACAACAGTTTCACGTAAGAATTTTCTTTAAACTTACTTAAATTTTGCTAAAGAATCATCTTAATCCTACCATAACTAAAAGTTGTTTTAAAATCAGCCGTGAGGATTTAATATGATAAATCACCAGAGACAACTCCACATTTATTGTGCCCAGTAATATCAGTGTGGAGTTTTTCCTGCAGCTCATGCTGTGGGAACAGCTGCCGTCACACATGCACCTCTTCCCTAATGGCCAAAAGTTGGGGGTTTTTGATAATAAATAAATTGCAAAACTCAAATGTAACCTTCATGAGTGCGCCTGATGCAATTTTAAGTAAGTTCATACAAAGAGGAGAAAGAAATTAGTTTGTAACTCAAATCCAATCCTCTCTTTTACCAAGACCATCAATATAAGAATAGTCTTCCACGATGTTTTACTTGCCTACTTTAAAATCCATACTTGAAATAACTACCTGGAGTCAGTAACTCTCAATTCCATTTTAAAAGCAATGGATAAACCCCCCCCCCCAAATACATTTAAGACACTGGATACTCAAAGCAGTATTTCAAAGCCATATCAACAACGACAAATTTTAAATTACAGGTGCACGCAGCACTGTTTAAAACCACAGCCAGCATTATCAGCACTGTGACCAGCACATTTATGGTCTTTTGTCCCCAGTCTCAAAGAACTAAAATCGTATCTGATTACTAACCAGGCAGATCTCTCTGGAGCTTGCCGAGGATGGGAAGACATTGTCTGAGGCACATGAATGTGATGGCCATGGCCGTAATTGGGATGCATTCGGTGAGGATGCGGAGGAGGCCGTTCGTGAGCACGCCTAAGCAACATAAACCAGCAACAGGTAGTGTCAAAAATTGAAAAATTAGACTGAAATACTGGAATGCATTTAAAACATAAAATAAAGCTCCCCAGAGAATATTTTAATTTCAAGTTTAGATACACGTTTGAATACAAAATCTGTATTATAATTAGTTTCTAAGACAAAACCAGCTTCAACCACTGTGATCTGCCCTTTGCTTGGCAGACGAGACAACAGAAGGCCTGAAAGTGTTTAATCCTAACCTCCAACTGCAGGCAGGAAAGCAAAGCCTGCATGACAGTCATGTTGAGATTCAGAGCCATTCACAGCTACGCTGCAGTTTATTTCTAGTAAAACTATACTAGCAAAAGTAATCAGGGGAAACTTAATACACTAATCGCAGGACATTTTCCTTGAAACATGTTTGTATCATAGCTCAAGCACTAAGAACACAGAGCTTTTTCCATACTAGCTAGCATAGAACAACTACAGTTTTGGGGGGGGAAAAAAAAAAAAAAAAAAAAATCTTCCCAAAAACCTGCTGGCTAACTTCTGTTACTTTACCACTTCCCAGATACAGAGAGAAAAAAAAAAAAAAATTAGCTTTTTTTTCCCATTGCTTTCAGTGCAGCAAGTATTTTTATTTTTTTTTTAATTCAACCTAGGAACTTGAATTTTGCCAAAAGTAGTACAATGTCTTCAGATTCAGTACCACCTTAAACTACCTGACAAAGTAGACTAGATATTTTGTAAATTTACTTAACACCACAGTATTCTAATCACTGTAAAATGACACTTCTCCAAAGAAATCTGCCAAGGCTGTGTATGTTATGTTAGAAGTACTGGTTTTCTGCAATGGTACAGACCGGCATGGTAACAGACCTATCAGCAGAACTTACTCCTAGTCTCACCTCTCTTCAGTTTATCAAATAACTAAGGGCAAACATCTGGAAGTACATATGTTAATTAAAAAAAACCAGCAAAACAACTTCTATAGTTCCATACAAACAGAATGTCATGTAGGCTTATTTCCTAAACTGAGTCTTAATTTAAAAGAAACACATTTGAAATTATTTCTATGTAGTAAAACTCCTAGGCTGTCTATCCCACAATCTTAACAAAGTGGGTGATCAGATTTAGACTAAATGGAAAATCCTTATGTTCCTCAAATGCAGCACACCCTCATACACTGCCTTTTGCACATTTGGTGGCTGATTCCAAGCCCTTAAGGAAGTTATACCTGTTTGCACCCACACTGGAGACATGACGGCGAGAAGAGAACTCTAACCATTCTCTACTTCAAAACCTGAAAAAGTCCTATTTGTTAGGCAGAAGGTATACAAGCTAGACTATCCCATATATATTTCTAGAAATTAAGGACAAAACAGAATCTTAAGAACACTTTGTGAGGCTGGGACATGGAGCCGAAGGAACTGCAAGTCTGCTGGCAGTCTCAGTCTGTGTATTAAATGACAGAGCAAATACAGGCGAGTTTCTGGGTGTCAGAGTCTAGTCCTATGTATGTGAGGTTGGGCCAAGACACCTACAATATTTTGCATGTAATTTGTATGGATTAGGGGGGAAAAGACAGACCAAGGGCAGAACAACTTCATAAGATTACAAAACAAAACTATAGAGAAGAAACTTCACTGAGCAGACTAACACTGTCTGACCTGAGATCGGCGACTTCAGAGAGAATGTCAAGGAAGAACCTATTTTCAACATTTGGCCACAAAGAAAATTCACTAGGCTGAGAAATGACAATATTCACTTTTCCGACCCCCAAACTACCAGACAGTTTCCAGAATGGGTAAGACAGTTACCACTACTATTTTTCTTTAAAATGCTATCTTGCTGTCTTACATCCATTGGCTCGAATGTTCCAAAATTCATCTGGGTACGATTGCATAATCCTGGGCACACGCAAGCCTTTATGTTTAGAGTAGAGCGTTTACAGGTTATGCCATTTGCAAAGCAAAGGTAACAAAAGAACAGGTGTAGGCTCAGACAGATCAAAATTTTAATGACCGAGAAAACAGGGTTATCTTTTACTTTCCCGGGGGAAGCAGAAGTCTCATGTGCCACTTTGAGCAGTTACTGCCCATAGATATTTTTCAATTACCTGGAAACGGCCTCAAAAGTTGCAGTTAATGGCAACTCTTCTGTAAGCACCGATTTCTAAATCAGTTTTAAGGTAGTCAGTAGAATTTGTATAACAAAGTTAGAAGCAACAACTAGAGAGCTCATTCTTGACATTCTCTTGGATATTTAAAAGCATCATCTCCAAAATTAGAATAACTTCAGTTACTTTGCTTGAATACCAAGCCAGTGCTGAGCTGATCTCTGCTGATACTAGTGTCATGAATCTACTTCAGCAACAACAGCAGCATCTCAAACAACAGCACCAAAAGCTACATCTCAACACTGGTCACATTCTCCTACATGTATTGAAAAGGAATTCCTGCCTGTTAACTGGAGGATGAGCGATGGGCAAGAGAAACATAAGCTTCCCTTCTCCTCCACGCCCCATTCGTGCCTTACCTGGAGCAACTGCTGAGAGATGTAACGGAACAGGTTCAGTCTTAACGCTCACGTGACTGTGATGGTACGTAAAGACACATCTTACCATGGTTTAATACTAACAGCTCCTAACCGTACAGTTAACAGTTTGACATTCACATGCAACACTTTACAAACCTGAGGGAAATGAATTATATGTTTAGATATCGTTCTGAGTACATTTGTGACATACGTTGGGTGTTGCATCATTCTTCTTCTCTGGACCTCCATCCTCTGGATCACTTCATGAGGATGCAGCCTCTGTGCCGGCGGTGCTGTTGCAGGGATGTGATGGGATATAGGCTGGTGCGTTGCGGGAAGATGCTGTGGTATTGGAGCAGCTGCATTGGTTAAAGGATGAGTTGGTGGAGGAGGCGGAGGTGGAACAGGATGAGAAGATGCATGAGAGGAGATTGAAGGATGGAAAGGATGCACTGGATGAGGGATAACGTAATCTACTTGAGGTGGAGGTTGTGGCTGTGGAGGAGGATTTCCATGAGAGTGAGGACATGCAGAAGCTTGATGGTGAAGAGGTCTGGTCAAAGAAGCATCTGCAATGAAAACATCAGGTGCTTTTAATTTGGTCAGTAGCTGGTTTTGACTTAAATTTATTTTTAAAAGTATCTTCACACAGGTGCTTCAATACTATTACGTAACTGTAAATAGTGGCAACACAGGAATATGTGTTTATGCAATTTTAAAATAAAATGACTAACAATATGCCCTACAAGAAACGCACACTTCCTCCAGCCAGAAGTATTCCACTTGCCAATGTTGGCAAAAAGAAAAAAAAAAATTGTGAGATGCACACTGAAAAAGGTATATATGGTAAGAAATTTAATTTTTTAATTTAATATTTTTAAAAACTCACCCCTGGCCCCAGTCCACTATTTTGTAGAGACAATAAAATAAAATAAAATTTTTAAAAATCACAATCAAACAAATGAATTGACACTCTGAGCTTACTCAAGCAGAACACATTGCAGGGGTGGGACAGGGGACGGAGCAAGGAAAAAGAACTAAAAGGGCATTGCTAAAATACAAAGGAGATGAAAAATATTTTCATATGAAATATAGTATTTGAAGTCTGAATATTAAGGTCACTCAAAAGAAAATACTTTAACTTCACCTTGATCCTTTTCAAATCCTCTGTACAAGCTGAACTGTTCAAATATACTTGTTACTACGTGGTTTGCTAGGCTAGTTCTGCGATCAAAGCAAGCAGATCGTAAGTTTTCATATGTTGTCAGGGAAGCTGTTTTCTTGTTTGTTTGGTTTCCCCACACCCCCAGGCACCCAGCACTTCTCAGTACTTACAAGGAGAATGCATATAATGCCGGCAGGAAGAGAGCGACGCCTGAGGAGGAGGCTGGGGCTGTGGCTGCGCAACCATACTGGATCCGTATCCGTCTATTGTTAGCGACTGGCTCGGGCCAGCACCAGCCTGATGCCCGTAAATTGCAGTTCGAGATGAAGAACCGGGACAGCAGGGGTCAAAAGCAGATGTTCCGTGAAAGGCACCACTTCCATGACTTCTTATACCACTGCTGCTTAAGTCTACGGGCAAGGCCTGCTGCATAAACAAACCATCTTTTTTCAAGCAATTCTTCAGATACTGAAAACAAACTCACCCTCACATATAACATGATAAGAAATAAAAATAAATACTGTCACAAGCAATTTGGATCCAAATTTAAGGCTTGACTCTGGAACGCTCTTTACATATGGCTAGCATTTCTTATCCCTAAGTTCTTGAATCTGGTGAGAGAGACTAAATTCATTACACCAGATTGTGTAAAAAAAAAAAAAAAAAAAAAAAAAAAAAAAAAAA
>WHYT01016856.1:24005-39114 GCA_009806455.1 Tetrax tetrax | reverse complement strand
ACTTGTTACTACGTGGTTTGCTAGGCTAGTTCTGCGATCAAAGCAAGCAGATCGTAAGTTTTCATATGTTGTCAGGGAAGCTGTTTTCTTGTTTGTTTGGTTTCCCCACACCCCCAGGCACCCAGCACTTCTCAGTACTTACAAGGAGAATGCATATAATGCCGGCAGGAAGAGAGCGACGCCTGAGGAGGAGGCTGGGGCTGTGGCTGCGCAACCATACTGGATCCGTATCCGTCTATTGTTAGCGACTGGCTCGGGCCAGCACCAGCCTGATGCCCGTAAATTGCAGTTCGAGATGAAGAACCGGGACAGCAGGGGTCAAAAGCAGATGTTCCGTGAAAGGCACCACTTCCATGACTTCTTATACCACTGCTGCTTAAGTCTACGGGCAAGGCCTGCTGCATAAACAAACCATCTTTTTTCAAGCAATTCTTCAGATACTGAAAACAAACTCACCCTCACATATAACATAAGAAATAAAAATAAACACTGTCACAAGCAATTTGGATCCAAATTTAAGGCTTGACTCTGGAACGTTCTTTACATATGGCTAGCATTTCTTATCCCTAAGTTCTTGAATCTGGTGAGAGAGACTAAATTCATTACACCAGATTGTGTAAAAAAAAAAAGAAAAAAAAACCACAAACAAAACCCTATGATAGACAAATCGGTGAGTATTTGGGAGCTACACGCACCAAAGTATTTGGAGGCAAAACCCAATCTTTAGCATTTGCAGTTGTACCTAATGTATTACACTTAAAGCAGAAACCAGATCGATAGTTCTGCATGTTGTAAATTAAGTTTGCACAGTATGGTTCTTACTGACAATCACATTGTTTCAGAGTTGTGACTTCAGTTACTTCAAAAGTCCTAAAAACCAATGCTTTTAGAAGAGCAACTCTTTTATACCTTTTATAAACAGAACATTAGACTTGGGTTTTTTCTTCCCTTAAAGCAGCTGAATGATTTGCATTGCAAAACTGCTATTATCAAAGTGTACTTCAAGGTATTTATGTTTGGTTTGCTTCAACAGCCATTATCATCTTACAGTCATGGAGAGAATGTCAGCTGTCAATCATTACTTCTTGCATTACGACTTTCTGTAAAATTTCAATTTTTTCTGTCCATATTATTAGCTCAAATTTTCCTTTTAGTTCCTTTCTATAACTCCTCCTACAGAACAAGAGAATAATCCACAGTTCAGCACCCTATTCTAATCTCAACACATCTACAAACAAGGTGAAATCGCAGAGGGAGAGCCACAAGAAGGAAACATGCCTGGTCATGGTAACTGGTGCCAGAACTGCTGCTCGCTCCGCAGGGCGCAGGCACCGGAGGAGGCCTCTCAACGGGGCAGCTGGAGTCGCTGAAGGAAGGAGAGAGCGGAACAGCCGGGTGCGGGTTGTGGTGGTGGTGGTGGTGATGTTGGAAGTGGTGGCCATGCTGCTGAAAGCAACTTGTGTGCGGGTGCCCCAAGGCGTGATGAGTCTGTGAAGGTCCTCCACAAGGAGAATGCTGAGGGCAGCAGGATGGTAATCTTGGCATGGCCGGAGGGCCAGTTTCCAGTGTTGTATTAGATGCAGTTCTTCTTATATCATCTTGAAGATAAAGAATGTTAATATTGAAGGGAAAGAAATTAGTAAAGCTGATCACCATAAAGTAGTGTCTTAAATAGAGAAAAAAAAAACCAAAAAAAACCCAACCAAAAAGTACTTCATGATTAAATAACTAACCAACTGAAAAACAGATCTAGACTAAATCAAAACAAACTGGATACAAAAAAGATTTAGCTATGCCTGTCAAATGAACCAAAACGGAATGGTTCAGGTGGATGTACTCATGGGAACCACCAGAGGACGTGAACTGACACTTGCCTTATTCCACTAATTTAAGACGTGTTATCAGTAAGGAAAGGAGGAAAGATTGTCCCTGTGGTTAGCATGCACAGACCTCAAATTCTTGTGCAGCTGTGGTCAGCTAGCTGACTTGCAGATATGGGCAGAGCACACACATTTCAGAGATGCTACACAAGTGCCCCCAGTGCCTACAACTCTATTACAGGTCAGTATCTACACAGATCTGTATAAACGTGCTTCCAGTGAAGTCATCTACAGCAGGTGGTTCAAGGATCTGTTATACATCCTTCATTTCCTCACAACACACATTCAAAACCCCCACCCCTGCCACACACTGCAACGGAAGAGTTAATTCCCCATGAACTACATTCTGCCTCCTCAAAAAGCAAGGATGTGGTTCATTAGGTATGATCAAATCATTCCAACAGGCGAACGCAGAAGGCACAACTTCCTTCACCTTTGGGGAGACATCAGTGATCATCTTCAGATTCCTGTCCTCTGAATGTTTACGACTTATGTTGAGTACTAAAACTTCACATGCCATTTAATCTAGAGAACGCCGATTAACTTCCTCTGCCTCCTTTGTACAACACACCCGTTTAGAAAGCTCCCTAGTTCTGTACCTCCAGCTGAAGTCCCAGCAGTGCTGCCGCTGGGAAGACTGGAAGTCGTCTCCGGTGCTGCGGAGGGCTGGCTGTTGGAGGTGTTTGGAGCTGCTTCAGAGGCCTGCTCTGAGGTAGACGTGCTACAAGTGTTACTGGAAGCAGAACTCACGACCTGCGGCTCCGCTCTAGCTGAGGTGGTTGGCACAACAGTTGGCTCTAGTGAAACAAAAATGCTTTCATGTTCTTTAAGCTTTAAAAGCTGTTAGGGTTTTGTTGTTGTTGCTGGTTTTTAAATTATTTTACAATAAATTCTTAATTTTGGTCTTGCCGGATGCTAAGTCAGAACACAAAAGCCTGACGGGTACAAAGTTAATTCTGTTTCACTTGTGTGTGTGTGTGAAAACAATTTTTTTTTTTTTTTTTAAATAAATCAATACAAGTTCTAAGAATTAATATAAAAATCAATTTCCAACAATCTGACATATCAAGTTTTATTTACTGAAAAAAATTACTACTAGAAAGGAAGTTAAATTACTTTGATACTTTATGATGAAAACACTTTCTAAAATCTTTCATAAATCCACAGGTGAACTACTCTATGATTAAGTACTACCCGTATCGTTTTTTAAATGCTTACGAAACTTTTAGACAACTAACCAGGAACAGCATGGTATCTAAACTAGCAGTACTGCTTTACAAACGTCAGTCATCCTAGATGCACAGTACTAAAGGCCACAGCAAGATAAATTTGGTTTCTAGTCTCACTACACATTAAAAGCAGATTCATTAAATAGTATTTGAGACTTCTGTTAAAAGTACATACACGTTCATCTTGTATATTCTCAAGGTAATAGCAATATATTTAATTGGATCCAGGGAAACACACCAAAACACTTGATAAATCTCGTTCTCTACTACACAATCGTAAACAGGTTAAAATTTAAAAAGATACTCGGTAGTATAATTCAAATTTTGAAAAAGTCTGTCTTTGGCTGTACGTTTGAAATGTCTTTAATTGCTGACAAGACAATGACATGACTGGGAATATGAGACGCCATAAAAGGGAATATAATCAGAAACAGCTCTTTTTTTTGTAAAAACGTCTGCACAGGTATCAGGGGGAAAAAAAAAAAAAAAAAAGCATAAAGACACTTCAAATACTTCTCGTACACAGTCTCAAAATAAAATATGACTAATTTTCAAGATTTCTCTCTATTTCTAGTAGGTATATCAGCAACTCGGCAAGCAAGGGAATAAACAGATCTCCCTTCCTGCAAGTCTTCCAGCACATCACATTAAAAAACCATGATCTGATACCTACATTTAAATTCCTTTGGATTTTAACGCGACGTTCCAATATACTAATTTTATTTAGAGAACCACACTTTGGGAGAAATGTATTCCTGTTTAAATTCAGAAAAGACCAGCAAGTATATAGGACACGCACAGCCTCCATTGATATGTGATCCCAGAGTGCTCCAGACCGGGTGCTAACACACTCCGAAAGCAATCCTGCAGTCGGACAACTCTCAGTTCTGTCGGCTTCTGTTTTGCCTCACCGTCAGCAATATGGACAGGAATGTTTCTCTCCACCCTCCAAAACCAGTGGGCTTGGTCAGCCTCAAACTACTAGCTGAGAGAAACTTGATTTCCACACACACTTCACAGACATTAATCCAGGATGAGAGATGGAGATTTGATACTTAAGCTCATCAAAGTAGTTAGCAATTTTTTAAGACCGGTATTTTTGAAGACATCAGTAAAGTTAGGATAAAGCGCTTAGCTGCCTTGTAACAGTGTTAAGTCAGAATTTTTTTATTTTACAGTAGTTCACATGTGAAATTTGATGCTTAAACCCAAAAATATTATGCCTGAAATCCCGGAAGACTCATCTTAGAAAGGGGGGGGGGGAAGAAATAGCTAGTTGTAAATACACACATTACAGAAGTAGAAGGTCATTCAGAAATAATTTTTTAACAATAATTTGGTTCCTGAATTTAAGATTAAATTCTGTAATGTGAGTTTAAAGAGTAAATTAAAGAAAAAAATGCCTATTCCCCTTCAATTATAGAGCTGTTAGGATATTTTCACAGTAAATCCATGCAGAAAAGAATCTGTAAATCAACCCATCCTCTTCCTTCAAATCCATCAAATAACCAGAATCAATTCCAAACCCTTCCAGCTTTCTGACTCACCCCAAAAATCAAGATAACTTGAGGAGTAAGATATTGCAAGATACTAGCTTGTGACGCACTCGGGGACAGAACTTCTGTTAAACATTAAAAGTAGCATGCACCCAAGAAACCCCCAGAACCACCACCACCATCACAAACCAAACCTGCAAAAAAGTACATGAGCTTTACTTTTCCTTTTTCTCTACTGTTCACAGTATCTGGAATTTGCTCTTGTGATTTTCAGCAGGAGTAGCCTTACTAAATGCCAGTAGGATTTAATGTTAGGAAACAATGACAGGTTGCAGCTTCAGTAATCTAACATACTTTACTAGTTTGGGGTTGGTTTGTTTTTTTTTTTTCCTTCCTTTTTTTTAAATTATTTTTACTCCAAAGCCTGGAAGAACAGAAACTATTCCAAAGCATAGGCAGCAACAGATTTTCCTTTTATAGTGTTGTATTGAAGTAAGTGCATATTTTTAAAGAAGTAGTTCCAACCTGTTCTGTCATTTCTGCCTGGTGAGTCAGCCCTCAGACACACACCCAAGTCTGTTTTGGAAGAAAAATTAGATCTAGTAGATCCACCGGGAATGGCTAAACTTTGAATTTTAAAAGGGAGGCCACAAGAGGATTTTCTGGCAGGCTTGGAAATTAGTTTGTTTAGAACTGAGATTTTTACATAGAATGTCATGTTATAACTGATGTAATTAATTCCACTGCCCTCACACTGATCCTCTTGCTTCTGAAAAAGGAAGAGATTTCTCAGACCAATGCAACTCACCATCTTCATCCACTGTAAGGTCCACCACTTCCGCCGCATTCTGCCTCAGCGGCTGTATGACCGTGGAAATCCTGCTGCGGTTCCGCTGCTCCTGAGGTCGCGCAGCATGAGAACTAGAGCTTTGTCCCCAGTGTGACCTTGTGTGTCCAAGCGCTGAACGAGACCTTCAAAAAGGGAACATCTTGAGCACTGACTGTGAAACCCTACAACTGCAGTCAGGCAGCAATTCTACCTGATGCTTTAACTTTGTTAACAGTAAATGAAGAGCTTCCAAACCCTGTACTATTCCTATGCTGTTTGAAACAGCAGATCTGTGAATGATGACAGAAGTGTAAAGACAACACAAATTTGTAAACATTAAGTTCTTTTGCATGCTAATTTGTGACAGAATATCTTCAGAGGATAATTTTTATACTTTAATTTAAATTTCCCAAATGCCCTAAAAGTGCAGAATCTCTGGACTTTTCTGTCGAATATTATTCCCCCTCCTCCCCCTAAGAATAAACACAGCTTTGTGTGATAATCAAACCTAAATGAAACGTGGCTTGAGGAGAGAAAATCATAAGCCTGTAACAACACTAACAAAAAGGGATGGTTTTACCTCTGTACTACAACACTTAGCACCCACTCTATTCAGTTTAGCCATACAAATCCAAACACTCCCATCAATGATGCTTTGGAGTTTAGAGGATACTGTCTTTAATTAAGAGAAGAATATTTTTATAATATTGTATTTACCAGTCCACTCCCACAAACCTTTGACTCTCCAGTATTTACATCAATCAAGTGGCCCTAATTTTCCAATTTGTAAAAACAATGTGCTCAGACTCCAGAAATTCAGAAGAGGAAAATGTGAAGAAAAGGGAATGACTTCACTAAAACCAAACAAAACCCACTGCACAAATCACCATGGAGCTCAGTCTGCATTCCTGTTCCGCCTGTACTCCCTTCACCCAGTCTGTGTAACTCACTAACACAGATCATTATATTTTCCCGCAGTACAAAAAGTCTACTTGCTCCAGTCTTCTCAGCTGGCTTACATTTCAATTCCACTTCAGTACTCACCGATTTAACGATGGGGTTGGTTCAAACAAGCACATTTTCTTTAAAGTTTGGATTTACATAATGTCCAAATGGATGTGTGTGCTTTGTGCGTCCTACTAACACTCCGGAATGAAATTTTCCTCCCAAGGCCCTTTAAAAGCTTTATTATTACTCTGGTGACCCAAGGTGCACTTTGGTAAGACAAGGAGAGGTTAAGGTCTCACCTCCTACTTCATCTTCTCCGTCCCTTCAGTTAACTAAGAGTTAAGGTTCATGGGAACAGGTCAGGTTTGGTAGTAAAGGAAAAGAGAAACTAGCTGTGGAAGGGTATGCAGGATTGTCCGTGTTTACTTCTCTTACAGGAACTCTAACTTCCTATAAAAACTGGTGGATTTTTGTTTTGGTTTGGTGGTTTTTTTTTTTTATTTAAAAACTGATATTATTCATCCTGGATAAAAATTCTGTGACATTACCTTATGGACTTGTAATGATACAGAGCCTTGTGACAAACTTGAAGTCAAACAAAATTGTATTAATACAAGGAGAAGCAAGTCCCACCTGTAGCTTTCACCAACTGTGACAATCTCCACTTCACTATCTGTTGAGGTAACATTTATTTCTTCATTAGCAGTGACCTGGGGAGTGGAGGATGCCTCAATCACCACAACATCTTCATCAATACTTCCTGATGAGGAAGGAGGAAGAAGTTAGTTTGTAGATGTCCTCTGTCTCAGGAGCTGCCATATAAGAGGCTATTGTTTTCCTAGATTTAAAATATATGTAGGTATAGAATTTCATAGTGTATGTCAAAACTTCAGGTGCAACTGTCAAATACATGACCTAGTTATTAAAGGTAGCAATTCTACTGTAAATATTGAAGAAGCTTACATTCTACTGTGTATCGGAAGCAATTACAGGGACTTTTATTAGCTGTAACAGGAACAAAACTCAGTCATTTAATATAAAAGCAAAATAAACTTTCAAACTAGCAAAGCAGTGGTGGTTCGTTATCACTAATAGCTTTTTTAAAAGGTTTTTGTAGGTATTAAAGTCTCAAGGCTAAACAGTGGCAACAGGAGAAAAATGATGCACTAATATGTTGTTTCTACAACAAAGTGAAGATCATAAATCCACTGGTGTTTGTAGACATCAAGACATTTAAACTTTCAGTGGCATTCACAGTCATACACTAGACATAGGAAGCTAAAATGAAAGTATCAATATTAAAAACCACAAAATCAATTTAAAGACAAGTTTAATTAGGCAACAATTTCCACTTCAGGAAGAATGATTGAAGTTCCAGCCTAATACTCAGACCCATGGAAAGACTTCTCTACATCTGTAATACTGACAGGGACAAGCTTGAGCTCTCCAGGATACTTCATCTGAGCTACGGATCGTTCACTACAGTAATACCACTGAGCACAAACCAACTTACTAAATAAATGAGCTAGTTAGCTTAGAAATAGCAAACTACTGCTTTGAGATTTGCAAATTTCTTTAGGAAAAGTGCTTGAAGAATTTGGTCTCATTCAAGTCCATACTTACATCCTGTATGGACTGACTGTTCTCAGTTGCTCTACCAATGACAAGGTGGGGCAGATTATTTTTTTTTCCTCCCCCAAATATCAACATTTTTATATTTTTAAAAATCAAGTTGCATTATTTTCCAGTGGCCTTTGATTCTGGTCATGCTTATCCCAGAGAGACTGGTGCCTGAAGACAGAAAGAGTGATGCTTCCAAATACTGGTATTCAAATTCTCACAACTGGAAATAGTATGTGACAAAATTAATTCTCAGAACTTGCATGAAAATTTGGGGAAAAACTGAAAAAAATTACAGCATCTAAAAAACAAAGTCACATGCTAAAACTGAAAATACAGAGAGGGCAGCTACTCAAAGTGAAAAAAGGCAGCTGAAGTCATCATCACATTCAGAATGTAAATGTCATGCTTTTTTGATGTCTTGCAAATCACAGCCAAATAAGCAACAGCTTCCTGACACAAATCTGTCTTAGCTGCTTCTCAGATAAAACCAGCTAGCCAAGCAACTGGTGAAAGGTCAGTTAGGGGAAGAAGAAGAAGGGAGGAGGAGAAAAAAAACCAACAAAACAAAACACAAAAGCTGGGACTCCACACTTACTGAAATTTATGACAGCTGCAAAAGCAGGAAGATTTAGGCTCAAGTATGATTTCATTCCTTCTGAAAATAAACAGCACCTCCTTGAGGACAAAATCATGTGTCATGTAATGCCTCTACCTAAATTCTCACACAACCTTATCTCATGAAAACCAAAGGGAATTCCCAAATGAATATCTACACAATTCAGGTACTCACTCATACAGTCATGGTTTGAGAGTTCATTTTAATTCATTCTTGTTTTTAAGCAGATCTTCAGTCGAGATGCAATTTTACAGACTACACATGAATCAGACTGTAGAAACCATTAAGACTGTTACTGGATGAAGTAAGTTTTATGACTTAGGAAATAAAGAACATGTTTAGGAAAATACTCAAAGTTGCTATACGTAGGATACAGCACAGATATAGTTCAAAAGTATGCTATTTCCTACTACTTATGCTTTCTAACAGCATCCTTCCAAGTCAAAAGCACAAACTGCTTACATCTTCATCCCATGAAGCACCTTCCAATACAAGGAGCAAATAATATACACTTTCTTAAAATGAAGCAGAAAAAACAGCTCCTCTAAACTATATAAATATTTATAAAGCATTTAGTAAGATTATATTGCTAGGAAAAAAAAACCAACCTATGAACATAAATTATGATCATACACAACTTTGTATGGTGTTTTAATATAAAGAGCTTTCAAGTGAGTTCTGTTAGAAGCACACCAAGGGGAAAGTACATGTAGTGAACTTCACTTATTTTTAGAACATCACAGTAGTTTGGAAAACAGTAAATACAAATTAGACTATCAGCCAATACAAACCGGTTTCGTTAAATTGATCTGAACAAGAAGTCAGCCAAATAGCAAAACTTTAGTAACAGCCAGTAGTACTAAGTGGTGTGAAAGTACGATCTGTCATTGTCAACAGGATTTACTGTTTCTTCTTTGCCTCTCCTCATACTTTGCTACAAGGAAGACAACACAGTTTTTAAAACACCACAAAAAACCCACAAACATACCAGTTTATTCTGATTTAGACAGAGCAAAGGACAGTGTTGAAACAAAAAAAAAAAAAAAAAGTCTCTACATAACCTGTCACAAAGAGGTCTCAGAGGACAGCATCCTTGCCAGGCTGACAGGAGCACAGGGTGCCTGCAGCACACAAGCAGAGACACAGCTGCCAAGGAGAGAGAGCCCTCAAACTCCAGCAAGCCCCCAGGTAAGGGATTTCTCCTAGCATCAGAGCATTTCATTTATAAGGCAATTAAGAATTAAAACTGTACCGATACTAAAAAACTAGTGAAATTTAAGATGTCTTTTTGAATGTTCTGTACTATCAAAGCTAAAAAAAAAAAAAAAAAGTCAGTTCTCTGCCAAATGCACTCAGCATTCAAGTCTGCTGGTTTGCACCACTCCCAGCCCAACCCCAGCAAAGCCAAGGTGTTTTGCAGTTCCACCTAATGCAACTTTGCAGATTAAGGTTGTGTCTGAAGGTGAACTTTACTGGTATGTTAGTTGGAGTAGTTCATGATGGTTGACCTGAATTTTAAGAGTACACAACCCTGGAAAGCAGAAGGAAACTTTCTTCAATGAGATGACTGACATACAGAAGTAAAACAAATGGATTTTCAGAGGTTTTCTATATTGTTTCTAAAAATGTTTGCTCAAGGCATTTGCATGCCTCAAATATTTACTACTCCCATGTAACTCTTAGGAGCCATCTGGTGAATCCAGGGCTACACATTAGCAGTGACAGCGGAGCAGATCTTTAAGGTGTCTACATGTTCAGATCTAGGTGGGAATACACTTTGTATATATACACAGCCTGCAAGGTACCTTTCTTAGGCAGGGCATAAACTCACCAGATTTTGCTATTTCAGTCAATCCCAGTTCTAATGTACTGCACAATTTACAAAACACACCAACTGCCAAACAAAAAACCCACAACAAACCAAACAAAAAGTCCAAATCTAGAAGTACACCAGATGCCAAAATACTTGCACATCTTTCTCAGTATTACTCTTCACCCTGCGGTCCACTCCACAGGATGTTTTTGTGTAGTCCACCACGACAAAGTATACTTCATTGCTTTGCTTTTATGCACGTACCAGTCACTGACCAGTCATCTTCTGCCTGGAATGAACTTCAAGGAATTTTGTTCTTACTTAAAGTACAAATATGAATACCTTACTCATCAGTGTATCATCTAAATGACTGACCCTGTAAGAGAACAGCTAAATCTGCATAATGAGTGTTACTATACTAATCCTATACACCTTGGAGGTAATCTGCCTTCAAGGAGAAGACTCACTGGATTGCTGGTAACAAAATAAGTATGCAGATTTATGAGATACTTCTATTTTGTTATGTACTACTCTCAGCATAATACCTATGGCTAGAAACCAAACAGAAAAATCATCCTCCTGCAGCTATACGCTACTCACTGTCATCTCCTGAATAACAAAACGCAGCAAGTAAATTCTACTCCAGTTGTTTGTCACTAAATTAGCCTTTGGGCTAGCACTGAAAGACTCACTCGACACTTTAAATGAGCTGGTTAAAAAACAAAACTTCTACTGAAATTACACTACGAATTTTATTAGTTTCCACTGGATTTTAGCATTTTCCTCACTCACATCCGTGAGTAATATTATATAGTGCATGCAAACCACCAAATTTTAGTTTGTAAGTTTTGCATATCCCACAATTCAGACCATCAACAGCAGTTAGTAATTAGGTTTTGTACGTGACTAACAATCAGTAATAATCAGCAACTTCTTTAAACAAGCTTCTTCCCTTTCTTAAAAGCCTGTTTTGTGACAGAAACCTAGTGCTCAGCCAACCTAGGGGAAGGGATAAACCACACCGACTTGAATCCAAATTTGAACATGCTCAAAATGATAATTCCTTAAAAAACAAAACACGCTCTCCTCCAGGCCCTACATCACAAAGGCAGTAAATCTGTCAGACAAAAGTACTCTATTAAGCAGAATATAACTTTAAAAATAACATGATACCATGTAGTCCAATATTTAGATCTGTAAATGAGGATATTTTTTCTTCAGAAAGTCCTAAGATTATTTCAGAACTGTAACTGCTAGGTGCTGTTGATAGACCGCATGCAGTTCTGGGAAGCAAGTTTTAGAATTACATACTTTAAAATAATCCAGAAGTTAAATAAGAGAATAAGTTTTACACGGTATAATGTTTACAATGTATACATTTATATTGTGTGTATAATATGTATAATTATACTAGTACATAACTGTGAAAGATCATGGCATAACTCAAGAGATTAATCAATCATCAACACAAGTATCCTATCGAGGACATAAATAACACTGAAATAACATTCAAATTTATGTTTGGCTGATTGTTGTCCTTCCTGAAGGGTATTTTGCATCTACTTTGCAATTAACACTGGGTTTAACTAGTTTAAATATCCCATGTAAGATCGTGAAGGAGTTTTACTATACACAAGTGAGACAGTCTCACCGAGCCAGGAGAGATTTAAAATAAGCAGTCAAGTTCCAGTGACAGAGGTGACTTATTCCGAGTTCCTGGCTTTCACTGGATCAGACCAAGGGCCTGCTGAGGCCCAGGTTCTCTCTGCCAGCTGCAGCAGGCAAAACTATGCAGTGAGAGTAGAAAATGCAGGCTACAATCTTTAACTGAAACCTCTCAGACCATGCAGCATCCATAACAATGTTACAGACATCAAGAGAGCACTGTCTTGTCTGTTCCTTGCTCACGGACAGCCGTCATTAAGCGCGTCTAAATCCTTTTTGAACTTGCAGGTACTCTGTGCCTCTACAGCACCTTGTGCTGGCGAGTTCAGGATAACTACCTGGAGAGTCATTCAGCCCGAAATGGATAAAATGATAACACTCTACTAATGTTAATGAGTACTCCCTTCCTCAACTTTTAAACTTCTTGAACCAGGTGTGAGCGGTACCCGCTGCCCCCAGCAACACGGTTAGGATAACCAACACCATTTTGTGAGGTGAGCAGCCATTCTCTGTGACCGAGCGGGCCACGTATTTGTTCCCTTTCCCCTCATTCTCAGGCTCTGAAGGTCCTGCGAACCAAGCAGACAAACCAAACAGATTTCTTCTTCCCCTCCCTATCAGCCTCGAGATTCCCGGGCACCAGGACGATTACTCCCTTCCTCGTCGGCCTTGAAGGTCCCAGGCACCGGGCCAACCAGGTGGTGTTGATGCCTCTGTCACAGCACGGGGAAGCGTAACAGCGCGCACAGCACTGTCTATAAAATCAAGCAGTTACCAGTCCTAAGTGGGAACCTGGACCAAAACTGCTGCCGGACAGCGAGAACGTGACTCCTCACGGCCAGGGATGCCCCACCGCCTGCTTCCTCCAAGGACTGAGTGAGTGACTTGTATTCTTTTATATTATTTTAGAGTCTAGATGATTATTGTTATATTGATATTATGATTTGACTTGATCTGCAGAGGGGCCAGGTCATTAGAAGTTAGAAGTTAAGTTGTATTATAAATTCCGTATTACGCTACTTAGAGATTGTACTATATTGATTCTGCTTGTAGAAATTCTGTGTTATACTAATCATAATATCCTGCTAGGAAAATAAAGCTTTAATTGTAACTACAATTTAGTGCCACCATCATTCTGCCAAGGACTCCTAGAAGAACCTGCCTGTCCCCTTAGTGCCAGGTGTCACTATGTCAGAAGATAACAGTTTTTCCTTACCTGAGATTTCTTTGGAGTATGCTTTCCAATAGCTGTGCATGATGGGAGGAATTTGCAAAAATATACCAATTGCTTAGGAGTCTGCACCCTGCTGGAAAAAATAGTCAAGAACCAGCATGTAGGGGATGTTGTCCAACTGTGAGCCACGCTAATACGGGCTAATCCAAAACTCTACTGACTCTTCTTAACCCAGTACATAAACCTTAGTCCTGTCTGTAATGCTACAGCAAGCCAATTCCGGAACCAGCGACTTTTCAGCGCAGAAAGCTGCAGCAGCTACAGGGAAGCACCGAAGTGAATTCCACACTAGCTTTTGGGACTGTAGCTATTTAAAGCTCCAGTTCACAGCAGATAGAGCAACAATGGTTAATGTCAGCTGTTCACAAAGCCAGGTGTTCCTTGAATCACCACTTCCCAGTTCTTCCCCAACCCCTCTCTAGTAAGAGGCACGGCAGAAAGGGTATGTATTCGCTTCCTTCTCCACCTATGCTATTGAGATAAAAAGCTCTAAATTAGGAGCTGCATCAGTTACTGTGAGAAAAGGAGCGCATGCCATAGCTTTAGGAGGGATTATCTAACTGAAAAAGTCTAACAACAGGCAGCTCATTTCCATTTAATACATGTTTATCTTGAACCTATTAAAATAATCTGAACATCAAGCGGTATATGTTTAACATCTCTATCAGCCTCTGGCTTTTAAAATATCAGATGTCTATATTCAGCATTTTTGGGAGACACAACAAATACGTTAGAGGAGTCAAGAGGACAGTAGTGAATAAACTCAGTCTTATCATTCTAAGCAGCTTTGACCAAAAACTGGAGCAGCTTCTCATCAGCACTACATTCTAAGGAAAGAGGCGAGGCCTGTCTAGCACTAGCTGCTCAAAAATCTGAAGTAACATGTCAGACTCTGAAGGAATTTTAAGTGCTGTGAGGTGAACAATTTATGACGATGCAAAATTCTACCTGTTTTTTTTATAACAACACTTTTCCATTTTCCAAGGCTCAGCTCTACTGCCAAATCAGAGTATGTGAGGCTAAAAACTCATTCCAATTTTAGCTTTTGCTACATTTCCCTCAGAGATTGGCTGTCTCCAAATGGCACCCCTAGCTCTGTAAATCCAAGCTGAAAATCAAATACGAGCATATCAGAAAATCTGCCTTACAACATTACAAAGATCCAACTGCAGTACAAGTTGAAATTTTGCCACCTTTGAGAAGGAAAGTTAAGAGGATTATCTCTATAGGTACGTATACAGGTCCTCCCAGGGTTAGAGAAGAGTTTCTGAGCTACCTAAACAAAACATAGAACCAAAATTTGCGTTTCACAGGAAAAAAAAAGTTGCTGCTTGCAGTCATTTTAACTGTAAGCCCAGCATTTTAATTAAAACCAACTTATCAACATTCAGATTAGAATATATACCCCTGAAAGCACTTGCACCTTCAGCTGTAACTGTACCGTTAAACTGTATGTAGTTGTTTTTATATTGCCCTTACGGCTCCAGCTCTCCTCCATCTCCTGAGTGAGCTTCAGCTGATCATTCCATATTTAATGAGGACAACCACCTTTTACGGCATACGGTTGGTAAAACAAAATAATCTGCTCCCAGGTATCAGGATTTCATACTTGTGCAGTACTCTCCCACTCCCAAAGCACAAAGTTCCACCAGAAGAATAGTTGAAGTCCTGACAGAAAAGGAAAAGGAGGAAAAATCCCTATATAGTATTGTTTAGGTTTGGTTTTTTTTTTTGGTAAAGGTTTTGTAAAACATTTTGTTAAAAAAAAAAAAAAAA
>WHYT01016856.1:9861-22910 GCA_009806455.1 Tetrax tetrax | reverse complement strand
CTACTAAACACTTACTTGGTTAAAAAGATCTGTTACTTTAATTTCTTGCAATCATAGAATCCCAGAATGGTTGGGTGGGAAGGGACCTTTAAAGCCCACCCAGTCCAACCCCCCTGCCAGGAGCAGGGACATCTCCAACCAGATCAGGTTGCTCAGAGCCCCGGCCAACCTGGCCTGGAATGTTTCCAGGGATGGGGCACCCACTGCCTCTCTGGGCAACCTGTTCCAGTGTTCTACAACTCATATTGTAAAAATTTTTTTCCTAATATCCAATCTAAATCTACCTCCCTCCATTTTAAAACCATTACCCCTCGTCCTGTCACAACAGACCCTACTGAAGAGTTTCTCCTCATCTTTCCTGTAGCCTCCTTGAGGTACTGGAAGGCCGCTCTCAGCTCTCCCCGGAGCCTCCTCTTCTCCAGGCTGAACAGCCCCAGCTCTCTCAGCCTGGCCTCATAGGACAATTATTAGAAAGAAACATTTTCTAGAACAATACAGACTAATTCAATTTACTGGTTCTTTAAATGCCCTGTATGTTTAGATAAATATCAGCATTCAAAGCAAAGAAATATTTTGTGACATATCCTTAATACAGATTGCTCTTAAGCAGGCTACAAGACTAATCACATCACTTTGATGCCTGCTGATTAAAAATTCAGTTATTACCATATCTTTTAAAATTGTATTTTCTGTTCTCATTATTATTATTCTCCTTTCTTAAGTCTATCCTCTAGTACTTTTGAATATATGCTGCAAGCCTCATTCTTAGCAGAAGTTCCTTGTCCTTCAGCACATTCTGTAATTTCAGCAGATGCATACATAGCCTTCACGTGCCAATCTACAGCAAAAAAAAAATTCTTCCCTAACATTAACAGGCTAGCGTAGCATTACGAGCAATACAACCCTTTCCTCATACAAAACCAGCATCAGGCTTACTCACTAGACAGAAGTTGCATAGCTATTTTTCCAGCTGGCCTCATTTCTGTCCCAATTAACTCAACAACTAGAAATGCCTTACGTAACAGCAGAAAGCTACAGAAAGTGTTAATCACACTTTTATCTAACTAAAAATAGGACACTTTTATACAGGAAGTCTGCTCAACTTCCAGTTTTATCTGCAAGGTAAATGAAATGCCCACAACCTTTCCATCAGTACGTATTTCCACTGCCCAGAACCCCACAGTGTTCACCTACTCGGAGCCAGAATCGCCTCTCAGCTCCCTGCCAGCGTCAGTCCTGAAGTACAGCCACCAACACACAGTCTTTACAGCGTACCTTACTTCACTTACCACCGATGCCGGTATCTTAATCTAAAATTAACTGGCACAGAGCTAATCACTTTTTCATTCATGACATGAGACTAAACATTATTTCATAAAGGAATTAAATGTGCTTTTCCGGTAGTACAAAAATTAAGCCATTGGACAATGCACTTTTCCACAGAACTAGATGAAACAAATTGCAAGTTCCAGTTTTCCTGCCATCAAAAATCACACCACACTGAATCAGGGAATTATCAGAAGTCACCCTAACAGTTTGAGTATTCACTGACCATTACATCAATTTTTAAAGAGATGTCTCTCTCTCAAAAAAAATTAAAAAAAAAAAATTCTTTTAAAATGCCTCACTATGGAAACACTTGTTCTACACTTCAAGGGAAATAAAAGCACAGAAGTAGTATTAATTCAATTTATGTTAAAAAAGGGTAGTAGGTTTTAACAGTTCAAATAGACTAAAATAATTGAAAATTCTCTTTAAATATATTTATCATGGTTAGAAATAGATGGTTGCCTAAGCAGCCAGAACCTAGGTTTTCCTCATCCACATACCAGTTTCACTGTAGCACGGTGCTCTGTGGAAAGAGAATTGTTAATGGCCCTACAACATTTTACAGTCACATGAAACTCCAGCCTCCCCGAAAATGAGAAGAAACTACTAACCTGGAAACAGAAGTGTTAGTACAGTAGTTGCCCAGATTGGTTTTTAATATGCACATCCCCATACATTAATCATTGACAAATCATACCCTCCAATATGCTTGCACATGCATGTCAAATGTAACTTTTTAAGGCTTAAAAGATTGTTTCTGTTCCCACAAAGATAATTAAGGCTGTGCAATAGTTCTTCTGTTTCAGAGTTATTTATGCAGCCCTAGCACTGCATAAGTAAGATTTTTGCATTACAAATTTTACTTCTTGTATTTAAACAGTACATTAAAGAACAACACACAAATTGTTTCTTGCCACAACGGAAAACAAGCAATAATCTAGTCTGTAGTATTCTGGTTCAGTTCAAGCGTAAATCCTGCCCTAACATGAACATATGCACTTTTTTTTAAATCTGTCCATGCATTTTCAGCCATTTTTTCTCAGAGGAATGACCAGCACAGTCTGAGGTATGGCTTCGCTTTCTAAAGGCAAAAAAAAACGATGCTTGGCACAGATTAACACTCTGCTGTGCTTTATCTGTCTACTTCCCCATGCTCTCTAAAAAGCTGAAACGATAAAGAAAAGGCACAACTACAACATTGGCAACATTACTGGTCCCAGTCCTGAGACTGCCTTTTGCTTGGCAAATCTAAGATAAAAGGAAGCCCAGGAAAATTGGTAGATGGCAAAAAAAAAAATCAAAAACACCCTTCGAAAAACCCCTATCCAAGCATTCAAGCGCACCCTCAAATACTGTGTCAAGACATTCTACAGAAACATCTATGTAAGCCAACTGTGAAATTATTGCATTGAGTTTAGGTAGGTAAAATATCTGGTATATACTTTGCTTTCCACAGCTTCAGGCCTTAGAATTTTCTCTTATTATTGCAATACTAGAGCTACCTTCAATCGAGTCCTATTTGAGGTTCTTACCACAACGAGCAATTTCCCCCCCCCTTCTCTTTTTTTTTTTTTTTTTTTTTTTTTTTAAGTTGTCAAGTGCAGTTAGGCATTAACAGATATTTCTACATTCTGAAACTAGACAAAATTGTTATTCCCGCAATCGGCTAACAAAGTTATAATAGCTAAAATTTTTAACACAGTTCAACAGCTAAAAGAAAAAAAATGGAGCAACTCCACAGTATGTGACTAATCAGATTCAGCAGCCTTTCAGCACGTTGTTGAGTAGTCATTAACTTCACTTTTTCCATTAAAATTGAAGATCCTAGATTTGTTGTCATTTTACTGGAAGCCCTGAATGTACTTTTCTGATCAAGAATTTATGGTGCAATGTTCACATTACTTGCAGTGAAGCCATTTGTTGTATAACTTTTATGAAAACACAAAAACAACTGCTCCAAAGCACTTACAAAAAAACAAAACAAAACCAAACCAAACATATTGTAGATGATGGAAGCTCATTAATTAGAAGTACCTCAGGAATTTAGTTTTACCTGAAGGAACAGCTGTACTGTTCTGGTGGTTTTCACCAGGCGACACAAATAAGTCTTCCTCCCCTTCCGTAGATGAACTGGAAGAAGATTCACTACTGAGATCATTCTCACTGGAACTGCTAGAGCTGGGTAGTAAAGCATACTTTCTTCGAGCTAACACTTCCCGCTTTTTCCTCTGCATTAAAATTCGTTCTTTCTGGTTCTGTGTCCGCTGCGATGAACTTGTTTTCACAAATCTCTTCCTATATGGAAGCCTTCTTAAAGAGCTGCTGTGGAAACAGGGCCTTTTCATTAATAACCCAGGTACGGAGTCTGCCTCAGTCCGAGGCCACTTTTGCGACCTTGCGCTATGAGTTCTACTTGTAGTATTCAACACTGCCTGAGGGTGTCTTACAGGAGCGTCTTTTTCTTCATCAGATGTTACTGTGTCAGAGTCTCCAAAATGTAGGCTAGACGAAGGCGAAGAGATACAGTCACTAAAAGAAGAATCATTGTCTTCACTCTGTGTTTCCAGATGCTGCCTTAATCCTAAGATTCCTTGGTTTTCTTTATCAGGACAATTTTGAGTATATGAAGGACCAGCCTGCTGGCTCTTGCGCTTTTTTCGCACCACAATACTTTTGTCTTGGTCTGTACGGTTGCCATTCATGTCCTTCTGCTTTTGAGAGTCACCACATAAGTGAGAGAACTCATTCCCTACTTTACTGGCAATCATCTCAACTTCTGCAGGGAAGCTTTTGGCTGCCCCAATAGGCTCAGGGTTCAAGAGGATCCCCTTCAGACTCTCCTGTCTCTTTGGTGCATCAGAAGGAACTTCACTCTTCATATCCGCTTTTAGAGTATAAACTATATTACATTCAGGAGTCCATTTAGACATGGAAAGTTTTAGGAAAGGCCTAGAAAGAAAAATAGATAAGCATCAAGAAAAAGAAGCATCAGATTTTTTGAGAGCAAAACCAAAATGAGAAGAGACATTTATTGCTAAGACCTACCCCCTCAGTGGGAAAAGCAAAACAGCAGTAACTGAAATACAACTGTTGGATAATATTAACTGCTTGACAATGTAATTTTGAATTAAGACAGAACTCTTCTGACTTGCATAGAAAGGAAGTTCTTGTAGTCAGTGAAAACATTATCACTTTCACAGAACAAATATCAATGTAGGTCATCTGCAAAACTTATGTAAGATGTCTGTTTTACCGATGCTTAAGCACAAGAGTTTTACAGTTTACTGCTTATAGAAATTGCATAAATTTCAGCTAAATAGCTCCAATATCCACCAGCTAAACTGCATGCTTAAATAAGGCCTGCATCTTTCCCTATAGCTGTATATACGGAGAGGAAATACCTTGAACACAGTATGTGGTACAGTACGGTGACAACCAAGTATAAAGTTACTTAGAATTCATGGTTCTTTTCTGACATGAAAAGGAATAAAACAGGAAAGACTGCGAGCCTTATTATTTTGGTGTGAAGTAACAGAAATACATTTATTAACTACAGTTTCTTTAAAAAAAAAAAAAAGATCACCCCACACTAATAGTAGAGAGCAGTGTGCAAAGCTCTTTTCAGTCCATGTACTTTTGACTCTATCTTGCACCAGAAGATGAGCGTACCACATCACATCTTTTCAGGCAGGTTCCTCTCCCTGTCAAAATATTAGGCTGTCAAGATACAAAAATGCAACATTAGCCTCAAAGACTATTTCAAAGACAAATGTCTGTACTGGAAGACTACTGAGAGATACAGGCAACAGTAACCTCAGTAATATATTCACCTTCAACCTGCTTCACCTGGCATCTCTGCCTTCTGTTAAATTCCCAAATGGAAGTGACAAAAGAACTTGGTTCCCGCTGTGAAGCGCTCTTCACTGTAACAAATACCACATTTTTGTGCCTCCCATGAATAAGGCCATCGTAGACATTTGACACTTGTACGACTTCAGCAGTTCAGTGCTCCCTCCCCACTCTTTGAAGGAACATCCGTGCTATTCTAGAATAAATGTTTACGCACCGAACCAGAGTGCAGAGCTGACCAGTCCGAAAAATTAAATTTCCCAAGCAGATCAGACACCAACCTATCACATAAGCACACAAACAGCTACACCTGGCTTACAGCAGGGTGTGCTGAACTTTCAGAAGGCTGCCTGAGAAAAATAGGCACAACCATACGTTACATGGAAATGAAGCTCCTTAAATAGCACAGCTGGAATAGGCATGAAACTACAAAAAAAGTCTAAGGTAGCAACGGTAAGACCTATGGCAGGTTCAGTAGCATTGCCTACTTAGGTCTGTAATCTTCTGCCTGAACCTCCAAATGCTTGAAAATGCTAGCACATTCTTACCCCTGGTGCTAATATTTAAAGTTCTTGTTTATTTGGTCATAGAACAAATCAACACAAGACTGAGAGACTACAGAACAAAATCAAATCAACATTTCTTGACTGTTTCACAAACTGATTCTTTCAGGAGCAGCTGCGAGCTAGTTGTTCCTAACAGACCCCAAGAATGACTTCTCTCAGCCTGCAATGGGTGTAAACAGATGCATTATCCCAAGCAGCCTGTATTCTCTTCACAGCCAGAACCAACTGATCTAATTCTTCAAGAGATGTAATCTGGAGTAAAAATTTTGCAAAAGGCATATATGCTGCAGTACTAACATCTAAAGAAGCTGTAAGTTCACCGGATCTTTCTAGAAATCAAGAACCTTGTGGATACTAAAACCCCAGCTGAAAAGACCCATTTGAGTCTTCTCACTGGAAATACTACAGACATTTGTAACAACCACTGGTAGATAAGAGTCCTGTACCCTGTGACAGATAACTAAGAACATGTTGCTGGTTTCTACTGGAATGACAGCAGATCGGTATGTTTTATACCAGTAAATCAAAAGCTAACTGCATGCAAGTTGGACAAAACCTCCTCTTGTCCATATATACAACAGGACAGGTTCTTACTTTCATTTCATCAAAGCACAATTCACAGTAGGAGTTATTTCTTATTTTCAAGTGTTAAACAGAAGACTGTTGAATCCTGGACAATATGGTGTTTTGGCTTTTTTTAATTACAGTAAGTTTACTGGAATGGACTATATAAGGCTACCTTCTTCTCTAGGACTGAAAACAAGAAGCTGCAAAATTGAAACAATTTTGGAATAAACATTAAGGGTGTAAGAAGTAAACTATGTCTACATAGTAAACAACAAAGCCTCTATTAAAGCTGTGGAATTCTGATACCTACCCCCTCCGCTCCTGACAGCTCCTGAGGAACATACCAGCTCTCAGATATTCCTCCCTACACATGTACTCACCCTCATACACACACACCATCTTCCTTTGGATAAATTAAGACTGAGACTTCCATTTTATAAAAGACAAGGACAGGAAATCGGAATTGAAACCTGTTATAGGCACACAGAGAACAAGCAGTACATAGTCTTTTTTTCTCATCCTCACAAGGTCACCTTTAAGGCAGGATTTTTTTGGTCTGTCATTTATGCAGCACTGTTTTAAAGAAATGCAACACTTAGTATATCTCTTTCACGGTCCAAAAGCAAGCCAGCCCCTTCCACAATACCCTCATATTTCATCACAAGTTTTTTTAGAAAAACATAACAAAATATTTCAATTTGGGAAAAAATAAAGTTAATTTCTTCAGTGAGCTTATTGTCTTCAAACAGTCATAACTTACCATCATATACTACCTGTCCAGCCTATACACAAAGTCCTGTTCTTTTAACATCATAAATCAGGAGGACGATTTTATTTAATTCTGAAGTTTTCTTAGGAAACAGAAATCTGAACATTTTCTCATTACGTGAGCACAATCAGGGGCTGGTTTACAAAGCACTCCACTCACTCATTTCTACTCATTGGAGTGCCTTCCCCCCCATCCCGTTCATTGTTAGACTCCAGTGTGGAAATCTCCATCAGTATGAAGGTTCTGCATTCTGAATGTGATTATCCTTGTACAAGCTCTGTTTACTTTAGCACAGAGGTCACTATGCTGAAATACAGATAGAGCTACTTAAGCTACAGGAAAAAAAAAAAAAAAAAAGTTAGTTTACACTTTGAGAAACCTCAAACTACTGTAAGCTGCAAAAACCCCAAATCACCACATAGTGAAAAGTAGTGCACTTGAAATGCTATTTACTAGTTTAATTTTATTCCAACAAGCAGCCCAGATATAACAGCCAGTTAACTCGGATTCCAACATTTTGTAGATTCTCACTCTTAGAACCAAGGAAGGGTCTGCAGTAACTCAACTGAGTAATCAAGAGCTCTTCCGTTTTGCTAGCCAGTACAGAGCCTGAAGGACTGCTTACTCATGGGAGAGCTGCTGGCTTCCGATCCAAAATTACACAACAGCCTAAACGTGAGTATAGTTTTGAAGTGAATGGCAGCAATTAACAATGAATCCATCCCTTCGCTATTTAGAAATGCTATTACAAACCTTTCAACAGAAGATTTGACCAAAAAAGAGAGAAGCTAGAAGAAGAGCTTACCATTGAACTAGATTGCAATCCTTTGAGTATTTTCAGGGGTTAGGCATAAGAAAGAGCCACGCTACACACAAGTCCAATGCTTTTACACAAAAGACAAAGTTTAAAAGGGACTACAAAAACATTGTGCAAATAATTAAGACTCATTAGCATGACATCATCTGCTGTTAAACATTTAGATCCTACAAAATCTCCGTCTAATTAAAAGTAGCCCTCAGAAGCTTTTTCAACAAGCAGCAAAATGCAGTAAGTAAGCTCAATAAGCATCAGTGTTCCTCCTTCCTAATCAAGACATTTGCCTATTAACTTACAGAATTAAGACTTCGAGAGGGAAAATGGGGTAGTATCTTCTTTTAAGCCTTTTTAAGTAAAGGCTCATTGAAGAGCTGTTAAGACAGCTATAAATAGTGATTCTAAGTTCCCCTCTGAAGTGTATGACCTGATTCAGAATCATGAAGTGTTCATGACTTTTACCCATTCACATCACAAATTAAAGACTTTGGATATTAATCATGCCAATACATACAGCAGTGCAAGAAAATTTATGCAAGCTGGGAAGTCCCTCAAAATTGTTAAGTCAAAAAACAAGTTCAAAGTTTGAGATCTTTACAGCAGATGAGCTCATGATCACCTACAAAAGAGGAATACATCTGAGTCACAAGATGGAGCAAAGCATCTTGTCATTAAGAATTAATTCCATTACTAGCAATCAAAAAGCATGATAGCATTAAAGCACTGTAACACAGCAAAATGGTTTGTTACACAACATTAACTCAAATCTTTGCTGTAAACTCGGTTGACAAAGACATGTAAACTAATACATTATTACCATGAAAATGTATTTTCAGTTACATTTTAAAATACAGTCAACTTCCTTCACCAATCTCCCTTGTAGGTGTCGCAAAGCACCTTGACCAATTCTCTCAAGCTTGGTGACAGTAAGCATACAGTGCTTTTGACACATGACCAGCCAAGCACTTTGCAGAAAATGCCTCTTAAGCACATGATTCTTACATAACCCCAAATTACTGGTCTCTGTCCTGTTAGTGTAATACATGCACCCAAACCCAGCTAGCCAAATTGTTTATTCAGCAAATATCTAGACTCCTAGCCAACTAGATGAAAAGCAGTGAACAAAAAAAAACTTCCTTTACAAAGCAGTTAGTAGTCTATTTCCTCATTTTCCCCATCTTCAGTTTCATGTTCCTCTCCCGCTACAAAGACAAGAATTTCCCCTTGTCTGATGCACCTTCCACCACTCAGACCCTAAAGGCGCTTACGGGCAACTCAGGTATCCAGTAGGGCTGAGCCTCAGGGCCAGTGCAGACAAAAATTCTTCCCAACACAACTGCTCTCAAGACTACCAAGAGCTTGCAGAACACACTGCAATAGTCTCAGAAAGAACATTGCAATTCCACTGCCATAAACATTTTGTGCTTAGAACATTTATGTACCCAACCCAAGTGCCCATACAGAGAATGGTGTCAGGCAAGCGAATATTTAGGATTGTCTCAGAAAGGAAGTTTGTCAGTTGCATTTGTAGTTCCTGTATTCAGTCCTAACTCTTATTTTCTTTGCCTATGTTCACCAAACTCACTATTAACTTCTAAAATTAATTCCTTTCCCTAATATGTGGTCTTTGTCAGATTTTACTTTTAACATTTTTACTCTGACAAGCTCTTCATGAGAAGACCTCGCTGTTAAGGTCCGGTACACACAAAGAAATCTTACATTGTGTATACCATCCCTACCACAGTGCTTTTTATGAACTGGCAAACATGGCTACAGAGCTCAGTGAACGGACCAGGGAATGATTATTTTGGCACGGCGCTTACATCAGATGAACCAAGACAGCAAGAAAGAGGATAATGAAAAAGCTTCTAAAATTCACACAAGACCTTCAGCTCAAGTGAGATAGCCCAAGTACTACTACTTCCCTTTCTCAAGGGCAGAGAGCCGGACACGACTGATTCATGCATGACCTCCATGCAGTGGAGGTTGACGGAAGACTTGTAGCCATTTCAGAAGCTGCACCCCCAACACAATCTCATGAAGACTGAATCTTGGTGCTACCACGCCCTGCTCCAACAAAAATAAAGAACTCACCGAGCAGTTAATGAAAAAAGCCCACTTGTTAGCCTAGAAGGGACAGCCATGTCCTATTCGTTTCGTTCCTGTCAAGCGGGGACAGCCTGTACAATGCAGAATAAGTAACAAGAACACAAATACCCAATATTCAGTTCCACTATCAGCAAAACAAGTGCAATCAGATTTTGAAACTTTATTGCACCGTTCTTCACTTTCCGTTGTTTTCCTTTCACCACTTCAGGAGACAAGCAGTGCTCTTTCAAAGCTTGGTTTAGCTACTAAATTTTAGCATACTATATATTGGTCTTCTAATCATTGCTGCAAAAATAAAGCAATTGATAGATCTATGCATCTTTATAAAACAGCAATCTGTAATCTGAAGCTGTTATGTTTGCTTTGATATTATGTCACATTGAACACATCTTTATTCGCAGGACAATATGAAATACCATTACAAACCACTCTCAATTCCCTTTGTTTGCTTTAATGCAGCCACAGTGATGACAGATACTCCAATTTTTGAATGACAAAATGACCTGAGAATTCTCCAAGCAGAAAGTTTATCTTTTGCCCTGCAGAAAGGTACAGTATTTCAAAGTGACATGCACAGTATTAGTTACTAACTGCGCGATAACGTTCTGGAGCCAGGTTCTTGCCTGCAGTCTCCCAAAGATGCTCCACTACATCCAGTCGTGGCAGAACAGTTTGTCTGTGCTTTGCAGAAGGGTGCTACAGTTACAGGAGCCACAGCAATGCAGGCAGGCTCACTCATTCCTTCCAGCCAATTCTAGCAACCATCACTGGCTTGGAAGGCCTCCTCTTGAAGTGAAACAATGTTCTTTCAAGTACAGTACTACTCTTACTAACCTTTGCAAAGCCATCTCACAGATAAGTCAGACCACAGTAAATTACTGTAAAGCACTGTAACCAATAGCATCCATCCTCCAGACCAGGCAAGCCTCCTTTATTTTATCTCTGAAAAAAATTCCTCTGACATCTTCAAGGTTTGTTTCCTCATGCATAAGTCAATTCAGATCAGTAAAGCAATTACCTTGCAACAGAAATGTCAGGCCACCTACAGAATAGCTACAGAACGCCATGCTCAGACTTACCACCACTGCATTCTTATAGAAAGACTACTGAAAGCGTCTGTCTCTTGCATCTTCTAACAGAATCCAGCACAGGACAGCTACAAAGAGAAGAGCTCTTCCCTAGGCCTGAATCGATGGCCTGGCTCCAGCTGGAATAAGCAGAATGCACGGAGCATGCGCAGCTGGAAGCGCCTCAGCTGGATGAGTTGGCAGGCTAGAAGCAATTCTGCACAGAGTCCTACAAACAACAAGTTTGTTCTCCTGCGATACGCTATGCATCGGTCCAAGACCATGAGGCACCCAGAGAAATGCTAGCATCAATCAAGCATCAGGGAAGCATGAGCACGCGCACACCCACCTGGGCAAGGCATCTCTGGCTCTGCACAATGGATGCAAGCAGGTGGATCTGACAAACATGGCGCTCACATTTTTCAGTCTAGACATTTCTTTGCTCTGTCCTAGGCTTAAACTCAGTTAGATACATTAACACCATGTAAATCACGGCTTTAAGACATAAGGCTTATGATTTGGCAACCAGGAATGTTTTGGCTTCAGTGAACTCCAAAACAAACATAACAGCAATGAACTTGGGAATAAGGAGTTGTAGCTTTATAAAAGAATGAAAAAAGACACTTTTTTACTGGAGCTTAAGATCTTAATTAGGGACTCTGCTCCAATCAACTTTAAGAGTATTGTTTCCAGAGACAGCTCGGGAAGTTCTGAGTTAAGTAGCCACCAAAAATAATTTTTAAAATTATTTATTAGTCCTCCTGCCAGTTTTGACCTGTAAGGTGAGTGTAACTATTCTTAAAGCAGCACCATTTTGCAAAAAACTTCTAGACAAAGCTTTGATATGGTCTTTGCCACAACTGCTAACAAGAACCTTGCAAGTGAGAACTATAAAATTAACTATTAGGACAGTTTTATGCTGTTCTTCAGGGAATCTGTGAGAAGCAGGGGATTTTTCAGACACTAAGCCGAGCAGATCTACCAGTTTAAGAGTGAGGGACAGCACAGCAGAGCAGAATTCTCCATCTTCACCCAGTAGAGCCAAGCGGCTGTGTATAAAAGCAAACGTTTTACTTGACAGCAGCTAAGTACTAGGATTGCACTTTATTGACAAATAGAAAAATAAAATAATTAAAAATCAACAAGAAAACTCACCAAACCAGAAAGAAATCTCTTGTTAGCAAAGTCATAAACCAGCCTTCTCAGATTTCACTTGGTACACACTTAATAAGGAAGATATCACTTTATGCTATTTGGAAAGTAACTACTTTTCCAAACTGTGAATTAAACTACAGAAAACATATAAACCAGTAAAATAATCTTATTAGCAAAATTGTGGGTTAGTGAAAGAACGTTTTCCTTTCTTCCTTCCCCTCTGCTCCGTTAGGGGTCTCTGTCAGGCCTGAGAGCAGCCCCCTGATCCGAATTTAAGCCCAAAGGAAGTTCACTAGTGTAGCACGTTGGCTGTGGATACATTTTGTGTTTCTTTTAAGAGCACTGCAGGCTTTGGAAGCAGCTGATCACTCTCACTTACACTGACAAAACTTACAGAGCCTACGACTGGGAGCAATTATCCTATTCCTATGCTATCCATGTGTCCCATGTGACATTACTCAATAGACAGCTTTCAAAATCTCTTCTCAGCCTCACTGACATGCAAACAGCTAAATCACTACAGGGCTGGTGATAAAACTGACCTAATGAGGTTGCACGTTAGCAAAGCTGTGGGGAAATCTTTATACAACATCTGCCTATGGCAAATCTGTCTCTTTGTACTATCCCCATTGTTTACATGTGAATTAAACCACCCCCTTCCCGTCCCATCCCCCTCAGCATTTTTTTTCCTCATTTATTCAACTGCCTGACATCTAAGCCTCCACAGTTCAGCAGTGAGGGAGGAGGGTACTACTACCTATATCTTCTCAAACGAATGTCCTTACCATTAGAGGAAATATAAACAACCAAAATGAAAGATTCTG
>WHYT01016855.1:581206-610911 GCA_009806455.1 Tetrax tetrax | reverse complement strand
TCGGGAGGCGCTGGGAGGTTCCGGTGGGACGCTGCCGCTGCTCGGCGGGGCCGAGGGTTTGGGAGCCGCTGCTCGCACTCCGGGAAGCTGCCCGGGCCGCCCAGCTGCAAAAGAGGTACGGCCTAGATCACATCAGGTGTTCATACCCGCCCATCGGGCAGAAACAGCGCAAAAAGCAAACTCTTCGCCTTCCCCTCCCCAGTGGTTACTCTGAGTAACTGAAGTATTTCTCCCAAAACATCCCATATCCATCAGGTTGTCCCTGGTGTAACGGGTTTGGGAGGTGACGTATTCCTGTGCGCACCAGGGACTGTGGTTACCTGCATGGCAACTGAGAGACCCCGCTCCCCTCCCTGGGCCTCCCTTTCTGCAAAATCAAACAGTTCAAGGGGAGGGTGCTTTTCACAGGGGCCTGGGGTCCCTCGTCCGCCTAGCACAGGCCGCTGAACGCGGATGAGCCCTCTGCTTGGAGGAATGGAGAGTCCCAGTGAACAGGCCTCAGAGAACACAAGTAGATTGACATGCATCAACTTGCATCCTTGCTTAAGATTAAAAAATTTGCACAAACGTTACATAAATCTTAATGGGATAAAAGAAGAGTTTAACTCGGATAAAAGCCGAGTTCTTAAAGGTAGTGCCTCGAAGGCCTTCCGGAAGGCACAGGTTCAAATGTTGCATTGTCCACAGCAAATGCTCAAAGACTCTGCCTTACAAAATGTATTTTCCTGAGTAAACGTCAAGGATTTTTCACAAAGCAAGATGTCAAAAAAAGGCATCTCATTCTATAGCCGCATAGTCTGACAGGCACGGTCACAGTTTTAAGAACAACTCGAAGCAGCTACAGCAGCTGAAGCTGTGTGAGGAAGCCCAGTCACAAGCAGCGCTGCACATCTTGGGCTTGCCTTCCAGGGAAAAAAAAAAAGCCACGGGTAGTGCCAAGTTCTGTCTTTCCCTGAAAATGCCTGCTTTGCTCTGTGCTGCCTGAGCAGGCACCAGCTGCCCAACAGCGCCAGAGGTCACGGCTGCCGACTCAAAGTCAGCTCTCCTTGATGCTGGCACTTCTTGAGGCAAAAGCAGCAGCAGGGCTCCCATGGATGCCTTCCTCCTGCCTTTGTGAAGCAACAATAACCTTCTTTTTCAGGTCAATAAATTACCTTTCTGGATCAAAGCTGTACTTTACAAAATCCAGAGGGCAGAAATCTTAAATAGAAATCCTTAGAGTAACACACAAACCTGTAATACCACAGAAATACACGCTAATGAAGGGAAGGAAATATTACTACTTTGCCATTTGTGCTGAAGTTGGTAAACTCAGATTTCAGTACTCTATTCGAGGCACAATTACAAGTTTTCATTAAACTAATGTAAAAAAAAAAAAATCTCCATTAAAATTCTGTACAATCTATTCAATCTCTTTCTTACCCAGTGTAGAGATAGCTTATTATTGACATTTTAAGGAATAAGGCACCTGAGATCTAGAAAGATTATTTCAAGCACATTACTAATTGACCCTCCCATCATCACAAGATGAATTAAGGGTTCATAATAAAAATCAATCCCTAAAGCTAACCCCAAGGTACTTTCCTCCCAAACTGCAGTTCCCCCCAGCTACTCTCTTGTACAAATGAAGCCCTTACCCGGCATGTCCCTCTGCCCTGCTGGTCTGAGAACAGGAAAGCCACCAGCAAATAAGCCTCCCAGAGGCTGCTGAGAGCCACCTTTATTAATGGCTGGATTAACTCCATCTCTGTTAGCTCCTTTGGGTTCTGTTAAAAAAAGCAAAACAAAACAAAACCAAACCACAAAAAAAACCCAGGATATATCAGGAAGTCATTTCATCCTTGTCCTCAGATGGCAAAGACTTAGCACCAACATAGTCAAGACCAGACTTTTCCCTCTTTAGGGCAGGCTCAGCAAGGGAAGTTACTGTTAATACAGTAAAGTGGCACTACTCTCTGACCCCTATCTTGGAGCACAGCACCCTCTGCTACTTTTTAATTTCACATCGATGAGGACACCAGCAATATGTTCTGTTAGACTACATTAAAATTATGCTTCCAGAATTTTTTGGCATTTTTTTGTTCTTTTTATCTAGGAAACAACAACTCTTTTGCCAGAGCTAACAATTCCCACTTAAACAATTATTTTCTTGAGAAACTCTCAAGGATTTCATCATTCATGATTTTTTTTTTTTTTTTTGGACAAGGAATGCCTGTTAAGGTGATATCTAGTTACAGGCTTATTATGAAGTGTTAATAGTTGTTGATCTTAGAGCAGAATGCAAGTTTAGAAAGACTCCCCTCTCCGCATCCAAAAGCCCTGAGAAGATGCAGATCTTTGCTGAACTTCAAACCTCCCCTTCACTTTAAAAAATGTCCAGCTGGCTTCCACAACTGAGGCTTCAAGCAAAGCTCACCCAGGGACCTTACTCAGGAGCACATACTTACTTTCAATCTGTGGTGCACTGCGGTCATTGATTTGAGTCACTTTTCTTAAGCGAGTTCCCTGCTGGATATCAGCTAAGAGAGCATTTCGTGCTTTTTGGTCTTCCTTTCGCAATTTTGGTATCTCTGAACTTGCCTGTTGACAAAAAGAGCATTAGATGGGAGGTACAAATAAAAATACATGCTTAGAAAGGACACATAGCATAGGGTAGAAGATTTGAAATAAGCCATCCTTGGCAGTTGTCATTTCAAAGCCTTTGAGTCAAATTAATGAGAACAGCATTCAGTTGTATAGGAGGCAGGAAACCTGAAAGTTTAAATAGAAGACAAATCTAATATTAGCTGTGCTAAAACCATTGAAAAGAAATTAGGGGACACACTTAAATGAAATGTGACCTCTTGCTTGGCCATTTACGGTCTCTGCCCCACAGCTCCAGCTCTGACTGCCTCTCTTGTTAGCTCTTTTCATTCTATTTACAATGTTTTACAACAAAGATTTTATATGCCACTGTAGAAAAAACATCTGTTTTACCCACTTTGCCTTAGGAAAAAAAAGACAGCTAATTGCATACTGCTCATATTTGAATATGATCATTAATTAATTTAGACTGTCTGTGCATCAGAGATTTATACCATTTTAAGTGTGAGTAGTTTAAGTGTAAGAGTTTAAGTATATTGTCTTTAGAACAATACAATTATATTTTAGTAACTTTTCTAGCCTAATCAAGGTCCTTAAATGTAAAGTCAGGTTGTAGTTAAAAGTTTTGTAATAAAACAAAAAAACCTTTATATTCTTTATTCTTATTTCACCAAGTTTCCTGTTATTTAAAAAAAAAATCATTGAAAAGGTTGAATGTTTTGCTTTCCTGAAGCAGATCTAAATCAGCAAAGCTGTTATTTCTAAACCTATCACGTGGTTAACAGTGGGCTAACTGAAGAGGGGAATCTTCATGTCAGAGGGGCAATGTGCTGCGTGTGTCCACAGATACTGCAAATTCCTGTAGGTCAGCTAACTTCCAAACGAGAATGACTACCAGAAATCTTTCCATAGCCCTCAATTTTAGCATCACTGTTATAATAAAGCAGAATTATACTGTCACACTTTAAAACAAAAGACCCAACTTGGTAACAGCATTCTGAAAGCAAAATAGGTGCTTGAAATTACTTAATCAGCTGCTGCATTAATAACATGTTTAACTTGCTAGTCCTAGATGCAGAATTATACCGGTATGGTATTACTGGTCGGGTTTTTTTTTGTACTTGCTAAAAAAAAAAAAAAAAAAAACCCAAAAAAAAACCCAAAAAAAAAAAAAGAGCAAGCTGGATTTTCAGGGCCTCGCTAGATGGCACTCCAGATTGCTGCTAATGCTGGCTGCATTCCTGACACCTGATGTAAAAACTCAGAATTATAATCTTGTGACTGATAGTGTAACCATATATTATTTAAATATAATTTAAATACATTTTAAAAACTCCCACTCTGTTACATGGTTTCCTAATTTCAGACAGTGCTGCCCGCCCTTGTGCTTTCAGGACAGCGAGTCCCACTGCCCATTACAACAATCCAGACAAGCTCTACGGGTAAGCAGCGTTAGACCATGTACCAGCCAGAAACTATTTTCACTCACATTTTCTAGAAGCTGACAATACTTACTGTGAAAAATGGAAATACCATAACTGGAAAAAAGGTGATTCCCCTTCTCACAAAAGCTTTTTACCAGTATCTTGAACTTCACGCCTCTCTACTCCCACTGACGACTTTGCTGTAGCAGGACAACCAGGATCTAGAGGGATCTGATCAAGACCTATGTTTAAAATTAGATCCAGCAGCTGTGTTTTTGTTTCCGGGTTCAAGTGTCCGTACATTATGCCAGCTGTCCACTTCATCTCCCTGATCTGTTTCCCCGAGCAAGTAGGCTATTGGAACAGAAATTTTCCCAAGTAGCTATAAGGCTCAAATACCCTGCTGGTGGCAACTTATATTTGCAAGTGACCCATGACTTGATATCACTTTCACATGGCTAAGATGTTAATTTGTTCACAATTTATAGCATAAAAAAAAAGCAGGAACACTATTCTGCAGGCCCAGAACGCAGCGTAACAAGCCACCTTTCCCTTACAGTAGATCTCCTTCACTGCAAACACAACCCCATCCCATGCCTCAGCTGTTTCTTCTTCCTCCTCATGTACGTAAGAGATACAATCTTCCGTGCCCAGCCTGGTGGGCTCGGGTGATCGATTCACTGCTGAGCAGCTCGATATGGATTCTCTTTTTCCATTACAAAGTCAAGATGGTCAGGGGGTGTAGTGTTGTACAGTGGTCAGAGCTCCTTTGGATTTCTTGTTTGCTGCCCGCGCTCCCAAGGCTGGTGACAATTCTTGTCAAGAATCATAATACCAGGTAAGTATCTCACCCACGCAGCTACTAGTGCCCTCCTTTTGCAAATTTGTGTTTTTATCCTATTGATTTTTGATACACAATCAGAAAGGAATCTTCCTTCCTTTGATTAAGGCATTCATCTTGGAATCGCACTCATGCTACGCCTGCACAGGGACAGATACTACATGTGTAAGTGGTGTATCAAGAGAAAAATAAAAAGAGGAATTCTTATGAGTGTCAAATCTTCAATCCTGATCACATGCAATAGAAGCATTTCAGCAGGATGACGAATATATTTTGAGTCACAGAGGAAAAACAGCTGCAAGACAAAAGAAGTAATTCTAGGCTACTTTGTACCCTTCCATCAGCAGGGCTGCCTTATTTATTTACAAAGAGAGAAACACCTCAATCTTGCAATGAAAATCAGAAGGCAAGCTGGAGAAGAATGTGAAGATCATTTGTTTTATCAGATGCCAGAGCTGCCTCAGGTAACACACAGTGAAATTAAATTCCATACTTTATTTACATGAATTGGTAAGGGAACAGTGGGTTCTCATTACCCTAGTAACCATTGGGTTATTCTGCTTTATTTCTAACCATAAAGAATGGCACATTCAGTACATACTTGGAAACAGAATGGAACAAACCACACATGTAAACAGCCTGAACTACTCCCTTTTCATCTCACCAAACTCCACTACTTTTGTCTTCAGTGGCCTATATTACAGCCTCAGCTATGCCATTCAGTAAGGTATAGGATCAACGTTGGGCTACCTGACAGGTCTCCAAAGTACCCGGAGACAGGAAAATCGCAATATTTTGAGTGATGTTCCAGAGTGTAAATCATCAGTGATGGAAATAAATATTTCAAAATTTGCAGGCGATAACTTAGACTGGCAGAGAAATGAATGAAGGCAGCACGGTTATGCAGAGAGATCCAAATCAGTGCAACTTGAGGCCATTTGAAAAGAACAACAAACCAAAACATCCTCCCCTACCACTGGGGAAAAAAAAAAGGGAAAAAAAAAATAAAAGGAAAACAAAGAAGATGCACAATATACAAATGTCAAATGTAAAACTCAAAGTGATGAACCTGGCTGCAGGTTTCAGCAGTGAGCCTGCGTGAGCAAATGTGCTTGACCTCCTAGCACAGTCCCTCGGTGAGGAATAGCACGCTCCTGTGATACATTTTATCCTTTCAGAAAAGATAATGTGAGCAAAAAGAGAATTACAAGTTCAGTTCTGGTCTCCACATCTTTAAAATGATAATGAAAAACGGGAGATGCACCGCAAAGAGCCAATGTGATATTCAAAAAGCTGGGGGAAACAAACAGTTCAGATGTTAGCATCTCAGTCTGGTCCATCAGCCCTGAAGTCTATCTTAGAATCACAGAATCATTATGGGTGGAAAAGACCTCTAAAGACCATCAAGTCCAACTGTCAACCCAACACCACCATGCCTACTAAACCATGTCTCGAAGTGCCACGTCTGCATGTACACATCGCTACTTGCTGACACGCAGTGGACCTTGCAGTGGGGAGGCAGCCAGTGGTTTGTAACAGTTTCTTCCACTTTTGAGATCTTTGAAAGGGAGTAATTCTGTTTAGCAGAACAACTCTGTTTACACTGTATATACGGACCACTCAAGGTTTGTCCCTGAAAAAAATCACAATCTTAACATTCTAAACTGGGTTGTACCAGATAAATTAAGATCAGAGAGACTTTTTAAAAGGAAATGGACTGAAATCCATGGCGAAGAGCTCAATTTCTGGGTACATTACCGCTGTGATACTTGCATCACCTTGGGAAAATCACTTTACACCTTGCAAGATGGATGGGAGCATCAACCTACCCTCTGGGCTCCTATGATACTTAAAATATTTAAGAGGTATACGTGCTCAGATACTAAAATGATGTAAATGCAGAAGGCACCAGGCATTTGAAAAGGTTCATAGTAGAACTAATTGTGGGGAAGTATTAATTATTATCTTTCAGATATAAAGAGCACCCCTGCACACAGAAAAAAGGGGAAATCCTCTGGACTCCGGGCAGGTAGTTCAGATCACAGTGGATCCATACACTGCCCCATCAATGGGTTATATTTACTCTGATTTTTAAATATGCTTTTTATTGCATTTGCAAAACACTTCAAGGTAGTGTAGATCTTCATAAACATGACAGTTGCAGCAAACATGTATCTCCAGCTGTCTGGACCATCCAGTAGCCAGGCAGCCATGGACCTCTGCTTCAGAATAAATCCGTCAGCTAATTGGGAAAAGAGGATGCAATAAGCAGAAGCCATGGATAAGATAAAATAAAGCACAATTCCATCCAAAGCTACTACATTCTCTTTTATTTCAGACAACTTATAGTACTGAGTATTTATACTCCTAACGTGTAATGAATTGTATCGTCACAGGAGATTCCCTTTCCTGGTCACCTTTAATAAGAAATATCAGAAATACATCTGTGTAGAAAATTTATTTATCTGAACTAGATAAAAAAACTAAACCAAAAAAAAAAGAAGTCAAAATACATTTAGCTTATCCCTAACTATCTATTTGGTGAGACTTATGCTGATAAAATTAAAAATCAATCAATCAATTTGACATGCAGTATTTTATTATGGGCAGAAAGAGAACTCTCTCCTTTGTTGACAATTTCATTTATTTCTGTGAATCTGGTGTCAATCACCCTTCCCATGCCCAATTTTTTCCTCCTATATATAAAAAAAAAAAAAAAAAAAAAAAAAAAAAAAATCAACACAATCCCCCCTTCCAGCCTAAGGAAAAATCCAACAATTTTCAGCAACAAAGCACTACTTCTTTTATTTTAAGTATTTTAAACTGTTCATTTATAAAGAAGCTTGTGAGATCTGGTATGTGTGAGTTTTGGTTAATCTATTCACAATAGAGTCCCAACCTCTAATTTAAAACTTTTTAATTACGGGAAACCTCACCACAGTACAAGACTCCACCTGCACAGTCAATCACAAGATCAGAGCCACTTCTTGTGTTTCTCCTGTGTAGCACAGAATGAAACTAATTAATTCTTGGCACTTGGTCTACCTGGGTAAACACGTCAATCTCTCAGCCTTCTAGCAAGCTGAGCTTCAAATGTTTCCTATGCAAGGAGTCACTCTTCAGCCAACATTTTTTTGAGGGAACTCACATGAGGGGACCTGCCAAATAGCTTCCTGCCAGCTAATGAAGTCATTGTTTCAAGAGAATGACAGGACCAGCGTTTCACGATTCCATCTACATCCAACTCAATAATGATTAACCATGATCTCAGTCTCCATCGCACAAAGTTCTACAATCTGAACCTGCCGGGTTGAAAAGGTCATCAAGCAATGTGTGTACTTAGATAGGCTGTGTCTACACCAGCCTCGTTCCTCAACTTCTAGCAAGGGAAGTAGCGTGCAAAAGTTGTTACAGATCTGTTCCCAGCATTTTAGCCACCGCCTAGTCCTGGCATTAGTTCCGAATAACGAGCTGCCTCAGTGTTAGCAGAGATGGTGCCTGCTCTGCACTAGCATCTACCTGCTTGAAGTGTGCAGCAGACACAATGGCAGAGAATAAAAGATTAAAAAAAAGCATAGCAGGAGTTACTCTCTTCTACATCTATATTCCAGCACGCATTTCAAACACCACCAGTAATCAATGCCACTGCACCCAATAAAACCCACTTCATTTTATGTTAGCGCTATTCCATCAGACAATGTAAAATCTTGCACACTTAAAAGGTTCAATCGCTCCTGCTACAAACAGAGCAGTGGGCTTATTAACAAAGCGTACTTAAAGTTTTCCAGTCTGGGTTGTTAAATTTCTGTACCTGAACACAAAAATGCAATAGAATCAATATGACGATTTATACCTGCTGAGCCATTTAGCTTTTCTGTGGGTATTTAACTTACTGACACCCACATTTTAAACAGCAGTTCTGGCTGTTCTTTCACTAAAAGAAAATATGCAGTAACAGAATCCACAAAAACGGAGGCAGTGTAAAATCAAAACTACTCTAAAAGTTCCTTCCCAGCAGTTCAGAAAGATCACAAGTCAGTTACCAAAAATACCCTGAGACCGGCTTCAAAATTTTTTTTTGAACTTCACTTTCTGATTTCTAAATTTTTGGGATTCAAAATAAAAAAATTTTCTCTGCATCAATTAGAACAGAAGTGAAAATTCTTACATAAACAAGAAAACCTGATGCCCTGGCATTGCAATGAAAATGTCAAACAGAAGCTGGTGCTACTGCCTCTGTTTATTCTCTGTTCTTCCATAGCAGGGTCCCCAGAATGACAAGGGCTATTTGAGTAGTGATACCAAAATATGTGACAACCTACATGCATCACAATTTATTCTCACTCTGTTCTAAGAATGCTAGGCCATTTGTCCCACCCGTTTACCTGTGCAGAAGTTGCCGTTCATTCTGAAATGCCTTCTGGCATCCAGGCAAAATGATGGTCAGCCCAAGACAGGAGAACAGCGAGAAACGAACACTTCCTGCAACGTCAACTTCCAGCCATGCAGAGAAGTCCAACTCAAGTATCGCTGTAATTCTGGGTTCTCTTTTAATTAAAAGGCTACGAGTGTAATATCGATTAACAGATGGAATTTAATATGTAGCCACTGCATACACTATAGATGGGGATACTGATTTTTCAGGGCAGTATTACCTTGTGATTAGAATGGTAACTTAACCTATTAGCTCTCTGCAGCGAAGCTGCTTCCAGTACCTGGGCTTGATCATTTACAGCTGGCACCTCTGCAACACACTGCAATTTCCATACTTTCATATGGAAAATTACACAGATGAAAAACAGATAGAAGAATAAGAAAAATAAATTTAAGCATTTTCCATTCCATTCAGACAACACATACAACGCATGACATTATGAAGACAACTGCAAAACAGAACGCACCACCTGGACACATTAAAAATGGTGACCCAAGAGATCTCAAGGAAAGCATTCAACAAGATCAGCACATATGAATATATGCAGTACATGCCCCTGTACCTGTCCAGATGAAATGGAGCAATGCCAACCTAGTATTTATGTTTCCTTTACAGCTTCCTCACCTTTCATAGCTTCTGCTTACCCTTTCTGTATTGGTTCACTACAAGAGCAGAAGGCTACAGCAGCAACCCTTTGAGACGCCATGGCTACGCAATCCCGTATTTTCCACTATCTGAAAACTAAGTCAAATAAACCACACAAAGACACAGCATTTTTTCTTTATAATTCTCCCTCACTTCTTTGTGAAAGCAGATTGGTGTGAGCCATGATACGTTATTGAAACACTATAAATCTGTTTCTTGTATTTTGGCCAGAACAAAGCAGTCTGAAAAATTTCAGCTGTACTTCCCCAGCCCTTAGCACGGTCTGTATGACGGCCTGTCATCAACAAGATTCCCAAGCCTGCACTCTCTCTCACTCTGGTATGTTCTACCTAGCAGCGATAAATATTATGATTTAGTATCTCCTGACCTAGGGACTTCATGACAAAGTACTAAATATCATCTTACTCACAGCTCGCATAAAATTTTAATAAACACGTTCCTACATATTTTGTAATTGGCACCATGCTTGATTCCGTTCTTTCAGTGTTACAGTTGCATGTCTAGGGGTCTGAATTAAAATTTAAGAAATTACCTTAATTTTTACAATAAATAGTTAGCAAGCATGCACACACATTTATGCATACACACAATCATATGCGCACGCTCTCTTTCTCATATTATATTTTATAAGACCAAATCAAAATACCATAAATCATAATTACCTTCAGACAAGCTGTTTTACATACGTTGTTTTTTCTCTTTCCAAAGAACAGTAGTGCTGAATGTCACAGAAGCAAAACCAACTCCCACACAACTTCAGATAAGCACTGTAGCTCTCTGAATTTCTTGGGAAGGTTGAAGGAAATAGCTCAACAAAGTTTGCACTCTGACAACTGCATGAAGGAGGGAAAAAAAAACATCTCCCCCAGGAAAACTATCAGCTGATGTTTTTCTTAATCTTGGAAATCCTACCTCTGTGTAAATTATGCATTTAATCACAGTGTTATATGATGAGGAATTGCTTTTCTGAGTTTTTTTTTATTACAAGACTAGAAAATAAGGTCAGAATAACAAACTTGATAAATGCTGACATATGTTTATCTACAACAGAAATTCTATTTCTTTTCTTTTTTTTTTTTTAACTAAATAAGAGTGAAGCAATCACTAAGATTAATCTACATGCCAGTCTAGCATTGAGCATTATTTCAAGTTTCACATTTCTCTCACCAAAGTAAGCATATTCCTTTCTCCTCCTGCTCTCCTAGTTTTCAGTACGCTAATAAGGCAAATAAACTCCTGGTGCTACTTTACTGGCTTTAATAATCTGATCCACTGTGGTTTTGAAGGTTAATTTTTATGCTAAGACTTCAATAAGAACAATTTTAAAGAGACTAGAAGTACTTTCTTAAACTCCACAAACACATGAATCATTAAACAAACATCTCTGAATAAGGCACAACCCAGCAGGGCTGCTACACATACACACTTCCTTCAACATTAACATTTTAATAGGTGATGACTGATCATAATATTAGGAATCCAAATGTACAGACAAAGGCAGCACAGCAGTGAGCAGACTCCACTGCACGTAAAAAGTGAACATGGTTTATCAAAGCAAAATTCTCTCTTGAGAGATTAAGCAGAGAAAATTTTTAATCAGTCTCAGTGGTGATATCTACTGGAAATACAACAACCAAAACTAACCAGAATGCCTCATATGCCAAACCAAAAGGCATAAAAAACAGAGGGGGAATAAAAATAAGTTTTTCAGTAACAGAAAGCTTTAAACAAGAAAAACCCACAAACAAAAAAAAAACTATGAAAAACCAACTCTATGTGATGCACATACGGCTATAAAATTGAAAGAGTTTTAGGACAGATATCCTAATGCCTCTTTTCTAAGTTACCTTTCTTAGTGTGGATGGGAAAAGTGAAAGAGAGATCTGAATTCTGTAAGCCAGTGCCAGAAAATGAGTTGGAGCACTGTTTTCTTCTGCTTACTCATCCCTCTCATCTTTATCGATGACCCCCAGAAGGCAGGCATTTGAAGACATGCTCAATTAATCCAATAGGCTATATTTACATTTTGACTCAACCACCTACATCTGCTATTGCAGATACCCTGCCATTCCTTCCTGAAAAACCCACTTTGCTTTGTCTTACATACACTCTAACAGCCAGTAGCTTTTCAGCTGTTGGGCACAGGTGGATCCTACCACATCTTAAATACCATCTCCAAATCACTTCAGTATTGCTTTGCAACAACCTCTGTAAGTACTCATGCTGAATTCTGCTCACAAAATATCTGCAGGTCCAAAATCTTTGCAAAGAGTAGGAAAGAACTTGTCTTCTGCCTTAAGAGGGAATTAACAGTACAAAAAAAAAAAAAAAAAAAAAAAAAAAAAAAGTGCCACAGTGCTCGGGATTTCAATGAAGTAAGGACTACAGAATCATTTGGGACCATGGCTCATAATATTCACTAAGAAAATGTGCAGAAAAAAAAGATAAGGTGGTGAATACTGCTGAAAATCTCTTAATAATGAAAGCAAGAGGATAGTACAGCTACTATCCATATAATCAGAAAAACAAGACAAGTCTATGGTATCCATGCAATGGCATCATGCAAAATAACAGAATTCTAAAATTTCAACCTACACACAGACATTTCTCTTAACATAAATCAAGTAAGTTAAACCAGTGGCTCACCTGCATATCAATGGTGAAATTAAAACCTAAGTTTTAACTGCTAACATGTAAACATTACTCTGATTTAATTACATCAGTATAATAAAAATCACAGTGCTGTTTACTTTGGAACGTTTCCAGGTGTTGGCCAAACAAAAGTTATTTGAAGATCTTCCTTAAAGCTACATGCCTGTTAGAATTTTTTCTTCTTACACCCTCCAACTGTGGATTTAGCAGCTGTAACAACAGCTGGGCAGTTTAGCAGCTGTAAAAGACAGATGCCAAGTTCTAGCAAACAGCTTCCTTGTAAAATAAAATAGGGTCCGTAGCAAGTTTTCATGGGCTCCCCCATCAGAATATTTTACTCTGCAACTTCGCACCAACTGGAGAGCTGAATTTCTGTCATAACGTGCTTTCGCTGAACTCAGCAGGCAGACTACAGATCGTCTCTCTCAGTCAGTTTTAACAGAGAAAAATCCTTTCGCTGTTACAGAAAAAATAATATTCTGCTACATTATTTTACTAATGCTTTATGTTCCTGTGCTCTTTTTAGTGTCAACATTTATTAAAAGGAAGGCTTTAATATCAGACATGAATTAGAAATACATTTAGTTTGCATTGTATCACCAAGGTAAAACTGGTAAAACTGATCTAACTGAAACACGAAAATACAGTATAACCCTTCTTGTCTCAAAACCCTGCCATAGTAGTGGTTTTAGTCATCAGAAAAGGAGGGGAAACAAAAAAGAAAACAAAGAAACAAAAAATAATCTCATTTGTACTAGTTCTCAGGGGTCCTCAGCTTTCTCAAGTCTTTTACAATTGGCATCTGTTAGAGGAGGCTAAAAATGTCTCTAGATACTTACTGAGCTAAATGTATTAGGATAAGAACACTTGCAGCTTCTGGTGACTTTAATTGCAGTTGTGGGCATTAAGTTGCTCACAAAATTCAGCCCACTTATTTCAGTTATCTAACTATAGGTTGTGTACTAACCCAAAAGAGCTGCTAATTGATAACACTGCTTATGGTGCCCAAAGTTAAAAGAGAATAAAAGGAATCAAGCACTGCTGATTGCATGTACTGTCTTTGTCTTCATCTTCTTCATCTCCACAATTAATGGAAAGTTTTACAAAATGGTTTCTCTCCAAAGCAGCAAAGAAAAACATGCAAGAAAACCTCCTCCTGGAAGAAGATAATATAGGAACATTATCAAACAAAATCAACAGACCTTCATAGGAACAAAACACGCAGAGATGCCAGAGAATGCAAGGCAGAAATAAAGTTCATTAAAAAAAAAAAAAGTATATAATTTGAAGTACACTTGAAGTACCACTTACTGTTTTGCTACAGGGACTAACATACACTGCAAATAACTACAATAAAATACGTGGAAGAAGTAAGGAGAGATTTTATGTCTTGAATACAATCATGCCAGGTTTCACTACTTCAAATATGGTCTAAGAATTTAAATGCAGAAATAGGCTATGAACAAATGACTGCAGACAAGGAAAGACTTAGACAGGTTTTACCACAGGTGCAGTAATTGATTGTGAAGGTATGAAAATGTAATACCCTGAAACTCCACTCAGAGCATTCTCCTCTTACTGCAAACGTGCTGGCAGGGCACATGTTCTACTTCACGACACACAGAGTAATGATCTGTTACAAGCGGTAATTACTCCTGCACATGTATAAAAGCATATTGTGCCGTATCTCCCGGAAGACGGCATGTACTAGAAAGAACAACACCTACAGCAGAACACTGTGAGTCTTAACAGAAGCTGTAAGAAAGAGGATGAGGAAATTAACACTTACCACCTGCATATTACCAATACAAAAATCAGTTCCTTGTGGCTGGACAATGTTAAATTCTACCGCATGCACTCTAATGCAATTGTCTCCAAACTTTTTGATCCTGTACCCCCAGCAGTAAAAAAATTTTTGAGCATGCACCCCAATATATATATATTTATTTATTTATAAACTATACACGTGTATGACTAAAAAGTTCTAATATTTTCTTCCCACACCCCAATGGATCATCTCATGCACCCCTCGTTGGAGAGCACAGCTCTGAAAATCCATACCAAAATTCTGGGGGCTTCGAGATGGCTACTACAATTAAGCTTCTGCTAACAGAGATTAAAAGTCAATCTTACCGGAGGCGGTGGTGGAGGGGGCCCTCCAGAAGGTGGTGGAGGCGGTGGAGGAGGAGGTGGTGGCGGCGGCGGCACAGGCATCCGTTACGATTTCTAGCTTCACGCAGTTATGAAAAATACAGACAGTCTATGTCCTTGAGAGGAAGGAAGGGAGGAGAAAGAAAAGTGGGAAAAAGAAAAAGAAAAAAAAAAAAAAAAAAAAAAAAAAAAAAAAAAAAAAAAGAATGTGTTTATACACTGTAAGCTGAAGATCAGCCAAATTTCTAGCTCTCAGCAGACTGAAGACTTTTATACTGCACTGCTTCCAAAACTACAGTACGAACAGCCTCATTATAGTTCTCCGATGACAACGTTCATCTAAAGAGCAAGCTCACAGATCTGGACAAGTGCCACGAATACCAAATACACAGATGCCAGCTTGTCCAGCTTTAACTATTATGTTCTGCCTTAATCTAGCCCGTAGCCTTGAAATGAAATTCTGCAGAGAACAAATCACAGTCAGCCACATGTAGACACTCCTGCTGGGACAAAAACTCCAATGACTTTAAGCCAGACTTACGCTACGGATAGCGTAAGGAACTTTGTAAGGGTCACCGGACCTGCTCCAATGTTACAAAAATAGAAAAAAAGAAAAAAAAAGTACAGGATTGAATAATAACTGAAGAAATAATTCTACAAATTAAAGTTTCATTAAATATAGTTCTATTACCAAATGACAGCATATAAGGACCAAGTGTTTCAAGTACTAAAGTCACATGTGTTTTCCTGCCATTTTTAAATGTTAACTTTTCAGAATTATTTAGTAATACACTGACTAAAAAGATACATATCTTCCCCCCCCAAAAAGCTGCATGTTATTGTGTTTTGTTTTTTTTTTTTTTAAATCTCCTGCAGAATGATAGGGCATCACTCACTGATTTTCATCTCTAACCAGCCCCCGACATGATTGCATCCTCTCTCAGTCTGAAGTCATCTCTAAAGCTAATAAGCAACTCTTGTATTCCATCAGTAAAACTGCAAATGGAAGTACTAGGCAGTGGCAAAGAGAGCCCTCTGCAAGCCATACTTGATAACTTCTTTTATTTTGATAGTGACTCTTGGCTAAATGCTCCAAACATGGGTTTACATCTAGTTTTATGCCCACGTTATAACTGTCTTCTGCAGCTCTTCACAATGTCATGCAAAACAGTGTCAAAAGCCCTACAATAAAGCAAAATATGACATCTGCTATTTCTTTCCTTTCTGTAAGGCTTTATCTTAGCAGGAAATTACATTGATTTGACACAGTTGTTCTTTATACATCTCTGCAGATCATAATTTGTTTTCCTGACTCCTCCAAGCACTTAGAAACATTTTACTCATCTTGATGTTTTTCTATAAATTTACATTAAGTTGAAAGGACCACAATTCCCAGGCTCTACTCCCTTCATCCTTCCCTTCTTTCAAAAAAGCAAGCACTCTGTTTATGCTTTTCCAGCTGCCTGAAACCTTTTGGTCAAGTTCTTCTTAAATTTAAGAATCACCTGTACAAGGAGGAGAAATTAGACAGTTCAATCTGGTGAGCTTCAGGAGACAGGACAAGACAGAAATGTAGCAAGTTACCATTTCCAGGGGAATACTTGGCTGTTTTGTTAGAGAGGGGTGGATTAGAAGAGGCAATGAAGTTGAAAGGTACATGCAGAATACAAGGAAATAGGCAGGTACATGCAGGTCCACTTCCCAGCAAGTGTACCTGAACAAGAGCCAGATAACATCTGAGTATTCTCCTTCTGCCTTAGCTTGTAAAATATTTTATGTGATATCAATAAAAAAAGAACTATGTAGAACCTCTGCAACATTTGCTTTCTCCCTTGGGAGGTTGCTGTGCAAAGGACTAGCGTATCAAAGCACCCCAGATATCTAACTGAATTTGTTACAATCACTTCAATAATGGCTTAACAAAACTTTCCAAGAAAGCCAGCATCGCAGCATCTCCACCATTCCACCCTCATTGTTGCCATGTGCAAAAAGCTATTATCAGAAGATACATCTTTTCCTCAATTAAGTCATTCAAAAACACAAACATAAGGAGAATGAGTCTTCCCTGCTAATAACGTTTCGGGTTAGTATCTTCCTACCCTGTGATACAGGCCTTTTGTCTTCATTAAGGATTTAGATGGGGAAATATGCTCTTAGTCAAATTAGAAAAAAAATACAACCCACGCTTCTGTGGCAGACCATGTGCATGGCAGCAGGAGGGAAAGCACACTGGGGGCGAGCAGCAGTGGGAGAAAGGAAATGGGAATCAGCTCTTGGTATTTAGAAGTCAATCTTGCATCTGAAATACAATCAGTTGACTTTTCTATCTGCCTCTCTCACCAGCCCCAGGCCCAGCTCCCATTCCTCCAAGTGATGCAGCTCAGTTCCAGGACCAGAAATCGTGCCCATCTACAACCCCAAATTAGTGCATGGGAAGCGTTCACTTCACCATGTATCCCACTCTCCTCCCCTGAATCTTCTTGTCCAGGGACACAGAAGCAGCATGCATTTTGGGGGGCTACAACCCACAACCCTCGAATGAAGTACTGGAGATGTCCTACAGCTTTCCTCCTCTGCTTTTTTGAGTCCTCCACACACAATCTTTCACAAAATTCTGCGTATGAGCCTCCCATTGTCTCTTATCACAAATCCAGAGGCTCAACGTCCTGACCTTGGCATACTTTTGTCCACACAGACAAATTCATATCTTTTTTATACCAATACTATTACAGCATGAAGGTCATCCCATTTAATACCTACACAACAAAGAAATATTTTCCACATAAGGGTTCTGTTTGTTCAAGAAAGCTTTGGGAGAAGGAATGTTGTCATTCTCACAAGCAGACACTACAGCAAAGAAAGACTTTATGCAGATAAAGGTAGGCATCTTTAACTTACCATAATAAAATTGGCTTGCCAAATTTAGTCATAACTGCATGATCTACACATTTTAAGATGTAGGATGGGGTACGACAACCTCTTTTGTATCACTACACTTATTTCATTTACATGGTTTGTATTTAAATAGAATTATTGAGAAGACTGCAACCCTTTCAATATATCAACGCAGGTTATTTGGAGGCCTAGAGGCCTTGGCTTCCATGGCTGAAGGCTGCCTCTTCTCCCCTCCTCAAGCTGGCAGTTAAAATACAGTTGGCAACTTCAGAACATTATAAGCTAAAATAAGCTCTGAATTAAAAACAAAAAAGGAGTATCACATTGATCAGTTCTGGTGTCTGTTAAGAGCCAGACAAGAGGGAAATGCCACAAAGGGTCCTTAAGGCACACATGCCCTTTCTCCTCTCCTCTGAAGATACATGTTTATAATTGGAAGAGAGGGGGCTGAACTATCCCTGAAGGACAGAAATACAAAGATACAGTTTTAAAAGTTGGCAATAGGTGGAGGGGAGAAGCCTGGCTGTCTAGCCTCAGTCTTCTCAGGCAAAAAGCAAGGTAAATCTTCCCTTGACTTCCACATCATGAAACAGAATCAGGCCCAAAAACTGTAGGATTTATTGCAAAAGAATGAAAATCCCAAATCCTGCCTTTTCTAGTCCACTTCTCTACCAAAGCAAGGTTGTACACTTTTTTTAGTGCTTTCTGAAGTCTAATTTTAGGTGTCCCAAATAACGTGGCTTGTATTATTTCCCCTGGGAAGCTTTTCCACAGTCAAATAACTCTCATAGTTTAGATTGCCTGACATTCAGCCTAATTTCTCCTTTTCTTAATTTGATCGTATTTGTACTCCACTGCAGACGACTCTACCATGTGCCAAGCAAAAGTTTCTCCTAGCCCTCACGATCGGTGTTGTGAAACATAAGAATTAGAATTCAGAAGTGTATTTACAAGGACTAACTATACTTTTTAAGTTGTTTTGTTTTGTTAAGTTGTCTCATCAGTCAGTAAACATTATTACTGTACTCTGTTCTCAAAACAATCGGTCTTTTTTTTTGTCCTCTTGGTAAGGGTAATTCTAAGACTGGTAATTTCAGACTGTTCCTTGCATCTTCTCACAGAGCTTGCTGGAACAGCAGCTGGGTTTAAGTAAGAACAGCAAGTGCAGTCCTCAACATAGAAGACAAGCTCCAAAAAAAAAAAAAAAAAAAAAAATCACAGCTATTTAAAAGCATGTAAGATGCATTTATACACAAAATTATTTCTTAAGTATTAACATTTATTTTGTGGTTTGGGTTTTGGTTTTTTTTTGTTTTATTTTTTTCCCTTTAATATGGCTATAGTCCTTAGGTGGTATACTCATTAATACTTAACAACACAGTCAGAATTGAAAATGCAACCCTTTTAATCAATTTGGAGAAAGGACTGCAAAATAACCGATCCATTATTACTGGATTTGCAGTCATTGCAACTGCCCACTCTGAGGTAGATAATTCAGCTTTGGGGAAATTTATACATTCTTTTTGCTTCCAAGTCAAGGCTGGGGTAGATATTTCACAGATGTGCAGGAAAGCTTATCTAAAACATTGGTCTTATTTTCTTGATTAAAAATGGAAGAAAAAAAAAGTAGATCACAAAATTTTAAATTTTTAATCAGCTTTTATATAATCAAATATGATTTCCTCATTAAGTATACTGTTGTGAGTTACAGCTTTTAAGTCCTTATATTTTAACAGAAAACAAAAAGAAATTCAAAATTACACAGGAGAAACAGCATCAATAAGCATCTGCTCAACTTTCATGATCTGAAAAGTAGACAGTGAGCCTAATCATGCCCGTATTTGCTCCTGTCAAACATCACCAAAGAACAGCTGAAGTAACTGGTACAAGCACACCACAAATCTTTTAAAAACAGTACAACACATGTAGAAGCAGAGAAGAGAAAAAACAGAGAGTAGCAGACATGTTTTCCACAGATCAATTTTTCTTCTGCCTCTAGCACACATGAAATGACTTGGAAAAAGCTTTTGTTTGGAATGAACTAGTTTAGATTTTAAGTATAGCAGAATCAAAATGTGTGATTTCTAAGCACCAGATGCTACATTTCTTTCCACCACTTTCAGTGTGAATGACTTTTTGTGTTTAGAGAACAGAACAAGGAAGAATAAAGGAAGAGCCCCCAGAGTATTGTCATAGTCTCTCTGCAGAAAAAAACCCCGTCCATAAAATATTTGACAGTGTCTGCTGTATTTGAAAGATTTAAGAGCAGTGCAGAAGAATGAAACTGTTACCTTCTTTTACAACTCATGAGAAATGCAAACACTGACGTACATACCTGTCTTACCAGATGTATTTTAATACACTCACAGTTATATTCCTGCAGCTGACTAAGAAAACTCTAGCCTTTCACCATTTCCTAGCAGACAGTACCTGGATTGCACACTGCTTATGAGACAAATTTCTGCCCTCGGTCACCATTTACATCACTGCAACTAAAGGCAGAATCTGGCTTTTTCATTTCCATTGAAATGTACAAACCTTGGGGGGCTCTTCCTCCATTTAATATCTGATGAAGCACTCTTACACAGCATTTGTCTACCCAGGGTCTGTGGGATTGTCTCACAGCACGTAACAGTATCCTGCATTGAAGCCAAGGAATGTAAGTTCTCCCCAGTTTGGACTATTTCCACCAGGCTTGTTCCAGCTCAGGGCTGTATCCCCTTTCTGCCCGAAAAAACCAGCCAGGAGCCTGACAACACTGAAAGAAACCGGCTAGGGTTGACCTAGCACAGATTACAGGAATCTGAAGACACCTTGCTTCCATGTGTGCTGTGGGCAGGTCCCTGCTGGGTTCCCTATGGTGCTGAGGCCAGAAATTGAAGTGCTATGTCTTCACAAGCCTCCCTTCAGAGGCAAAGCTGCGCAGATGACTTCATGTCCCTATACATGACTATTTCAGGGCGTAGCTTCCTCTACTCCATGGGGATCTGCCGTAGAAGACTAATTGCTGTAAGGGAGCAGAATAAGAGAATTTGTCATCCTCTTTTAAACAAGGAGTAAGAGAAAAGAGCAACACCTAAGAAGAAGAAATATATTATGCAGACAGCAGCGCTAACCTGAAGCTAAAGAGTCCAAAGACAAATGAGGTAAGTTAGAAGCAATTAGAACTCGCACAAAGACATAACTTTGCAAAGGAAACAGTTTATACACAGTTTCCTTAAATATATCGTATCATCCACACAGACATGACCTATTTCACTACCAAATATATAAACAATGGCAAAGTCGATATACACTCATTAGCAAGGTTAATCATTGGCCTAAGCTAAATAAAGTGCAGCTCAGTGGAAGTTCAAGGTCACTGCCGCATTCTGAAGAGGACCGTTTTATGCTCCTTAAGAGTTTCACCGTGAACAGCACCTGAGCTCTCTTAGTAGAAGCAACCTGATGTTTCAAGTTAACACTTCCAAGTTTTGTGGTCTCTGCAGAGAAGTAAATTGCACATTTTCACACAATTATTAAAAATACATTTATTTAGAGTTATTAATGTATTTATTTACTATCATTCATATAATATAAAGAGAGATATTTGAAAAGCATACCTGCACACAGAATGGTTTACACCAAAGAAATTCCTTAAATTGTTTAATCAGTTCCCTTAATGGACTAAAATTTTGCTTTCCAATTAAGTAGCTAGCATCAAAATAGAAAACCTAAACAAGGTAGTAGTCAGCATCTTACTTTTTATATTTGCTATACACAGCCCAACAAATGTCTGTTTTCAAATGCCAATCAAGTAAAAATAATTTGCAAACGTGGGTATCACAAGACTACCACACTTTCAAAATCCATGTCTCAAATAATTCTAAAATTCTCACTTTCAACCACATGATGTTTCATCAGAGATCCTATTTTAAACATTTGCAGCTTCCCATCTTGGAAATATAAATTTATAGAAACTTGTATGCATGCCACATCAAGTTGATACCTACCAGCTTAAGAAACACAGTCTAATACTGGCAATGCAAGGAAAATAAATCCAGCAATCTAACATGAGCCATTCTTCCCTACAATACAGTATCGGTATCATGCCCCAGTACAGGTTGTGGTCACTGCATGGTGTAAGGAGAATTGTCTTTATAAGGGACACAGAATGTGAAGGTCTGGTCACCGGAAATCCTCACCTCAAATAAGGAAAGGGAACCTTTGATCCTAATATTCAGTGAAGTTGTGATTACTTAACATTCCTTCTAAATCTATTTTCAATGGTAAAAATGCTAGCCTCGGTGTCCTGACAAATTAAACTACAACTTCTGAACGTGCTTATATGTTCCTACTTTCATGCCCTTATCTGTCAATCGTTTTGAAACCGCTACTCCATTTCAATGACATAGTTGGTAACCTCATCTTAGATGCTCCTTTCGGCAGAGTAAGGCTTCCATACTTATAAGAAAAGGTATATAAACCCCTATATTATTAAGGAAGCCTCACTACACTACCATAATGTTGCATCTTTATTATTTTAACTAATTCAGTGTTCTGAAATAAATAAAGTGCAAAGTGGTCTTACTGTCCCTTAAGTATCATAGCTGATATATTTATAAAACTTCCTACATGCATGAAGTGTAGATATGCTTTCTTGTACAAAAAAAAAAAAAATGTTAGCTGTTTTTGAAGGCAATGGATGAAATATCTAGCTCCACCAAACTTACACCCATTTATGCAGGACTATATTCCAGCTTGTGCAAAGAACAACAAATTGCAAAGTCATTTGCAACTGTTAATTCCCTAAAAAATCCCTGACAAAAGATGTTTTGATTTATAGGCCTAGGTCTGAACTTCTAGGAAAACAATGTTCTTAGAAGAAACAATATGAGTTTTATTAAATCGAAGATTCAGCCCTTTGACTTACTAAAGGACTTCAGTTGCAATTCTTTGTGAAAGTCATTATATTCAGAGAGGACAATGTGACTGATGCCTACATGTACACACAAAATAAGCAACAAACACCAGGAATCAAAAAATAGTCAACGAACTTTGCTGCCTGCTGAAGAAGGAAAATAATTCTAGCGATTAAGTGGCAATAGAAGATTTTTTTTGAGGTTGTGTCTATCATAGACACAAAGCAGCAAAGTGGTTTTCTACAATTTTCCTTCTTTGAACAAGTAGATTAGAATCAGCTGCCAAGAATACTTCCAATGCAGCCAGAGTCCATCAGACCAAGCAGAGGAAAGAGGATGACTCACTCGTTTCCACCAACTCTGGTGTCAAATTTTATGCTGATTTTGTACTCCACCTTTCACTTTTACCAGTTTGTATTTGGCCCTTCTCCTTCTTTACTTCCCTCTGTGAAAATTTATCTTATTTTCTCATGGTTTACCAGTCTCTCAAGTCCCTCTCTCCACTTTCTTCTTTGTCTTTGCTCTTTTCACCATTCACCTCACCTGTTGCCTGCTGTTGATGCAAGGCAAAGGGAGACAATTCATTTAAAAGGTAGAGTTGTCTGTCCTGGGGAAAGAAACATTGCACATGGTGCAAAAGTAAATAACTGCATGATGATACTAGAGATTCAACACAGGTTGCCAGTACTGAGAAAAACATGGGAAATGCAGAGCTAGACGGATTTGACTCTGAAAGAAAAGGAAATGTGATTCTAGGAAGTACCAGGAGATAGATACATCCTGACTAGAGCTGGTAAGTATTAGTGCCAATGTACAAAGCCTCATGACAGACTGGATACAAGACTGAAATTTTGGAGAAATATAACCAGGTAAAACAGCCTGGGCAGAAGAAAGCAGCAAAGCAACCACAGCATACACATTCTGCAGCTATACCGGCCTTTGCAGCTCCTGGTACAGCTTGTCCAGAGCCAGCTCTGGTACCCCCACTTGGCACTGCAGCATTTATCCTACTGCCAAGTCAATGTAAGCTCATGATCACTTGATCCAAGAATATTTTGTACAATCCACTTTTTGCATAATTTCCTTGCTACTTAGTCATTTCAAGGCTAAAAAAGGCTTTCATTCTGTGTTAAATGTTCCGTTGGGCCCTACACCTGTCACTCAGTACGCTACAGATACAGTCTCCACCTTCTCTGTCAATTTACTAATTTCAGGAGTAATCCATCTCTTATTATTTTTTATGCTAAATTTTCCGTTGTTTCAGTAGAAGTGAGGTCAGTTCTTCAGGGTTTAATTCTGAAAATACTCAAGCTGCAGTAACACAACATCACTAATGTGTCTTAAGCTGTTTGCACTCGCACAGCTGATCAATTGAAGCAACTTTCTGTCCAAATCCTAGGCAGAATTTGACAGATATCTTTGCAGTGATTCACGCATCCCCAAGAGGAGCAAACACTTCCTCTGAAAATAAGTTACTAAAAAAATGTTCTGTTTTCCTGATACGTAAGCCTGGCTTGCCTTTTCTGCTATTTTCTTTATGTCTCTACTCAACTAACACAACAGATCTGTAGATTTTGTACAGATACAGTGTTACTCAAGGCCAGGTTGGATGAGGCTCTGAGCAACCTGATCTGGTTGGGGATGTCCCTGCTCCTTGCAGGGGGGTTGGACTAGATGACCTTTGAGGGTCCCTTCCAACCCAAACCATTCTATGATTCTATACAACAAAAGTGTAACTGACTTGGACAAAAGCCCCATATTTGCCAGGACTATTTTATATGCAGTCAGCAGCGCTGGTGTGTGTACATTTTTCACTGCATAAAAGAGTGCGAGTTAGGAAAGCAATAATGTAATACCTTTCAAACAAGTGGATATGAAGGAGGAACAAAAGATCCCAAGACCTCCCTTGTGATCCAGTACCATTTTCTGCTCTCCTCTTTTTTTTTTTTTTTCCTTTTTTTTGTTACTTACAATGAAGAGAGTAAGACATGATACAGTAACTAGAAAAAGTTCAACGGTGTAGCAGTCATCTACAGACCTGCGTACAGTTAGTGAAAGGGACCAACACAAAGGGGTGACTGTCTCTAAATCCATTAATTTGCTTTATTCATCTAGAAGGAAGTATTTTACCGCTATCGCATGAATCGAGTAGAAGCACTGTAATTTCTAGCCATCACTTCTAGCCATCACTTTAATTTATCAAGGCAGACATTGCAATTGCAAACAGCGTAAATGAAGGACACAGTCTATCCATTACAGAGAAGCTGCAGAGCAGACACGGGTCGTAGTTTTCTTAGACATTTGTAAGGAGTAGTGTCAAGATTGAGCAAGTGCTTTCATGCTGAATTTTCTGTTCTTACATTTAATGAACTTTATCTTGTAGGGACCTTTAGTTCAGTTTTCCCCCACTTTTCACTTGGTATTATCACTTACACTGTAGCTAGAGTATAGCTGATTTGCTGCTCTCCTCGGCCTGGGCTGGCTACAAAATGATACCATTCTCATCACAGAAGGTTATTTATCTGTTCGTAACAGCGGTGAAAGATGACCCAGGGCCAATGCAAAGAAGACTCAGGTTCCCCACACACGATCTTATTTGAGAGAGAGGTATTTCTGGTAGTCTAAAGGAAATCTGTTTCAGCTGTTGTCTGAATTACCAAGGCATGAAAACACGCTTCTCACACCTTATGAAAAGTCTTTAGCTGTTTCACATACTTTCAAAGCAATCCAAAGGCAGCTTTATACCTGTCATGTACGTAACACTGAACGAGTCCACTCAATGATACTCAAAAGTCAAATTAAGGTGGGTATATTCAAAAGAATACCATTTTGTCTAAAATTACATTTTTTTTTTTTTTTCTCTCAGATTTGGAAGGCCCAAGCCCTGTTTGCAAATATAGCACTGTTTACATCAATGGTCATCCTGGCTGCAAAGCCATTGGACAACCCTCAGCAAGTTTGCTGATGACACCAAGCTGTGTGGTGCCGTTGACACGCTGGAGGAAGTGGATGCCATCCAGAGGGACCTGGACAGTCTGGAGAAGTGGGCCCGTGCCAACCTCATGGAGTTCAACAAGGCCAAGTACAAGGTCCTGCACCTGGGTCGCGGCAATCCCAGGCACAAATACAGGCTGGGCGGAGAATGGATCGAGAGCAGCCCTGAGGAGAAAGACTTGGGAGTGCTGGTGGACGAGAAGCTCAACATGAGCCGGCAATGTGCTTTTGCGGCCCAGAAGGCCAACCGTATCCTGGGCTGCATGAAGAGGAGCGTGGCCAGCAGGTCGAGGGAGGTGATTCTCCCCCTCTACTCTGCCCTGGTGAGACCCCACCTGGAGTACTGTGTCCAGTTCTGGAGCCCCCAACATAAGAAGGACATGGACCAGCTGGAGAAGGTTCAGAGGAGGGCCACGACGATGATAAGAGGGCTGGAGCACCTCTCCTATGAGGACAGGCTGAGAGAGTTGGGGCTGTTCAGCCTGGAGAAGAGGAGGCTCCAGGGAGACCTGATAGCGGCCTTCCAGTACCCCAAGGGGGCCTACAGGAAAGATGGGGAGAAACTCTTCAGTAGGGCCTGTAGCGATAGGATGAGGGGTAATGGTTTTAAAATAGAGGGAGGTAGATTTAGATTGGATATAAGGGAACAATTTTTTACACTGAGGGTGATAGAACACTGGAACAGGTTGCCCAGAGAGGCGGTGGATGCCCCATCCCTGGAAACGTTCAAGGCCAGGTTGGACGGTGCTCTGAGCAACCTGATCTGGTTGGGGATGTTCCTGCTCCTTGCAGGGGTTTGGACTAGATGACCTTTGAGGGTCCCTTCCAACCCTAACCGTTCTATGTTTTTATGATGCTATGAACCCTGACGAAGAATGACACAGATGAAAAAGCAACTGTGAAGTCCCATTAAAGTTTTGCTACTATAAGCCAATTTTCAGAAAGCTTCAGCATTTCAAAGACAGTAACTACTTTGTGTAAGGCCACAGACTAATTAAGGAAGATCTGTAAGAATAGTGGTAAAGGCATTCCAGAAAGCTATTCCTCAAAATTGCATAGCAGTCACTAGTAACTCAGTGTGAGGTGAGTACTGAAGACTTCTATCTAAAAGAATTTACTGGATATTATAGTTGATTACTATGTTTATTTAGATAATAATTTTACATATACTTTGAAAAAGCCAGGAGTCTTTATTCTGGCACAACAGAGCCTAGTATCATTTTCCCAAAGCAATCATCTGCTTCAACATTTTGTTTGTGATCTTAGACCTTAATTTATTAGACTTCATAATGAATGGCATAAAATACCCACATAGTAATGCAGAAGATGCTCATACAAATCCAGGACCAGTAACTTGTGGAAGTCAAGGGTAAGAGAACCGAACTGAGCTAGTCCAGTCTCACCTACTTTTAGTAACTGAACAGAACTTGTCTAAGTCACTGACCACAGAGAAGAAAAGCTTCCACAGAAGCAGATGCCTCTGAAAAATAATGTAATTCTTATAGATGAGTTATGACTAACAAACATACAAAGAAATTTGACACCAATCCTTTCACTGCTTTGCTTCCCTTTGGAGTTAGGAGATTTTAAAATATTAATATTATACTATTTAATATCAGTTAATATTTATTTTAGATATAATATAAAATAGATTTTTAAAGCTTCAAAGTTGAATAGAATGATTTACTATCTCTTAAAATGTGCAAATATTTTTCTATTTGTTATGACTAAGGTATTGTTTTCACTCCAAGATCTTTTCAGAGGACAATGAATTTCCCCAAATACTGACCTCATCAGCAGCAACAACAAAAATTTTTAAGGGTAAAGAGCATCTAGTAGCATCTACGCTACATTCTGTTATGACATTCCACAAACACTGCTGACTTATGGTATGCTTACTGAGACACAACACTGCTATGTTTTGATTTGCTGTTTGAAAAAAATACCTAAATACTTTCTGCAAATTCATGTCATTATGTACACAATCCTAGCATAGACCTTTCTGATGTAGTGCAGTAACAGAAATTGAGATGCTACAAGATCTGTATTTATATTCCCTTTGAGGGGAACTGATGGAGAGAGAGGAAAAAATAAGGGAGTTGCTTTGTATTATACGGTATGATTTCATAAATATAATCATATGTTGCTCTTTCCAGTGCAGTACAATCACAGAATCAGAATCTCAAGTGTATCTTAATCATTTCTAGGAATAGATCCAAACCAGCAATGACTTGAACATTGTACCTAATGAATTAAGCTTTGCATCTGCCCCTAAGGAACCAAAGTCTGTATATAACGCTGATCGAACTATTTATACATTCATAGAATGTATATTCTTCATTTAAAAAAAAAAATCAAATTTCTTACTTATATTGCAAGCTGGTACAGGCACTTGCACTTTTGTGCAATTTTGTATAACACAGCCTACTGGAGCCTCGATCTTAATAAGATGTTGTAGTTAATACTTAAAAATGTTTAATAGCAAGGTCACTGTAACATCAAGAGGGGTTGCATGTTGATTGCTAAGCCCCAGGATCTTCTACAGGAGAAGAATCAACTCCCACAGAATTTCTTTCTGGTTACGAGTCTAACCCACATTTTGTCATCATCATTTACAGCAAAACATCCAAAGCATTCTATCAGTGAAACAAAACACACTTACGCAATCTAAGAGTCCCACACTGAGCTCCTTCTATGTTACCTTGTACACGGAAGCTGGTAACTGATGGCAAAGCAGACTCAATCTTTCCACCCTCAAGCTGGGCAATGTCCCTCACGAGCCGTGGGTGGCAGCACATTCCAGTCGGGACACTGTTTTGGGTCACAGGTTCAGGCAGTGAAGGGGAACCCTCCTCACATACCTAACAAGCGTCCCAGCTCAGACTGCCATCACGGAATAAAGTTGTATGCCTTTCCTTGATCATCTTCCCTCTGGCTCGCCTTTCTGCACACAGGATGCAAACTGAAGGCTTTTAACAGTGATTATGCAAATACACGTTGTTAAATAAACAGAAGTTTGCGCTCGATATACAGATGGAGAAACTGAAAACACTGATTTTATCAGGAAGCAGTTCAACAATTTGTTTCACGCAGCAAGCTTGCTAAGAGGTATGACTGTTATCACAATTTTAGCAATATTTCATCATCTGAATCAGCAGAAGCACTTGCAAATTTCAGCCCATAAACCCAGACTGCCCCAAGGCTGAAATCATCGACCTCTCTCTTATAGCTCAGTGCCTTCTCTCCTAAATCAGACTCTACCTTTCGGAAACCTCCCTTAGTAGTATTCCACTTTCAGTAACAAGTGAAAGAAAGGCGTGTTGGCCTGACGCGTCCTTCCTGTTCTTAGAACTCCCGAACTTTGTGAACAAGGCAAACACACCCTTCCTCCACAACTCCCCGCACAGGGCCCGGGACACAACCACCGCGCCTACGCCTTCGCAAACTCCCAGCGTATCCTAAGAATAATAACAGAAATCCCTCTCGCTGCCCTCTATGAGCAAATTCCCTGCCGCTCCGTATTAGCGCAAACAGGCTGACGCAGGTGTGACAGGATTTTAGTCATGTTTTTACCCACGTTCATTCTTATTAAGTAACAAACCTTTAAAGCAGCCTTTCTAACACCTCTCCAGCACTCCCCCTGCAATGGGTACGTACTCAACACACCGCGGCTTTCACTGTCACTCAGCCCTTTTCTCAGCTGACCTATTCCAGCACATCTACTTCAAGGGCAAAAACTAGGGGAAAAAAAAGTTATTCCTATCCACCGCCGCCTGAAAACGGCCCGTTTCCCTTCACCTGGAAAAGGAAAAAAAAAAAAAGAAACAGGCAGCACCGCGCAGAACCGGTACCTAAAGGTGCAGCCGCGCGTCCTCCGGCGCTGCGAGTAACCGCATCCCAAAACCTCGGCTCTCCCCCCTCAGCCCGGCCCGCCGACCGGACCCTGACCGGGGAGGGACGCGGGGGAGCGGGGGTGCCCGCCCGCCGCCGCGGGGCCGGTTACGAGCAGCCCCAGTAAGTTTTGTCCGCCGAGTTGTCTCGGTCTCCCGCGGCGCGGAGCGGGGAGGTCCCGGCCTTCGGGCCGCGGGGAGGCGGCAGCCTCGGACCCCACCCCGGGGCCTCCAGCTGCCGGGGGCGGCGAGGCGGGACGGAGTCACACCCCA
>WHYT01016855.1:539033-568729 GCA_009806455.1 Tetrax tetrax | reverse complement strand
GTTCTGGCCCCAACGGCCCCGCCAAGGCCTGGGTGCCGGTGCCGCCGCCCCGGGCCTGGCGCCTGCCCAGGCGGGGCTGTACCTCAGGGAGGGGGCCCTGGCCTGGGCCTTCCCCCGGCGGCTCCCTTTTCCATCCCCACCCTCGAACGCGGGAGGGTGAAGTCCAGCTGCAGCCCGGTGTACCATCCCACGAGCGGGTGCCTTGGCAGAGCTGGGTGCTTTTTAAAGCCCACGCGGAAGCCAAAATGCTGCCCCGTGGCACGGATTAAAAATGCCACTACTCTGTTCCCCTGCCAAAAGCTGTCCACCTGCCGAACCGCTTCTGCCCAGCAACCCCGCAAGGGCCTGCGCTTGGAGCTGGCTGGGTGCCCTCATTTTTTTGTGCCCCAGATTGTGCACTAGAAGCATCTAAAAGGAAGAAAAAAAAATAAATCTTGTTTTCTTCTGGATTTTTTTTTAAGGCAGTTTGCAGATGGAAATGTTACGGCTTTGCCCTAGTGAGCCTTGTTTCTGTCAGGGCGAGGGAGTTGCTGGCGAGCGGCCTCCCAGCCAGCTGGAGGAATGAGGCACCCCCATTTCGTCATGCGTGCAGGAACGTCAGTGCCGCTGAGCACGAACAATGTGTCACCCTCTGGGTTCTTGTCTTCTCACTGGCCTTCAGATTGTGCTTTCAGGTGGCTGAGAGGCAGGCCTCTCTTCTCTGGATTTCTCTGGAAAACCTGTTTGGTTGTAGGAATGTCAAACCGGGTTTTCATTGGTGGTTTCGTTTTCATAAAGCGGTCCAGGGAAATTAGCGTCGCTTGGATCTGAGCGATGGCAATATCAGCCTCTGAGACTGGTGGGGAGGCACCGACGGGCTGCAGCACCTCTGCTTGTCAGGGTAGGGGCACAAAAATCCGTGCATTAGATCTCTCTGTCCTGTCTGTCTAGGGGTGTGAGTTTGATTTATTTTTCTGAAAATATCGTCCTGATTGCTTGTCAAACTAAATAATTCTCCATCCTAAGTGTCTGCCATAGTTGCTTCCACAGTGGTAAGGAAGCTCTAAACCCATTTCCAGCTGGCCACTAGTTTGAACTTCAAAGCACAAAACAAAGCCAAGAGTGCCATAGGTAGTGCCCCAGAAAAATAAAAATGTAAGCATTTACTTAAAAAAAATAAATATATATATATATATATAATGCCACACTTGAAAATAGCTTTTATTACTCATGCAAATTAATCTCAGCTGAGATTTGATTTTAGATTGCTAATGCTGAAATAGACTTTGTCCACCTCTTGGTTTAGATCAAAAAGGAACTTAGGAGAAACAAGCTGCAAGAGTGTGCAGGAAAAAAGTTGGGTTTGTCCTGTTCCTGTGAATTCTTTCATTTCCCAATGAGGTCCACATAATGACTGCAGAATTTGTACAGTGCAACAGTGACCATTTCCACCTATGCAGCTGGACTGACCTGGTATGAAGGTTATGCACTGGTCTAGTCTGAAACAATCAACCTCACCCGCGGTACATAGTTCACATACATGAAATACACTGAAGTACGTAATAACTTGCCTCTTGGCTAGTGGTAGCTGGTTACAGAAACATCTTGCGCATTAGATTTTATTAAAAGAGCCCTCCAGGGCTGCATGCCTAGAAATTGTAAGTCGTCTCTTTCTGTTTTGTCTTTGAGAGGTGTAGAGGAGAAGAAAAGAAGTGCTCCCTTTCCAATGCTGAATCGGAATGATGGCACTTCAGGAGCACATGGTGGTAGCGGAAGAGGCCAAAGACTTCTGTACAAACTGCAAGGAACTTTGTGAAGGCTAGTGAACTGAAACTCCCATTTTTTTTCTGGCTCACCACGTGAAATCCTCCTCCTCACAGCTGCATCCAAGATCACAGAAAGGGCAATGCAGCAAGGACAAAACTGACCCCAAATTGTTATATGGGCCGTGCCTTTCCTGGGTTTTATTATCTACCAATTTAAGATTATTTGAAGTGTTTCAAATACAGAAAACTTGCCTCAAACATACTTGTAGTTAACACTGGTAAGTTTTACAAAACATAGCCATAAATACAAGTTTATTTTCCATATGTTCCATCTGCATAACTATTAAAAAATTATGTTGTATACCCAAATTGTATTATTACTCTTGACACATACATTGTAACATGGATCAAACAATACATCTGTTTCTCCAGAGAAGGAGAACCTTTGCATCTGTCCTAGCCTCAGGCTGCTGGTGCAACATTCTCTGTGGTTTTTTTGGTACTATGTTGCAAAAAAAAAAACCCTTATTTTGGGTTTCGCCACAGTTTGGGAACACGTCTCTCAGGCTGATCTGGGGAATACTTCTGAGTGGCTGTCCTGAGCAACTTAACAGCCCCAGTCTGCCATCTTTCTATTCCAGCACAGGCAGCTGCTATACCCAGAATTTTTCTCCCACATTTCCTTCCCTTGCTGTGTCTCGTGCAGCTAAACCCCAGCTCATACCTTCAGCCTTGACAGCCTACCTAAATGAGAAATTTTGCATCCTCCCATTTCTGGTCCTAGTCCTTCTTTGGAAAGATTAATTTGTTATGAGCCTATAATTTCTATGAGGTTACAAATGTGTAGTCTAACAAGTGTATGAATGAATTGCAGGATAAACTTAACCTAAACCAGGAGGAAGCAGAAGCTTTGTCCTCTCTATACCAAGAAGCCATGACCATTAAAGACAGGACAGATGCGAATGGCCTGTGGTGACCTACTATAGTATGTGGTGAGTGATGCTTCGTAGCGAGAGAAATTTCATTTTGATTCATTTGGTTTTGCTACAAACAACTGAAAAGAAAATTAAAACAAATTTTAAAATGCATATTGCTTAATTGAAGTTTCCTCCCATTCATAAATTGTTCAATACTGGATAATAATTTTCTTAGCAAATATATCCTTGACCATTTCTTTAAAAACATCTTTGTACACTAAGAGCTTGTTTATGACACTGTCATCTTCAAGACTCCCCAAAATCCCTCAGAAGAAAATGAAAAATACCTGATATAAATGAAACTATTTAAGAGGAGATAAAGAGTGTCCCAAACAGAGGAAGAACTCGATCTCTTATTTGGTGTATTGTTACTGATTTTGAGTAGAACAATCTAGGATGCTTCATTGATATGTGTCAACATAAATATTTGTCAAAGAAAGTACTTCTTATGATAAATACTTATACTTTTTTCCCCCTCCAGACAATACAAGGAAAAGCTGAAAATCTTCATTCCCTTGCAACATTTGTACCTTTGTATTTTGAATAAGCACATGTAAAGCTTTCAGTCACCACTGAACATAAGCAAAAAATTATCTAACTTTAAAGAAAAAAAAAATTAGTTTAAAATTTGGTCAAGGCTAAATACATCTGTCAGAAAATATGGATGGGTTTGTATTTGGTATTATTTATGCATAAATTTTAAAGATGTAACAAAAATGCCTATAGGTTGAAGCATTTGTACATGATGTAAAAAATAGTTTTTGCATAAAAATGCATGAAACTTAAATGCTTAAGAGCAGAAATAAAAAAAAAAGTTTCTTGCTTTTAGTATGCTATTTGATTACACTTCTGAATAGCTTTCAACACTTGAAAATTCTGTTGCAATAGTAATCTCAACCATTGTGTTTGATGACTTTGTTAGCTCTAATTTCACAATTAACAGAGACATTCTCACATATGAACAGAGATATTCTCATATATTTGTCTTCAAATATCAATCTTTTACTTTTTCTCTGTACAAATTCTGTCCTTTCTATAGAGAGTTAATAATAACTCAAAACTTTAATTTTGCTCTAACGAATTTTAGTCAAAATTCCTAGAAGTTACTTGAGTTGCTTCTCACAGAACAATGGAGTAATGTTTACAAATGCAGTTTAGACTGCAATATTGAGGAAAGCTATAGACAAATAATTAGTACAGATAATTTCCCTACAGGGGGATATTAGCATTTACTTTTTTTCTGTGTTTTTAATACAAATCCTAAATCCTTACTCCTGATCTTTTTGAGCAAGCTGTTTGCTGAGTTCATTGGAAATGAATGTCTAAGTACATTCAGGCTCATAGTAAGTAATTAGTATCTAATGTCAATTCATTCCACTAATTGTAGTTGTTCTGCTTATTTCTGTTTGTGCTGTGGGTTGTCTTAAAAAGTATCTCTTAGTAAAAAAGCTTTGGATTTTCTTCAGTGCTTGGTTCTGCCATTCATTTTCTGCATGACCTCTGTGAAAGTACTTAATCGCTCTTAATAGCATGAGTGGAACAAGAATGCATTCATTAATATTTGTGAGGCTGCCAGATACTATGCTGTTGCAAGCATTTACAGTACCTTAAAAAAATTATAATTGCACTATCCAGCTGGTTAATGTTTATCCAGTTATTGTACAGCTAAACAAAAAGCAGAGAGGCAGACCTACTGTTTGCTCTCCGTTGGTATTGAATTTGAAAAGAATTTTTCTGCGTTAAAGCCGTAGAATTAGGCAGTAGATGAAATACCATTAGCAGGCCTCTGTAGAGAATAATGAGCTGAAAGCATGCCCGGTGCTAGTCTGCAATTAGGGTGAAAAGTGAAATATGGCAAGAATCAGAATACCGGTTTTGAATATCGCTTTTGAGCGTATAACCTTTTCATCCCCACCAGGGGGAGTGTACTTGAAGATAATAATTAGTAGGCACAAACAGTGTATTTGAAGAGGATGGTTTCCTTTGCCACTTTCTTGAAATAGAAAGGTACTTTGTGATCTTTGTGAGCAATTTTTTTTTTTTCCTGAACTTCCTTTTGCTTCAACTGTCACATTAGGGGAAAGAAGCAGCATGAATGTTTTTCTACATCCTGGGCTTTGAACATACCTTGAACGCTTCTTTTTTAAGCATTGATGTCAAGTTCAAGATTTAGCTCAAGAATTTACCTGGAACAGGATGCTAAACAGCAAATTAAAGTCTCCTACATAACGGCATACACAGTTATTAACATGGTATGTGCAGCTTGGGTATTAACATAGTCGAAGAGCGATGCGACTCCGTATCTGTTCATCTTGGGTACAAGTGCCCAGGTAGTCCCTACTGCTCCTGATGGTAACTCAGGTATGACTGACTATTCTCAGCAAATTATTGTACTTGCCTTATACTCTGCCTCTGAATTACTCCTCTTCCCTGTCTAGTTCACCACCAGTCAAATCTGACATACCATTCAACTCTGCAGTCCTCAAAATCCAGGGATGAGTCTACGTTGTTGGACAGCAGGAGATGGGCAGGCAGCAGGTCTCATTATTTGTTTGCATAAGTAAATTAGCAGCTTAACATGTGGATATATTATTGTAAATCCTTCAGATTTTCTTTGAAATAATAATATGACCCTTTCTGTCTAAAGAAAGATACAGCCTCATTTGAAACCAAGACTTAAACATACTGTTAGCAAATGCTTATTCAGCTTTTCAGCACAGAACAATAAAATCTGACATATTTATGGTCTGCTGAATATGAAAAATATTCATGTAAGTCCTGTTGGAACAAATGGACTCAAACATATTCTTTACAAGCAGTAGTATCAACATTTTTAAAGACGTTTAAAGGCATTTTTCTCTTGAAATATAGCTGATGTCTGTCCTAGGCCCTGAGAGCACTTAAAGTACTTTAGACTCATTGTAGGGATCTGAAGAAGGGAGTGCCCTCTGCTGTGCTATATGCAGGTAGATGTTTCAATCAAATTGTTAAAGGGGTTGAAGGACTATCAGCAAATTCACTGTCAATATTCTCAGCAGCAGTTATTGATACTACCATTGCCTGGTTTTGCCCAAAGTGACATTATTATTGATGTAAGGAAAAAGTTTTTACAGTGAGGGTGGTGGAACACTGGAACAGGTTGCCCAGAGAGGTGGTTGATGCCCCATCCCTGGAAACATTCAAGGCCAGGCTGGATGAGGCTCTGAGCAACCTGATCTGGTTGGAGCTGTCCCTGCTCCTTGCAGGGGGTTGGACTAGATGACCTTTATATGTCTCTTCCAACCCAAACCATGCTATGATTCTATGATTCAGGTACTATTACTAGCCACAATAAGGCAGAGCCGAAAAAGATTATAATGGATAATTTCAGGAGGAATGGCTGGTGAGGGGGAAATAAATGAGAATCATGGAGAGTAGAACACACAACTTGTAAGTGGAAAAACAGTAGTCACAAACCACAAGCAAGAGAATCTTACAACTGGGAATACAGTGCTGAGAAGCTACTGCCACTGGCCTGGGCATCTCATTTGAGCTCCTGCAGAAGGGAGCGTGTTGTAGTGGTGAGGAGAGCAGGAGAAACAGGCCCACCGAGCACCAGGGTGCAGAAATGCTGCTGGACTGGAGTGTCATATGTGGTTGCTCAAGGCACCACGCTGGAGGCAGCTATTGGGAAGACGATTGCTGGGAAAGGGAGGATATCAGATAAGCAGATGGAGGGAAACAGTAGCTTCTGTTTGTGATATTAATTGTTTATTTTTCTTGTTCTGTAATTGTATCCCTTTCAGATCGGACTTTTGAAGTACAGAGCTAGCAGAAAAATGGAAGTGAGGAAATATAGCAAATATCTATGACGGAAAGTTTGTCTCCCTCCCACACCAATCTTGAGCTCACTAGTACTGTAGAAAGCACAGGAAGCAGGGAGATCAGTATTGATCAGTATTAATACTGCATTGCATGCTTTTTTTCCATAAAACCCTTTAGAAAGTCTTCAGAAAAGGTGTTCAAGGCCTCAAATGTGTGGCAGGAGTGGTGTAAATTTTACTGAAATTTTTATCTCACTACATTTTTTTTTTTGAAGAATGAAACTTGACAATATATTGGCAATAAGCATCAAAAAGAGAGGACTGGATTCTCCTCCTCATTCGCGTTCTCTTTTAATATTTTTTTCTTTCCTTTCTCTTCTTTATCTTTTTTTTTAACTTTTTTTTTTTTCTATTTATGGCAAACTGACATGATAATTTCTGGGAGTTGGTGGTGTTCCCATAGAAACAGCCTTGATTTGATGATATCACTGCAGGTTGCTGCTGTTATTCTGCTATGTTCTAATTAAAATAAAATCTTCCTAGATTAATTGCATTTAAATCTTCAGACATTTTTCTATGTAATTGGACTGGTATAATCTCCATTTTTCTTTTGACCATGTCTGTGTGGGGCCAAAAGACTTATGATGATCAAGACACTATTCTTCTTGAAGCAATCTTTTTGTCTCAGTTCTCCAGTGCTCATAAAACCCAAGTGGGCTTTTATAGCTAATAATAGTACTTATAAATGGCTTTAAGTGATTTGTGGAATAAGAGCTGTAACTATTATGTGCCACTGAGGAGCTGCTTCCTTTACTCAACGTTTAATACTTTGCAATGTATTTGTTTTTCTTTCAGCATCTCGATGCACTTTCTATTATTATGACTTAAAGTGGTAATGAATTCTGCATTAAAAGCCAGATGTTTAAGTATCTGGGATAAAACTCTCCAGAGAAGGAGTTCAATTGCCTTGCAGTAACTGTCCTGGAACTGTTGTCAAAGGCATGGTGTGTCAAAAGCACTCTTTTCACAGCCTTGTTTGCATCCACTTCCCCTTGTAGGGCATAGAAAAGGCTTAATTGCCAACTAATCATTTCTAGATACTGAGACGAAAATAAAATTGCGGACTAGTCGTGAAGGTTAGAGGATGGAAGGGCAAGCAGAATGCAGTTACTGAAGCAGCAGGATTCCTTTGAGTTTGTGTGAGTTTGAGAGAGACCCGGTGCAATTATTGATGCAGGCAAAGATGCCTCACCTTCTTTGGCAAGCGAAAACTGCTGTTGTGAGATTTGCTACCATCCGATTTGAGGGGACGAAACACAAAGAAAGCAACCCAGCTCTCGTTCTCTGATTTCTCTACCTGTGGTAAATGAACCCACATAATCTCAAGCATTAGTATTTCTTAGTAAAAGGCAAGATAATTAAGACTGCAACTTTCATTTCTCCCTAGGAAAAATAAGATTAATATGTCTTTTGCAGAGGAGATGGTAATTATAAAAATGTGGAAGTCCTACAGGTGGAAAACTTAAGAACAGAATTTGAGGCAAGATCTTTTTTTTTCCACTTTCTGCATTATAAACTTGCCATCAAATTCCCTTTCACTTTGTGCTATTATTGTGCTTTGTCATTTGTTTTTGATCATATATTTATCAAGTCACTATGTTCAGCCTCAGATAAACTCTCATAAATAAAGAAAATTCACCTGAACAAGAGGTAAAATGGGCCAAAGCTGAACACATTCTGAAGAACAACTGGGAAATTAAATGTATCAAGGCAGAGATCACCTTTTTGTTCTGAGGCTGGAGTGGGCTGTTTATGGTAGGGTCAGAGAAAGCTGCCTGAGGATTCTAGATACTGCAACAGTAAAAAATTATAATAATATTTTTTCCCTTAGAAGTTGTTGCGGTATCCCGACCTGCCCAATCAGTCAAACTCGTAAGCATGGCATGCACTTCAGCTCAAAATCAATAAACAGAACAAGGCCAAATGAAATAATTTCTAATTGAGTTTCCAAGGTTAACAAAGACCCACTGTGCAGAGGAACAGCTAAGCACTAATCAGGCTGATTATTTGCATGTGTAGTACAAGAGGGATGCAGAACAGGAAAGTCTTCCCCTGAAGCCGCCCAGGTAGCCCTCAGTTCCCTTTCCCTCTAGAAAACTCTGCAGCAGGACAGGTGCCAAACTACGCAGCTGCTCTGCAGCAGCAAACCTCGTGTGGCACATTTCACCAGCTGAATTAGCCTTGGTACAAGGGGCAGAGTGACCCTGCAGAAAACAAGCTGCTGGCACATTGCTAGCAATCAACCAACACCTCTGGGTTGTACCAGGTTGCCAAGTCTACCCTAGCCAACTGGAAAGTCACTGACAAAACACACTTCAAATGTTTCCAGGCAACAAGGTCACCATGTCTCCATCAGTTATGCCAGTTGCTTTTTACCCAGCAGGCAGCTACTTTGTCTTAACAGCTAATTTCTGCCTTTTCTTTGCTTCTAGCACTCTCCAGTGTATTGAATACCACCCTCTTCTCCTGTTGGGTGCCAGTTTCGGAGTCTCCACTAAAAGAGGAGGGATTTTGATGAAGAATTTGCTGAAATAAGAGGTTTCACACCAACTGCTTCTACGATAGCTATTGCTTTTAATGTAGTTTAGTGATGTGTGCTTCACAGATCTTTAGTCATCTTTGAGGTCATCTATGTCTCTTTCATTCTGATTTATAACATTGTCCCTTTATTTCACTTCTTTCTAAGATTTCCAAGTTTTTAGTTTGTTATTTGAAGCAAAAAAAAATTCCTTTTAGTTTAACTAGAAAACTTTACTTTTTAAATTTATAGTTCATAAATATCCTGTGAATTAAACAAAACTCTTTCCCTTTTTTGAGGATGGTACATTTCTTTGTGAATTTTGATAAAAGTATATGCAGTGTGGAATAAAATAAGATTTATTAGGCAAAAGTGTTGTGCTTACACCAGATTAGGCTTAAGGCATCTTAGTAGTATCAGAAAAATTAATTTTGCTGCTTGGAGAAGAGATCTGGGTTCTTCCTACCACAAGAAAGGAGAAAAGGAGGGAATGGAAGGACAGAGCTATGGTGAAGAGTGGAGAGGACAGTTCAGGAAAGCCAGACTTGCTGCTGCCACAGGAATGAGTGAGGATGACAACTGCTTGTTTTGAAATGGCTCGTTCATGTCCTAAGCAACAGCCCTGGCTGGGTTTTCAGGCTCCAGCTTTGACAATGCAAGAAGTGGGTCCATGGATGTCTGCTGCCTACGTAGCTCTCGTCGTCTCTGCTGATTATAGTTGACCTATGTACATACCCAGCTTTCACTTAGGGCACAGGGAGCAGATGTTCAGATGTTCAGATCCTCTCCTTGCCTGATTTGGAGCAATTTAGGTCTGATATTTTAGGGGAGTGCTTTGGTCCTTGACTCAGGGGGTGTTTGAACATCTGGTTTTAAAACTGTCCTCTTTGTTTAACTCCAGTCACGGGGCTGGCTCTGGAAGTCACAGATGAATGCTCTGCAGAGCACTGTTGCTCATTCTCTGGCCCAGAGAACATTTGAAGTGTATTAATGACTCCTCTGGGAAGGACTGTGAGAAAGTGGTCCTGTTGCCACGTCTCTGGCACTGAACCTGGATGTGGTTCCAAGTTCTCAAAACATGGAATTATTCTTGATTTTCACCAAAATTCCCATTTTCCCATTCTGTTTTTCACCCTATTCAGCACGCAACTGAAATTTATATTTAGTATTACGTTATTTTAACTACAGTACACTTTCACATCACCGACTCCCACCCTTATTGTAGCAGTTCTCTTCTTATACGTCACAATACTGCAAGGTTCAGGTCTTACAGAAATTTGAACTGAACTACAAAAGACAGAAGGAAGTTTGGTTTTTTTTTTTCATTTCTGAATCAAATTCTGTTTTCTTTTCCTAGTATTTAAAGTTCTGCATGTTTTTATGGAACTCTGCCGATCTGATCCAATGTGTTTCTGCAACCTTAGGGCTCACACACGATTGAGGTACAAGAGCTTAAGAAGTAACTGCACATCAGCTAAGCCATGGCAACTGTTCTGGGCTCAGGCTCAGCCCGTAGCAAACGTGATATAATGTGAGTTATCTTAAGCCTCTTTCATGACGGACTTATCTCTCCCCTGTACTTTCCTGGGAGGCTGCTGGCTGTTGTTATTCCAGTTGCACTGATTTGTCTATTTGGGCTTTCTATCCCCCTATTCTGTCAGTAATTAAATCACCTCCTGCTATACATTTAACCTTTAAAATCTTTCCTTTTTTTACTTCACTTTAATTGGCTGCTGCTGCAGATACCTTATCATACTTCGCTTTTACATGGAAGTCTGTACTAAACATTACAGGCTGGTTAGAGGAAGGTTTTCAGTACAGAGGAAAGAAAGAACAAGAGTGGATGCAAACAAGTCTGTAGACAGAGACAGCAAATCCCTTTCTAAACAAATGCCTCCTGTATAACAGACCTCTCATCTTACCTGACTGCTGATGCACCAGACTCCAAGGGTCTGACCAAAAAGGATGGATGAAGAGAGAAGTATAACAGATGGACCCAAGAGCGTGAGGCCGCCTGACGGATGTGAAACCGGGGTGCGTGGCTACTGCTTGGGGGTGACTTTGGTGCAGTCCTTCTTTGGTTGTGGGGGCAGCTCTCAGAGGCACTGCCAGGGCTGCAGGCCGCACGTCTGGTACATTTGTTTTGCAAATGTTAGAGATGCAGACTCTGCAGGGAGGCACAGGTTAATGCAATGCAAAAAGAGCCTGGAAAACAGCAAGTCTAATTATTACAGTTGTGCAACTGAAGGAAAGAGGAGAGTGTGACTGCTAAGGGCTCAGATACCAGACAAATGTTCAGAATGTCTGCAGTCCATCCAGACTAAGAGTGGTCTACTGTGCTATTGCGTCTGCAGACTGGGACAAGTCCAGCATTGAAGGATCCACAGTCTGAGCTGAGTACCTATCATTGCTGAGGCCTGGAGCTTGTGTGCCTCCTTCGAGTTTGGGTTAAGTATGTAACCATTTAGAAAGGGCATGATAAAAGATAATACCCAACAATATGCCACAAGATATAAGGAACTAAATAAATGTACACAAAAGAGACTTGCAGCTTGAGGGTTATGGGATTCGGGTAGCTGGACAACTGACCACTGCTTGATTGACAGTGAACCGTTGCTATTTGTTATCCTGTCTTAATAAAGTAAGGCTAGTGATAAATCTGGTGTCAAGTTGAGCTCTGTGGCTGAGCAAGGCTGTGAGTGAACTTGGTTCCTGGAAAAAAAAACAGGATTTGAAATCAATTTAGGAGCACCTAATTGTGGCTTAGCAGCTGCACCCTGGAGAGCCAGGAGCAGGAGTGAGGCATACATTGCGGGGGCAGGCAGTGCAGAGGGCCCTGTGGGAGAAACTCAATTGTGAGCACTTTGTTCTCGTGGCATAAAAAACAACAGGTCTGAAATAAAGGAACAGAAGTGTTTTTGAACAAATGTCTTCTTATCCATGTTTTCAGCCTTTGGGACTTTGGCTTACTCTGCTAACACAGAGAGGTGGAACTAAAGCAATCCTGACATCCAAGCCTCACTAGAGTCCAAACTCAACATTATTTCCAAAAATGGGCTAGATACAGACTGAATGTGGATTGGATTTTTTGCATCTCAGGGTCTTCCCTGCAGTTAATAGCAAGGAATATTCTTCCCTCATCGTTTGTGTAATAAAATGCAGCAGTTATTTAGTAGCCTACTGTGAAATGAAGAACAAGACCACCTGTCAATGGCTGGTGGAGCTGGGTGCAGCAAAATTGTCCTGACAAGTCACCAGGAGGCTGCCACATGTTCGCAAGAGATTAGTGCAATCATGGGACACCTATGAAATCTGCCCTGAATGTCTGCAGTCAGGTGATTACTTTCTATAAGAGTTTTTATCTCTTTGACAGATTGTTCATTGCAGCATTGCATCTGTGAAGAGAAGACAGTTGGCCTACTTCACTATTTCATTACTTTAACATTAATAAAATTGTATAAGTACATTATAAGCAAGAGAGATGCACAGATTAAATGGAAACAAACACTGCCTTAGACCCATGAGCAGATCTCTATTCTGAGACAGTTGCCAAAATTGTGACTTTTTCATCATACTCTCCTACACAGAGACATAAAATCTATGCTAAACATGTTAAATTTCCATTAATGTATATGAATATGTAAAAAGAAAAAGAGTTTAGTTTGACATAAATGTGATTGTCATTACTGTAGTGAAGTATACACACATCCAAACACAGGAGGATGCTGGTAAAGAAAGCTGATCCTTGTTTTCTGCTTCAGTCTCTCAACATGGCTTAAGCTGACAAAAGGATTAATAACCTTGTCACATCACAGAGGTTAGAAGTCACAAACTGACACTGCTCCTATTGCAATAACTGTAGAAATGAGAATAAAGGCAAAGAGACTAAGAGACTAAAGGCAAAGAGACTATGTTGTTCATAGCTATTTATTCATTAAACCAGTAGAACTTTAAACACACCAGGTCATTGTTCAAACCCCTGCCTAAATTTAATCTGCTTGAAGTAGCCAGACTTGTCTGAACTGAAGTGCAAACCCTTTGAGGTGTATGATAGAGATCCCATCTGTGCTGATTCACAGCGGTGTTTTACAGCTCGCAGCTATGATGCTGTAACTCTTCAGCTCCAACCGCAGCAGCACATAGATCCTTGAGGTTTGTTTCCCCCAAGGTCCCTGGTTCATTCCTCAATGTATCAGTCAAGGCAGCAGCCTGCACATGAGCTTCCACTGCAAAAAAGAAATTGCATGTAAGACCTTGATATGATTGAGAAGATAGCCTAGTAAATATTATTAGACAACATCACATCCTAGGCAGCCAACATCAGCATCTTTTGATGTATAAATAGTCCATGTAGAGGACTGGGACATTAACTTTGAATGGTACCCTCACCAAGTAAAGCTTTACACTAATCAAGGAATTGCAATTGTATGATCAATTTGGAGGCATAGTTATTACAAGGGGCACAAATCAGGCAGTTTGGTCCACCAACGGCTACATGAGCAGAGGACAGATAATACACTGGTATTGAAGTGCTTTGCATGTTTAATTCCTACCACTGCCCAGTTAACCTCTAGTTTTTGTACTGCTTAAGCTGTATCAGCTTAAAAACAAATAAAATTAACATGCTAACATTCATCCTACTAAAATAAGGCTCATCTAGTCCTTTGAATTTAGAATTATTCCCAACCAATGTTCATTTGCACCAAGGCCACTGTCATAATCCAATGTAATCCTCACGCGTTTGTATGCACCCATGAGCGGTGGAGCCTTACATCCCCCACACTCTTCAGGACTCCCTCCTGCCCTCTACACAACAAATTTCAACTGCACCCTGTTCCTTTAAGCAAAAAGAAGCAGGAAAACATAGGTCTGGCATTCCTCCCAGGGCTTAAACAAACACATACCTAGCTACATGGGTTTATGAACATATTCCAAGTATGAGTAACATTTGTATAACTACACGCATGATAAAGCATTGGGTATTTTAATTTTGTCACGGTATCTTCAGGACATGAATTGTACATGCTGTAACAGTGTGACTGCGACACCGGCAGTGGCCACATCGTGGGCACAGTCTGCTCTGATACCCATGGAATGACTGGAGCTGGCACTTGTTTTCAGGCGTGACTTCCCGTGCGACTGCCGGAAGCTGGACTTCAGCATACAATCTGTCTTGAAAGATAAAGTTATTATACACAGCAGCAATCTTTATATAAAATTTCCTTTGGGTCTGCTCCTGAGTGGCACTTGGTCCTTGCTGCTCAACAGGGAGCCTGTTGACATCAGCAGTTTGGGGAATGGTCTGTGCTGAAACACAAGCCAAAGTTCCCAAGCCAAAGTTGTCTGTGTTGGATCACTGGCTCGAAATGGAGTACTGTATAGGTGCGGGAGGCTCTTTATTTCAGAGAATGAGGGAAAGTCATCTTGTGTATGTGTGTTTTTCTGTCTTTGGAGCTGGTTGCATTAGGTGATGTATGTGGTTGGTCACATCACAATGAGTTACCAACAGGAACATTTCATCATGATAAGGTTCATGGATCACTGGAGACATAAAAGACTTTCTTTGTTTAAGTGCCCAGAAAGAAGTTGCTCTTCGGCATTTTTATTTTTCATTGAATAAATAATCTGAAACTAGAGACTTGTCCCCCACCTTGTGAGTGACATTTTAAAAAACTGGGATAAACAAGAGGATTAATGACTGCGTAAGGATCGCGTTTCACAAAGGGCAGGATCCAAATGCCTTTGCTTTTGTTAGGTGGCAGATTGCAGCCTATGGAAGTTCTGGATGAAATTACTTCTCACAAAGTCCAGAAACATTGGAGGGACACACCACGGGCCAGGAGCTGGCCACCTCTGATAGAGGATTCTGTAGCTGCACCTAAACACAAATTTCCGGGATGTTTTCCTTCTGCATAGCTGGTTTTTATGAGTAGTAAATAATGTGAGCCTAGAGAGAGACCAGAGAGACCTTCTGGTTGCAGAGCCTTCCAATGATACTGAGGAACACAGTCAAACTGATCTGAAAATACTGTTTAAAGATGACTTTGCTTTAAAGAAATTGCTAGTTGTAATCCCAGGCATTAAGGTAATCTAAAAGTGATGTGAAGGTACGTCAGTTTTGCAGAAGAATCAATAATGCTATGACTTCTGTCATAGAATATTGAAAATATTTTTTTAAATGGCAAGCAAATAGGAATGGAGAAAGCAATTGCAGAGTCCTATTCAGTGGATTAAATGCATTGACCACTATGTAGATGTAGCATATGAAGTTCCTGTTCTTCACACACTTTCAAGTTGATAGTTTCCTTTTGTGAATCATGAACTTTTAAGTGATAGCTTTTGGTAAGCTCAGTGTGATAAATGGAAACAAACCAGATGATTACCCTACCACAGAATTACAGAATGGTTGAGGTTGGAAGGGAACTCTTGAAGTCATCTGATCTAACTCCTCCTGGTCAAGCAGGGTCACCTACAGCCAGTTACCCAGAACCATGTCCAGACATCTTTTAAATGTCTTCAGGGAGGGAGATTCCACAACCGCCCTACGTAACCTGGGCCAGTGCTCAGTTACCCTCACAGTGAAGGTTCGGCTGTCCCTTCCAACCCAAACCATTCTTTGATTTTATGGAAGTGTTCAAAGTCAGATTGGATGGGGCTTTGAGCAACCTGATCTAGTGAAAGCTGTCCCTGCCCATAGCAGGTGGGTTGGACTACATGATCTTTAACGGTCCCTTCCAACCCAAACCATTCTACGATTCTATGAAAAGTGTTTCCTGATGTTCAGATGGAGCCGCCTGTGTTTCAGTTTGTGCCCATTGCCTCTGGTGTCCTGTTACTGGGCACCACTGAAAAGAGCTCCATCTTCTTTCAGATATTTATACACATTGATGAGTAATCCCCCCTGAGTCTTCTGTTCTCCAGGCTGAACAGTCCCAGCTCTTTCAGCCTTTCCTCATACGTGAGATGCTCCAGCCCAGGATACTGTTGGACTCTTGCTGCTAGGGCACGCTGCTGGCTCATGTTCAACTTGTTGTCCAGGACCTCCTATGAGTATTCCTCTGCAATCATACAGCTTACAAGTCACGTTTATTAGTCCAGAAAAATTGCAACTATATAATAGCACACTAATTTTTAAGAGACTTAGCTGCTTGAAACCCAGTCACCTAAAGAAGTAGACGTGTTACTGCAATCATTTCTATTGAGTTTTCTGAATGGTGCTAAGTCAGAGTTGTACAGTCCAGGTGGTCCTTGTCTTCATAATAATGGACGTCAATGGTTTAAATAACAGGTTACCTGCTGAGGGCTGTTTCTTTTACAGCAGATCATGGTAGTGAAAGCTATGTCATCTACATTTCAAATGATTTACCTCCTTGATTAATCCCCCCTAAAATAAAAAAAAAAAATCATTTAATTGCACGATATTTGCTTTGTATGTGTTATTATAGCGATATTTTGATCTTCACCATCATTTCTAAGCATTGGTATACACACTGCTTCTGCTACAGGAGCTGAAAAAATGGCGTTAATATTCTTTTACCACTGGGTGGCGATCTCTTAAAAATTATGAACGCTAAAAGTATCTTGCCCGATCTTTTAATTTCGGGATTACTAAAGGAAAACCCAGAGATAAGATGTTAATACTTCTGAATACCAGTAGTGAAGTCAGTCTAATGGGAAACAATATCCAAAAGTCTGCTTTCTAAGGCATCCCAGCAGATCTGGCAATGTTGAAAACAATACCATCATTTTATAATGTCACCTGCGCCAAAGTATTTTCACCTCAGTTTCTCAGAAGAAGTGAAGGGCTTTCTACACAGCCAGTTGTAATTCCTAGCTTTCGAGATACATTTTAGGTGTAAATCCTCTCTGACAGACTTGCATTTTGAAGTGAATCATGGTTGCCTTTCAGTCACTGGCTAGGATTTTCTGATCCGTACACATTACACATAAGCAAAACTTTTCTGCTTGCACCCTGAAGGGGTTTTGTCAAGTTAGGAAGTCCTAAATGTGTATCTGTTTAGTATAAAAATGAATAAAGATTTAGCCACATCTAAATGAAATCAAATTCTGTAGGGGTGCAATGTCACATTAGCTAATCTATCTGTGAATTTCTCTTTCCTTTTATAGAGTTTTGCAAATTTTATAACAGTGAGAGTGAACTGTGACCATCCTCTCACAAAATAGTGCTGCTTCCTAAAGCCAATGCCTTTCTGACTTCTCCTGTACTTTCAGTACCTGTAATACTGCTGGACTTACTATTTACCATCCTTCTCTACATTGAACAGTCATAGTGGAATAGGTGGTGAAATAAATTTCTTCTCATTCTTTGATTATTGTCCAGATTATGAAGCCACCAGGAAAGCTTTACCTTCAACGACAGCATATGAAGTGCACTTCTGCAGGTACACTCATTCCTTTATCATGCCCTCTGATAGGAAAGTGGAGGAGGCAATGTGAGCAACAGGGCAGACAAAAATAGAGAAGCTTTCTCAGAAACCTAGCAATTAGAGTTTTCAATATACTGAGTGTATGTATTGTCCACATACAGAATTTCTAAATGGGTTTATCATGTAGCCTTAAAACACCACTGTCTGTATAGAAGAATTGCTGGATACTCCAAATTCTAGTTAACTAGTTGAACTAGCAAGCTTTTCAAATAAGGGTTAGGTGTAGGTTAGATACAAAACTGGCATCCAGTCTTGCAACTCTAGAGAAGAAATCTCCCAGGTTTGAGAAGATTTACAGAAGTGATACATCATAGATGCATACATTATTGTACTGCATCTATTTGAAAAGGTACTTGTAGTTTAAGGATAACTCTCAGTAATGTTGAAATATGATCATAGCTATACTTGTGTTAAACTTTTTAAAAGACTGATTAAAAACTCCAGTGATAGTCACCTTCAAATTTGGCCTGGATGGAACCACAGTCCTGCAGCAAAAGATTTAGATTTCATATAAGGTGACCACTACCTTTTCTCAGCCTAATCAGGAGCCAGAAGACATGTCCTTTTCCTTTTGACTACAATTAAATACAGAGATATGGTTTTCAGTGAATAAGATAAATAGGTTGAGCCTGGACTCTGCCAAGTGCAAACAAAAGCACATGAGCAAAGGTTGGCACCACACCCGGCTACCCTTAGTGCTTTTATTTTCATTTACTCAACTTAGTTACAGCTGAACAGCTTGTGATATGCCTTCTTGCAGTCACAGTACGTGCTGGACAGGTTAACAGGACCAAATTGTCACGGGTCTGTGGATCTCCACAATCTTTCATCTATTGCTTATCCTAATGAGATAAGAAAATAAGTGCCATAATTTTTGGAGTTCATAAGACAGTGTTCAAAGTATGAAACAATAAAAAAGCCATATCATGGAAGGGAAGAAAATGTTATTAGCTTAGCTACAAGACTCGAGGAGTGTGGCTCCTCTGCCGGAGCACTGTTTCCAAAATGTTTGCCTGTATGTAACATGTTCTTACAATGGCAGTAGCTCCTGCCCTACATCTCACAGACTTGCTTCTTCCTCACTGGCTTTTGGATTTCACCAGGAAACTTAACCCTCTGGCTGCTGTGGAAAGGCATAATCGCCCTTCTGAGAGATCATCTGGCTCGCGGCCAAGACATTCTTGCCTTCACTGAGTAAAATGGAAAGGAATTATGACCACAATAAAACATTCAGCTTACTAATTGCCATTTAATTGCTGTTCAGCATTTCCAATGCATTAACTAGCAATGATGGTGTTACATAAACACTTGAAAGCATCAGCCGACTCTGTAGGACGCAGGGAGAAACATAGCGTGTCTGAGTGTGCATGTGTGTGCGTGTTCACATGCATGTTTGGAGGCACTAGACATGAAAAGGCTTCTCTTCCCCACTCTGAGGACACCTAGCCATGAAGCATACAGGTATTCCCACCAAAGGAATAGCCACTGAGTCTGGATGATTCTTTCCTACAGACTTAATGTCCCCAGAGGATGTATCTATATTCCAATATCAGAGCTCTCGGACAATGGGCCTCCATTTTTCAAGTGAAACTCCTGTTTTTTTACGTTCTCGCCTATCCAGAAACACCTCTCAAAATGCTGTGCTTCCTTAGAAATGCTGTCTGAAAATGCAGGATGAAAAAAGGAAATTAAAACAAAAGCAGAAAAAAAAAATTCCTTTTCTGTAAATGGGAAGAAGAAGGAAGATAGGGAATAAATTCAAACCTAAAGAGATTCAATATTTTTAGGAATAGCTGTCAACGAAAAGCAGTTCCCTTCAGCTCTTGAAGAATGCTCAGTTTTCCATGAAAAATCTTTCCTGCTACTACGGTCTGCCTGCCCACCTCGTTCAGGGCTGCTATGTGCCAGGCTGTTCAAACGCACAGGACAGACCTGGAGCACTTGTAATCTCAGGCTGGTTTAAAGGCACTCCTACGGGCCGTTCCCTGGGAATCCATCGGATGTGCTGCGCTGGGGGAAAGCTGGTGTGAGCCTTTGCTGTGGACCTGGCCCCTCTGCCCCCATCCCCTTGCATTGCTGTCAATGCACAGGGAACAGCATTCGGAGAGAAGCGGGGTAGGTACTGGGGCAAGGACCTCAGGGCACCCTGCAGTGTCCATCCCCACTGAGTCTGATGCAATGGCTGCCCATCCGCAAACGTGATTGTGGTTATAGTGAGCTGAGACGTAGTTGCTGGGCTGCATTTGAAATACTTTTAGAGCAGTGCAAATCCTGAAAGCGTTCTCAGCTTGTGTGCACATCAGGAACATGGGCCTGCATTTCCCATGCACCCCACTCTCTGTATCTGTATCTGGCATTAGCAGGTTAACACCTAATTCACATGGTGTGAATCCTGTTTTATCGTTCTCTGCAGACTCTAATGAAAAGAGGGAAGACTGATCCAGAAATCCCAACAGTATTGTCCCATCAGCAATGGTTGAGATGGCTTCTCCACAAATGGTGTGCACCCATGCCAGCATTCCTCACCCCTCTCCTTCTGCGCTCCCGCATCACCATTTTGCGGCACAAGGAGTGAGCCACCAGCACACGGGCACTGCAAAGGTCTGAGGAACAGCGCTTTGTAAGCACAATGTCAGCAGAGGTCTCAGTGAGATGTGGGTGATGTTTTGGTTAAGATAGCTCTAAGGACTATGTAGATTCAAATCTATTTTCTGCCACAAGCTTCCTGTCTGATCTTGGTCAAATTACTTAATCTGCAAAATAGAGCATAAAATAATTCATTTTAGAACTCTTTTGGGGCAGAGACTTTCTCTCTGAGACACAGCTGTGTAGTATTGACTACAAAGTACTGTGGATTTTATTGAGAGTGTCTTGACATGTTTGTAACGTATAATGAAATAGTAATGTAGTAGTCGTGGGAAATTTTCTTAGTAACCCAGAGATTACCTGGCTTGAGGGATTACTTTGGTTATTGAATCTGACTTCATATATACCATGAATTAGGAGGTTTTCATGAACAATTTCTTGCTTGAACTAGAGCCTCTTTTCTATAAATAATTCTTTTCCTAGCTTAAAATTGCAACAATTTTATAAAAAATTACATCTTATTTATAATCTAGATTTGCTGCCGCCCTGTCCCAGATCTTGTTATATCTTCGTCTGCTAGATCAAGGAGCCTGAGATCAAAGTTTTATCATGCTGTGGCTCCTTTGTTAAGCTAAATAGATTGAACTCTTCTTGTCTTACACTATGAGGTATATTTTCCAGTGCTTTAATCATTCTTGTATGATCTCCTAAGATCAGTCTTGTCTCTAATCATTCCCAGATAAATGAACTAGATGTTCTTTTAGAAGTGGCTATACCGGTGGAATGACGGAGGCAATAGGCCTTCCCCACTCATTCTCACCAGTCTCCTGCTCACACATCAAGTTTTATAGTAGATATTTTGGCCACTAGAAGCTTGCAAAGAGGGCTTGCCCTTCATGCTCTGGTTGCCCTACGATCTCTGTAAGAATTAATTTTTATTTGTGCACATTGTTTGATGTGACCAGGAGACCCAGGCTGATCTCTATCCATGACTCATCATCTTCATTTTTTACCCACTACCTCCAGTCTTTGTGTCAGCTCAAGCTTTCAGCAGTTGGTAAGACTGGGAAATATTTTTTCTTCCATGTAACCAATGAAAAATGTTAAAAGACATGAAAATAAGACCCAGTGCATGTAAGATTTTACTGACAACACAACCATTCCAATTTCCCACTGACAGTGGGATTTTGGACCTGCCAAGTTGCAACTATTAAAAATATGTGCAATATTATTTTATATACTTTCAACTCTTACTAAAAAACTAATGTCTTTCCATGAATATTTCTGCACCGAAGGGTTTCTGTACCTTATAAGCCGTACTTTTGACTTTATAGTCAAGGTATTTAAGTAGAAAAGATTTTTTTTTCTGCAATTTCTCTATCCAATGTTCAAAACTGAAAGTGAAGGCAGCTGATTGCTGGCTCTTGTTGAAGGGGTTGTGCTCCCAAAGGAGCACCCATCTGCACCTAGATCAGTCTCCCTGTGTCAGGGACATGCTCTTCTGCAGTCTCCCTCCCACTTGACAGTTTTGGCTTGCTCTTCGACTGTCACTAGTACTGAAACCAACTCCTCTCCCTCATTTTTTGAAGTCTTATTTGAAGACACTGCTATTTTGGTATTCGGACATGTTTACCCAGGCAATTTTTAACCTGCTCTCCTTTTCCCAGAAAAAAAAAAAAGTGAGAAGTCTCTGAAACTTGCTTACAAGTAAGCAGTGAGAGTGTCCCCTTATCTCGACCTCAGGAGACCCAGCCACACTATGTGAACAGATGAAGCTCCTGCTGAACCAAATGGGTGGCCAGCAAATGCCAGTTCTTGCTCCATGCTCTAAAAGGTCTCAGTCAAAGCCTTTCACTGCCATTTAATCATTGCATTTTTATTGCTAATCCCTAATCTGAGTTGGCAGATTTACTGCTCCGAGGCTATGCTTGCTGCTGACAGATACGAGCGTGGATATTTGCTGTCTCCTCGGATTTGTGCAGCTCCAGGGTGGGCACTGTGTTGCCTGCTGCGTAAAGGCAACATCCAGGGACTGCTGCAAAAGGCTGAGCTGAGGCATTCCCTCATGCTGGTTCATGCCCGTTTTAGGGTTCTCTGGCTGCAGACCAAACTATCTGAACAGCATTTTTGCTTGGTTAGGAAATGACTGGCTTCAGCTCAGGCTGGAAAAGGTAAATGTTTGTGGGCACACTGTGAGAAGTGCTGGGAGGGTGAAGAACACACGCTGGTGTGAAATTTGGAATCCTCCCACACTGGTTTGCTCTGGACTCTGGAAACACCTGCAGTCACCAGTTCTTAAGAAGCTTTTATCTTTTATCTACTGCTTCTTTATCAGAGCTAGTCATTCTTTTTAACATGCACTTTGCAGAACTCATTTATGGCTTAAGTTTCCTCAAGGCCAGAAGGCTGCACTCCTCAGAGTCATTCTGGAAAGCGATGAGTTTTGGCATCTACAACCCCTTACAAATCTTATTGTTGAGCAAGATCCTAGATCACTTGCAGTAAGAGGCTTTTCTTTATATTACTCTACCTTCCTATAGTACATGCCAGGTATTGTGAAGGTGGTTACAGTCTTTGCTGGTGTCAAAATTATCCTAGGTCCATACAGGGTTTGTAATCATTCAGCATGTTTCCCAGGACCAAACAAATGTTTTCAGCAGGATCAGCTTAGTAAAAATTTATTTCCTCTGTGGGACTGCTCCTCCTGTGTCCATAAAACAGCCAACAGAGACAGCCAGCCATTAGTTCTCCCTTTACGACCGACTGCTTGGAAGGCTGGAAGGAACGGAGGAGATCCCTGGCTCCAGCCTCCTTCCCCAAGCCAGCGTCAGCTATATTTCAGAGATGCCCTTATCTTAAAGCCATGTATGACGAAGGCAAGCCATCCAAGCTTTGCTTTTTCAAGTATCAAATCTAAGCTTTCTTTTTGTAGTTGAGACCTATTACTCCTTGCATTAGCTACCAAGGACACAGGAAGCAGATATTATTTTTCTTGCAGCAATTTTATAGGTGTTTCGAGACTATTATGTTTCCTGTTCTTTCTTTTCCTTTCTAGATTAAAAAAAAAACCCTTTAATTTCTTCGATCCATCCTCATATATCATGCTTTCTAAGCTTCTGCTCATGCGTATTAAGTACCTCCTGTAGACTCTCTTTACTTACCCTCCCTCTTTCTTAATGCCTGAAGGATTCAAATCTGGATGCACGCTACAATTGCAATCTCAGCAATGCAGAACAGACTTGAAGTATTGCTTCCCAGGCCATGCTACTCTTTATTCAGTGCCTTTTCTGCAACAGCATAATGGCATTGTTGGTGGGTAAAAAATGAGACACAGTGTTTAAGGGACTCCAAGTATCAACATGGCATTCCTGGTCCCAAGGGTCAGAACATAACTTCAGGAAGAAAAGCACTCAGAGGCCTGGACATATAAGACACAATCATTAATTTTCTACAGTCTTTTACATTTTATTTTGTTGTTGTTTTGCTTTCAAAGAGACTTCCTGCTGCTTCTGCAATAAACTGGAGAGCAGTACATCAAATGCATTGTCAGTAAAATTACAGGGATCTTACGCTCATTAAGGATATAGACTCTTTGGTAAATTACTTGTCATTCTTCACTTTCATTGAGTTATTTCTGTGATGCCCAGACTGCAGCAATTCTCGCTGTCCTAGTTGTTCTGCTACCGCAGCCTGTCATTTGTATGCAGTCTGTGCACTACTTTCCTGGTAAGTTCCACACTAAAGCAAAGTTCTTCCTAACAGCCATGTTCCCATGGATCTGAATGGTGATTTACTTCTAAACTAAGGACTATCCTCCTCCCTGTCTTCCTTCAGTTCCTTAAAATCAACAGGCTGCCTCATCTGTGGTCAGCTGTAGGGGTTAGGAACCTAGAAAGGAAATGTCAAGAGCGACTAAGGGAATTTCACGTTCCTTTTCCCATAGAAGGTAGTAGAAGTTGTGTGTCTAAAGCCTATTAAAATTTTTTAAAATGATATAAGAATTCTGTAAAGCTCAATTGTGAAGCACCTTTTGGCCTCTGGATTATGGGAAAGGTTTTAAGCTAAGTGATCACTTCTTATTTATAAAATATTTTTAATCCTAAATGGTGCTGTTTGTAACTTTGTGAAAATACTGTGATTTATTCCTGAATATTTTGCCTACTCGCATGAGTAATTCCATGTTTCATTTGATGGAGAGCCTAAAGCAGTCACACCATGAAAGGAAAAGGATTTTGAAGAGGGATAGGTTCACACTTCGTTCCATCTCGTTGTAGAGAGCCTTTTGTTTTGGTTGCTTTTCTTCACTGAAATGTTCTTCATTTAAAATAGAAGGCATCAAAACACATCTTGGTACTTTGTGGAAAATATACCACAGAAAACACCAAGGCATTTAAACAGATACTTGAACGTGAGTTGCTCACTAGCTAATGCAAGAAGCAGTGATTCATGATTTGGGTACAAAACTTGAAAAGTAATTTAAAGGGAATGAATTTTCAAAGAGGAGCTCAGTTTTTCCTGAAAACCAGAACTGCCAAAAGAGAGGCAGAATTTAGCATTTTAACCAGCCCTGCCAGCTCCGTGCCTGCCAATGGGAAGTTCCAGGATTATTTTCACCTGCCTTTTAATTTCCCTTGAAAATATCCCATCCATTTACTAGGAAGCATTGTTTCCCACTCACTTTGCAAAACTTGGCAGACAGCAAGTGGAATCATATGGCTGACCAGGACCAGCCTTACCTCTGTGCTCTCCTTCCTCACCCCTCCTTCACATTCACAGGCCATTCTCACCAGGGCACAGGCTGCTTCCATTGAAAGTTTGGTCATGGTTTTTTTGTTTGTTTTTTTGTGTGTGTGTGTGTGTTTTGTTTTGTTTAAAGTGGAGTGATTCATTGTCTCCAACCCAAAGCCTGTTTGCTAAAAAATCTCCACTTACTGATCCTCTAGGTGAATCGAAACATCCATTTTCAGTAGCTCATAGCAAAGGGCAGCAGCTGACACCGGCTTGGTTCCGCCTGAGTTGCCAGCCTCCAGCTTCCTGAAAATGCCGTCCTGTCTTGCCCTTTGCAGAAGGAGAATGTAAGCTGATCAGTGAATAATGACTTTACTATAGCAGGTATGTGAACTTAACCTACAGGAAGTATTCTGGAGAAAGGAGTGATTTCTCAACTAGCACTTGCGATTTCAGAAGGTGGCACCACGGTGAGTCACGAGCTCATTGGAAGTTCAATGGCAGAAGTGGAGTTTGCCAACACGAACAGGATTGTAAAGAGTGAAGTTCAGTTGAACTCAACCACAACTACAAAAAGGCGTATTTTCCAACAAAATACAGTATTCTACTGGGCCATCAGATATCCCTTTAGTAAACATTTGGTCTTTTCTTAATTCAAAGTGCAACTTATTAAAATAATGTGAAAATATAACACAGCGGAGACATACGTATAAAAGAAAGCTGTCTTCACAAAATTCACTTTTTTGGTGCCTTTTGCCAGGGGACATTTCTTAAACCATGTGAATTTTCTGCAGTGAAGTCTTCTCATTCTAAAAAAGAGGTTACTCAAGTGTCTGCCTCCTTCATAGCCCTTAGCTAATTCATGTTTGTAAAGCACTTTGAGTTCCTGAGATAATGAATGGTGCTAGATGGACGGGAAAATGTGGTTGATCTCTATTAAAGATAAACCACTGTTTAGTCTGGATCTCTCTATAATCCTGGAAAAAAAAAAATTCCTTTTCTCAGCCGTCTCTAACACACAGGTTCAGAATATTAATTCCTTCAGGTCTGCAATATTCTGTAAACTCCTAGTTCTTTGAAATCATGTTTTATTTTCAGAGATTAATCTACAACTGGGAACTCTAATGCATTTCAGACCCGCAGTTTAAGCATATCCTAATTTTTAAGATGGTATATATTAATTTATCGTTAAACCAGACCGACTGGTAGCAAGACCTTGATCTCAAAGCAATCATTTGTCTTTAACAGAGAAATAACCTTTTAAACTATCATAAGTTCTGGCGCCAAGATTCTGCCATGACCTGTGTTATGAAAATAATATAATCTGCGGCAATATAACCGTACTGAGTTACTACTGATAGTCTGATAGAACATAGATAATGAGCACATCATGACATTTTATAATAGCTCCCCGCAATATATTTGCAAGAGAATGATAGTTGCTTGTGTACTTTTTATGGGACTCTCATAAGATAGCACGTATCTTCCAGCACTATCTGATGCATAAACTTCATTTCAGTGTATTTGCCTGTCAAACCACCAGATTTATGGTGCCCAAGTGCAGTCAGACTGGATCTGAGCAAAGGTCCGTCCAGGCCAGTAGCCAGCCTCTGCCGGCAGCCGGTAGATGATTTAGGGAGAGAGGGTAAGAATAAAGCCAGTGCGCAGTTACACTTCCTGCAGCATATCCTCACAGACCCCAACAGTCTCGGTGGGGACTACCTGAGACAGAGGTTTAATCCATATCTTTGTATTTAACAGGTTTTGATGGATTTTTTTTTCATCTGCAAATTTATTCATTTCACTTTTTTTCAACCTACTTATAGTTTTTGTCTCCACAACACCCTGTGGCAAGAAGTTCCACAGCTTAATGCACTGGCTGTGAAGAATACTCCCCAGTTACTTTAAACCAGCTTTCTCAAAATTTTGCTTAGAGGGAAAAGATTATGGTGTCCTGCTCACCTTTCTTTGCTGTTTGTGATTCTGTATAGCTGTGTTACGTCTTTTCTCCACTGCACTTTTTCCAAGCAAATCTGTCTAAACTCATCTTGAACAAAAACCTTTCTGAACCTATGATGATCTTTTTACCTTTCTTTATATTTTTTCTAGCCCTATCATATTTTCCCTGAAATAAAGACCAGAACTGCCTACAACAGTCAAACTGTGGTCACATCATGAGCTTACAGTTTTCAGTTTTGCTCTCTGTTCCTTTACTGATAAATCTTAATGTTTTATTTACCTTTTTGGACTACCACAGAGTGCTGAGCTGGCATTTTCGCTGACATAGCCAACACAAGTTTCAAGCTCTCTCTACCAAACAGTAATAACTTCTGGAGAGTTTACCATTGTAAGTGTATAGTAGGATTGTTTTCCCTGGAACCATTACTGTACTGACTTCGACTTTCATCTATCATTTTATTTGCCAAGTCTTGAGATTTCAGTTTAAACTCTGACTCTTCTGAATAATCAATAGTTTGTCATCTCACTCTCCGCTGCCTTTTTACCACAAGCCGCTTCCTGCACTTGAAAAATTGACCGTTCCTTACCCTTTGGATATCTTTTTTTTTTCTTTTAAACTATTATTGATTCATGAGAGGACTGTTTCTCTTATCTAATTTAATAATTTATTTCCCAGGTAACAAGGGAATCATTCCTTTCAGATCTAGTTGCTGTGGAAGACAAAACTTTTTAATCCCATGCCCTTAATACATTCACAGCCTCAGTCTTCACACTCAGAATTAAAAGGAAATGTCAGTCTTTAAGCATAACAACTCTGGATCCTACAATCTAATATATATAATTTTAAAATATATACAGTGGTTGCTGCACACTCAGCTTAAAGCATTAGTTTGGCTGTATAGTCCTATGGTTCAGTGATACCATAGTCTGAAAAACTCACTAAAGCTCTCAGCATACATACCAGAAATAATTTGTTTTCCAGAAATAGCAGAAAATCTAGATTTTTCTGCATATAAAACTTGGAGAATAAAAGCAGAAAATCCTCAGAGTTGTTCTACTGTGGTTGAGGCCAGCAGGAACTGTTGGTGTACTCCACTGAATATCAGATATCAACAGTACAATAAGAAAGCTTTTCTGTCCTTAACAGCTTTTATCAATTGGGAAATTAAATGTCCTTTCATCTACCAGCCACGGATCAGGATCAGCTTTAGTACATTACTACTTAAAATGCCAATATGGGATTTGTTAATAGGCATTGAGTCATGCTCATAAGGCAAATAACAATAAAACACAGAACGAGTGTCAACCCTGCCCCCAGTTCACTGGGCTGTTTTCTCTGACTGTACCAAATTAGACTGCTTGCCCATCAAAGAGCATACAACACACATCAATATTTACATCCATACCTGTTTTATAATGGATGTCACTTCTGAAGACATCTCATTGTGTCTCATTCCTTTCTGGCAGGTCACCCTGCTGCCTTTGTAATCCACACAGAGCACTCCATGTCCATCCCCTCCAACCTTTCAGCCCTGGCATAATTTACAGTTCAAACCCAGCAGAATTTGCAGCACTGATGGCAAATGTACAAAGAATGAACTGTATTCCTCATGCTCTGGGTTGGAGAGAGAGGGACTTTTCCTTGCAGATTTCTGGCTCCCCTTTCCAGGTGCCTTCTGGGACATTTTCAGAAGCAGATTGTTGATCAGGTATTGGTTTTCTAATGGATAAATGGATAAATTAATCCATTAATCAGGTTTTCTAAGCCAGCAAAAAGCAGAGCTACTTAGTATGTGAAAGGCTCAACTCCTCTCACGTATGAAGATGGGAAATTAGAAAGCCTTACATAGAAAATACAGAATTTGGAGAGTGTGAGAGTGAAGGACCTTTCACCTATGCCTTAGCAGCTCCATACAGCTCGACAGAGGACAGCAGCAATCACAGGATGTGAATGAAGTTACGAGGACAGGCGACACAGCAGAGATTAAAAACTATTTTGGTACCCGCTAAGATTGCTCCAGGCCCAAGACAAAACAAGGCTGATATATTGAACTGGAGCATGTGTGCTGTTTCTTGAAGCTCTCAGAGGGAACCGTTCGTCCCTTGTAATGCCTTGAACACTCAGACATAGTTTTGCACGAATGTTAAGAACACCAGATTAACTCTCCCTCCTCAAGGAATCTAATGAAATCATAGACCTGGCTTACTCCTGTTCTAGTAATGCACAGTAATCTTAAATCCAAGCTAAATTAAGCTATTCCTACAGTGCATTATTGGTTGTGGATAGGAGACAGCTTTAGAAAACCTGTGAAAGCTGTGTCCTTAAGTGAGTCATCAGGACCATCAAGAGGGAGGCCTGCAAACACAAAAATTAACATTTATACCCCTGTCCCTAATGAATAAAACTTCAGGATATTTATGATAAGCCTGCTTAAAACCTCTTGGAAATCCATGGTTGTTTTTTCCCTTGAAGTACCAGTCTGCAATTTCAGCATGCCTCTCAGGATCTCGGAGGGCAGCGTTAAGTGTTAGGACTGATGCATCAAAGAGCAAAAGGTTTAAGTCTTGTGGAAAGTTTAAATCCTCCAAACAGGATCGCTCCTGACAAAGAATCAGAATCAATAACAGCAACTATTGTTAGCGCCCAACAAATACAGCTTGTAAATGGCATGTTTTCAAACTGATAAGAGGATGAGAAAAAGCTATGTGAGCAGTAGATTGAGGCTGGGATTCCCAATTCATACAGGTTAAAATCTCAATAGTTACTAAAAGTTGGTTGTCTGACCTCCTTGCCTGAAGTTGGTCATACAACTTGCAATAGCCTCTTCTCCAGAGGAACTTGTAGTTCCCTTTAAAAAAAAAAAAAAAACAAC